>QZGG01000242.1:0-192827 GCA_006409495.1 Sedum album | reverse complement strand
TAAATAAGGATAATAATTCACTACTTGTCACAGCACATCTGAAGTGTCTTACATGGCTTGATTGCTCCATTGGCCATTGCATCATTTGTGACTCACAAGCTATTTTTCATACCCCATCATTTAAATCACATAATGTAACCTTTTTACAGCCACCTTCCTCATTACAAATTTATATGATTGATTTCGTAGATTTATCAACTCCTGATTTTGGTGAGTGAACAGTGAACGCTGAGTGATTTCAATTATTTTACATAGATTTAGCTACAGAAATTATAATTAATTTCCTGAAAGGCAACAAATTTAATACTATATTCTAATTAAAATCATCTCCTGCAATGATGACTTTCAAACTTTACGGATCATAATATAATAAGTAATAATAAATAAGTCTCTGGAGTAAAAAATAATTTTCTGACAATATTACAATAAACTAAGCTTTAATAAAATAGTGGTGGGCGTCACGTTCAACCAGAAATGACAAAAAAAACCCTCAAAACGGTAACATTAAAAAACCATAGTGAAACCAAACAGGGTTATTTTAGGAATTCAGTCAAATCAAGTCGCGAGAGGGGTGTATAGAGTATATACTGTAAACTTCGAGGAGTGTTATGTATTTAATCAAAGGCTCAATCGCACACAGATTTGCCTTGAGGAGTTGGCAATGTCGTCCTTCATCTTTCTCTCTCTTCTTCTACTCCGTCTTCGTCGATCCGTTGCAGCTCACGCGCACTACTGATTCGGCGTGAAGAAACTGTCTACGCAGAAGGAAAGCTGGCATTACGTCGCCAGACCCACCGACACCTACTCCCTGAGTAACGCATTAAATTAGTAATTAAGAAGCAGAGTCAGTTTGGTCAATTTCAGTTAGCTACGTATTGATTGAGGCTTTACTGGAGTTTAAAGAGTGAAATTGGTGATCTGGGGTTTCGAGTTTAGTCGAGAAAAGGTGGAAAGGCAATGCCTTTAGAGAGGGTTGTGGTGAGGAATGAGTATAAGTTGGGGAAGCAGGAGCTGTTTAAAGGGATTGGAGAAGATCCCAAAGCTGTATTTGATGGAGTTGCTGTCGCTGGACTTGTTGGTCTTTTGCGGCAGTTGGGGGATCTCGCTGAGTGAGTTTTTGTTGATTTTTTTGAATTTAGGTTCATTTGGTTTGACGTGAAATTGGCAAGCAGTTTGAAAGGTTTAGGGTTTGGGATGTTAATTTGAGTTGGGGAAGCTGCAAATTTTGAAATTGATTCTCAGCAAGTGGAGTATTTTGTGTGCTTATTACTTGCATTTTGCTCAGCTGATATTTTGTTGATTATTGCATTCATTCAAGTTTGCTAGACTGTAGACAACTTTCAATGGTTAGTGTTAGACATAGTGTATATACGGAGTTTCCGTTTCTTTGTAGACAAATTTAATGGAAATGATCTCAACTAAGTGGATTTTTGGGAGTGTTTTTGAGTTTTAGTAATTCTCTAATGTTTGTAGGATTTTGGCACCAGTAAGAGAAGTTACTTGGTGTATGGTTTTGGATTGAGAATTGGTTAAATTGATATGTTCGCTGAGTATGCTTACAGTTTTGCGGATTTTAGGTTTATTAAGTAGAATGATACTATGTAGGTTCTCAGCTGAAGTTTTTCAAGGGTTACAAGAGGAGGTGATGACCACGTCATTGAGAAGTCGTAAACTAGTGGTTCGTGTGAAGCAAATTGAATCTGCACTTCCTTCTCTTGAAAAGGTTGCACTGGCTCAAAAAAGTCATATCCACTTCTGCTACACAGCCGGTAATGTGATTTTCTTGTTACAACTTTAGACCATTATTTGATTTATCACCCAAGTATAACTTGATTACTGGAACTAATAACTACACCATTACTTTTATAAATTTTCCATAATGTTCGCTGCAACTCTTCAACATGATGCTACACACTCATTAACATGATGCTACACAGGTACTGATTCGCATGTGCATATCCAAAACCAACATAACCATTTCATCCATGGGGATTTGCCTAAATTCATTATGGATTCCTACGAAGAATGTCGGGAGCCCCCTCGGTTGCATATGCTAGACAGGTATGAATAATAATTTAATGTTTGTAGCTTGATAGAAATTTTTTATCTGTTTAATAATTTTACATTCTGCAGTCTTTGACTCTATTTGCATTGAATTTCAGATTTGATTCTAATGGTCCTGGATCTTGCTTAAAGAAATTTTCTGATCCTACATTTTTCAAAAAAGCCTCTCCAGTATCTGATGAAGCTGCCGAAAAAGCTGAAAAGGATAAAATACGTCTTAGACGAAAGGTAATAGTGCTTTTTTAAGTGGAATCATTTGAATATTTTTGTTACCAACAAAAAAGCAAGATTTTATTGGTTAATAAACCTGTCTGGTTCTGGATTCTTCTAGAAAAAGAGGCAGGGTCAGAGGAATAGAGAGGTGCGGAATCTATCCATCTCTGACGGGATTGCAAGGTATTACATTCTTTCCATTATTTGTCAGTAATAATTTCTGCTTATTTTGTTATATATATTAACTTCGGCATAAGTTTATAACACAATGAACTTTTAAATAATGGCTTTTTACAGGATGCAAAGTGTTTCCCCGGCTCTTGATTCTCCTGCTCATTGCATCTCCACTAACAAGACATCATTTGAATCTGGACTAGATGGCCAATCACAGTCTTTTGAGATAACAGCTGGTCTCGATTACATAGAATGTGTATTTGATCATAAACCATCTGTGGAAGTTGAAGAGGAGGAGCTTAAGGAACCGCAGTCGCCTCAGTTTACCTTGCAGCCATATGAAAACTTCAATTCAGATTTTTCTGACAGTCATGGTAAGGCTGAAGATGATGAATACCATCTTAAGTCATCATTGCAGTATGAACCTTCTTCAAGTTCTACTCGTGTTTCTTGGGAAGAAAAGACGGAGATAGTGAACTGCAAGGACTATGAATGTTTGCCCGATGAAGCTACGGACATAATCTCAAATGATACACATGATGACACACTAGAGACTACAATGACAAACATCTGCGATGCCAGTCAAATACATTTCAAATATGAAGGCACAAGCACTGAACGCTTGTCAAGGCTTCCTGAAGATTTTAGAGTGACACAGAAGATTTTATGGATGCTCTTAACACAATTGAATCAGAAGCGGAAAGTGAATCTGATCATCAAGTAAAACAGGAGGTGGGACACAGTGTCTTGGGAGTAAATATTCCTGAAGCAGCTCATCAGTCGAACCATGAGCCAATCACCTTGACTTCATCGAATATTGGAACTTCACAAAGTAGAATGCCATCTGAATATATAGACTCAGCGTCGTTGAATGAATTTATTCACGAAGAGTTACCTCAACTTGCAGCAAAAAACAACAGCGACAATTCAATGGGCATCCTCAACGATTCATGTTCAGATTTTGCAATTAGTGATCCATTGCCTACTACATTCAATGTGTCACAAGATTCCAAAAATTTGCCTGCTGAGAAAACAATGAATGGAGTGCATGATGCTCATGAATCCTCTTCTAGTTCGTCTGAAAAACGCTCAGTTACATTCTGGACTAATGGTGGGCTTTTGGGGTTGCAGCCATCAAAACCTATAGATGTCAAGGGAACTGTTGCAGATAACAAGAATCATAAGGCAGTTGAAACGCCATTCAATTCAGCTGAGATTGGTCCAACAACTTGCAGTGGTGAACGTACAAGTGCTTCCCAAAACCCAACTACTGATTTTGGCCCCAGAGTAAAATAACTGATATCTCGCAAGTGGAACTTGATAAAGCGCCTCCCATGTCCGGCCTTGCTTACAGGCTATTCTCAAATGGTTTCCAGAGAAAACTGTCATCAATTCATGATTATAGATCATTGCCAGTAGGCTCTCCGAGAATGATCGTGTAGAGCAACGGCCTGTTGCACAGAAAAGCTTCCCTGATAGATCACCCAAGAAACTTTTTAATACCGGCTTTGATGTAAATTCGCCTAGTTCCTCTCCGCCACTCGAACACATGAAGATATCTTTTCTTCCCATTGGTGCAGCAGATGCAACCCACCTAAAACTGAAGTTTCACGATGAGGACATTAATCATGAACTGTATGGAGATATGCTACCATCATTTCAGTTGGTCCCAGACTCTTCAGTTCATTCACGTGCAAATGGTACAGACTCTGATGATGATACATTTTGTAGGTCACCCGAATCTAGGTCAGATGATAATCTTGATTATAACTCAGAGATGAGTTCGGGTAGGTGGGAATCCAGTGAAACCCCTAAAAGCAATGATCAGGAATTTTATGATGAAATGTGCAGAACACCACCATCAGCAGGATCTAATTCACACTATATGGAGCAGGATAATACAACGCCGAATCGTTTTCATTCTGATCATGGGAATGTTAATTTCATTGAGAATGGGGATAAACCCCCTGATGCCCTTTCAAATGATTTGGAAAGCTTGGATGTCATCAAATCGTCATCAGTGCTTCTCCCAACAGAACCTGTTGCTGATATAAAAAAGTCTCTCACAACATTACAGTTTCTGAATGAGGCTACACCCCCGCCCCCTCCTCTACCTCCATCTCAATGGATGAGCACTAAACTTCGGTTTAGCGATCAGAAAGATGTTCCATATAATGACCTTCGCCATGCCGGTAGCGTCACAGGTTTTGCCAGTCTAGAACAACAAAATCTTCTTTCAACATGGCAGCCAAAAATTCTGCAATTCCCTACCAACCAACATAAAGTGCAGGAACCCATTGCGCTACTGTCGGCAAACAAGGTATCCTAGTATATTATTTCATTTTCTGAAAGTAACATATTGCAGCATACAATAACTAGTGTAGTGGTTCTATTTCTTTTTTCCTGCCCAGTTTCAAGACCAGCTAAAAGCATTTGGAAAGCCAAACGCCAATCAAGCAGCAAATGATTTTGATGACAGTGATGACTTCTTACAACAAATTAGAACCCAGGTGAGTAAATTCTATTAAAAGCATGAAGTACTTTGTCACTCCATAATATTTTCTGTAAGAATGTTTAGTAGTCTGAAAATGAAGAGAACTTCTAAGTGTATTTGTACTCATTTGCATGTGGAGTTAATTATCAGCTTTATGGTTCATTAAATGAAATCATTATCTGATTCTTTTGTGATCATTTGTTTGTTTCACCTCAGTCATTCAATCTTAGACGCACATCGCTTATTACATCGGCCAGGTCTAATTCAATGCCTGCAGCACCGATTACCAACACAAAGGTCTCTGCCATTTTGGAAAAGGCAAACGCAATTCGCCAGGTATACTATCGTCTTCCTAACATACGACATTTCACCATACTTGTTTTTAATTTATAAATCAGTCAATTTTTTCAAAGTATGCAAAAACTAAGCCATTTTTTACATGTAGGTGGTTGCTAGTGATGAAGGTGAGGATGATGATGATACTTGGAGCGAGTAGACGCAGTCCATATCCTGCATACTCGCACCATATCTTACAGACCCACCTGTCAAACTTTGTAAAATTGGGATATGGCTTCCCACTGTGTTGGCAGAAGAATAGAAGCAAGCTCATCCCCTCTTGTATAAACCAAAATAAGGCTTAGAACAAAACTGCTTTGTGTATATCACTATTCTAGTTTCTAAGAAAAATTAGCAAACAGCTGTAACTTGACTTCAGCACATTGTAATTACTAGACTTCAAGTCATTGTTTACAATTGGTACTGTACATATTTGTATGACTTTTTCTCCTCTAAAGTCTCCATAAAACCACTTTCCATGCAAGTCACAATTTCCTAGTATTATATTTCTTCTCAGGCGCTGATCAGTCTGCTGGTTGAATATCCAAGTTTCAAATTGTTGCGTGCTGGGCAACAACAATTAGAACAAGTCCTCCACCATTGAAGCCACAAGTTAACTTTGTCCGCAACGGCGCAGACAAAAGTTGAACACACCCTGTACCATAATATGAATATAATTATCAAGTAAATAATATGCGGGTATGAAAAAGTGCAAGGATGTATTGATGCATGAACTAAGATACTCAATGAAACAGCATATCCTCAGTACAACATTTTTCAAACAATAAATTGTTTGTTCAATCCAAGAAAAAGCTCAAGCCATAACTAATCAGACAAAATACATGAAAACAATAAATTAAAATAGTGAAGAAATATATGCTTATTTAGATTTGTATAAATGTGAGTGTGTGTACCTGCAAAACTATATAAAAGCAAGTAGGTATTAAAGAACAGCAACATGTTGATTAACTTTTTCAATCCTCACCAATACTTTCTTTCTTTATCTCCATGATCCTTCTTTTCCGTAGCTTTAATCCTTTTATTTAAATCTGCCATGAAAGCGCACTGTAATCACATATCTTGATAGCCAGCAATGAAGATTAGAAGATACAACCTTATGGACTTAATAACATCCCTGAGTTGATTCAGAGTCTTACATGTACTCAGGACTGTAATCACATATCTCAGACAACGGCATTTTTCAGATTTAGATATTGCACGACTAAAATGAAAATTTCTTAACCAAAGGCTTTGAAGCCAGTCCTAACAGGTTTAGTAAGGATAACAGATGCAATACAAATAGTAGGTATTCTTGGGGTTCCCCCAACAGGAGTCTGTTATCAATTAAGGGAACCATATCACAAAATAATACCCTTGATTCAGTGCTTTGTATCTTTTGCAAAGTATCATAATATTTCAAACTTGAATTTCAAAGGGCATAAAAGCATCATGTAAAAGGAAAAGGCATTAATTTCTCTTCTTAATCCATGAAAAAGATGACTTTTGATCGAAAAGGAAAAGCATTGCAATAAGAGGCGTCCATCTTTAGGATCAACACACTCTTTCAAAGAAGATTAATGACTAAGTCTCCTACGTGGTCCTCAACACTATGCTAACTCTTTATGGAACAATATTTAAGTACTCTATAATGCAGATCACATTTATAAGCAATCAGTGCATCATAAATCAAGCCATAGTTATGTCTAATCTCTTCAGAGTCCAAACACATAACAGAACTGCAGACCAAATTCAGAAACATGTAATGAAACAAATTTCTAACATCTTAATGCATCATTAAACAACATACTGAGGGTTGAAACTGAGAATTGCCAAAGTTCCATTGCAGAAGAGGTTCCATTTTGAATGAGAAGATAGCTTTAATGGCTTTTGATGCCTTTCCCTACTTGCTGACTTTATTTAAGTTGGAAGCTACCTAATTGGTATTTAAAAAGGGTTAAGACTTTTCTTTTGCAATAGCTGAAGGCCTTAAATATAGAAATGATATCACCAAAAAGACGCATAAAGTTCACACCAAGATGTTCTCTTTTTCTCAAGTAAATAAACCTGGTTTACTGGCTGCACTCACTTGTACATTTATATGTAAAAGAGAACCTTTTAATGGCCTCATATTTCGTCGAGTACTTTACATTTTACTTATGACCCTATTCTTTTAGTCTTAAATCTTTATTTTATATACATGAGTATAAATATGTGCTCGGTCATATACAGCTCTCCATCCATGATCGCTTTCTTGATCTTTCTATCTCACCTAGCTTTCTTTCACTTTCATTTTTGATTTGATCTGTTAAGGGGATGGCTGAGGTTCATGGAAGTCAGGAGCAGCCCAGGATCAAGCTGTTCGGAAAGTTAATTGGTGTTCAAGGAATCAAGGAAGTCAAGGAGGAAAAGAAAAGAGAAGACGATGTTAATCATCAAGTTCAGCCTGATGATGAGAAAATTCCAGAAAAGATCATACCTTGCCCGAGATGCAAGAGCATGGAGACAAAATTTTGTTATTTTAATAATTATAATGTTAATCAGCCGAGACATTTCTGCAAAGGCTGTCAGAGGTACTGGACTGCCGGCGGGGCTCTAAGGAATGTGCCGGTTGGAGCGGGGAGGCGTAAGGCTAAACCACCTTGCCAGGAGGTTATTGGATTTGATTCAGAAAATTATAGCTTTGACAATACATCTGAGGTTCAGTTTGATAACCATTTGGGTATTGGGATGGATTGGCGCGGTGGGTCAGACGGTGAACATGTCTTTCCAGCCAAGAGGCGAAGAAGCGACTCAGAAGGTCAATTTTTTAACTAAAGTTGGCTAGTATTTATTATTCAGTAGTTTCTTGGAAACTATACAAGCCTAATATGTACATAAGGTGTCTATTCTATGTTTCTTATATAAGTTCCTTTTATGGTTAAAATATAACAAGAGACCTAGGACTAAGAGTTGTACTCCCTACACGTTGTGATTCAATGGTTTCAGAGGTTAGCAGCCATCGGTATAATCTTAGTTCATATTAAGTAAGGCAACAAAAAAATCAGAAAATCACATGTCATTCATTAAAAGGCAGTATTCAGGTTCTCCGAGATAAGACCAACCATAGCTGAGTCACAAAACCTAGACTTTTCTAACAACAATATGTAAGAACTTACATTTGCCAGCTTCTGTAACTTTATAGATCGACAATGTCATTCCCTGCCAGGGGCCACCAGTTCTTGCTTCCCTCCATTTCTTGAGTTTCAAGCCTGAAAAAAGAAACCATGGTCATCTTGATTGTTGACAACTAACCAAATTAAGAATCTGCATCAGTATAATTACAAACACTGATAAACCATAGCTTCTAGTTCCCAAAACTGATGCTTTGGAAATATCTAGAGACTAGAATGAATCAGAATTCAGAACAAGCCTCTTCTTCTAGGACCATTGTTAAATCATTAAGACACAAAAACAAGTCCATTCTATGTCTGTTTTCATACTCATACAAGGCCATAAATCACAACAATGGCACTGCCATACAAAGTGACTAAATCAAGCTACTATGGAAGACCAAAAACAACAAACACTTTAGAAACATAAACACATACACATATTTGAAAATTTTAAGACATACCCATCATCAGCAATCTTCCTTCTAACCCATTTTCCATTTACAAAATCATAATGAATCCTGACTATAGGCCAAGCCAACTGATGCTCAGACCCATCAAAATCCACCCACATAGTAGTTAGTTCCCACCTTCTTCACAATCTTCCCAACTCTCCATGCACCATTGATATACCCATCCACCACATCAGACTCCAAAACCCTCCAGTTTCCAACCTCAGGAACCTCAGGTCTGATCTCATTCTCACCAACAACCCTCATTAACGGTTTTCCACTTTCGTTCAGTCGAGTCTTGTACTGCACCAAATACTGACTTTTTCCAATAGCCGCCAGCAGAATCCCTGGGTAGTATGAGCCGGGCTCGTCTTGATCGCTGTTGTAGATTTCTATTCGCTCCTTGAAATGGTAACCCATTTCGGATTTTGTCATAAAGCTTCGATCTTGGACGTCAAAATTGGATCGTTGAAGTAAAGATACGATCTTTAGGTGTTTTTTGGAGGTCAAAATTGAAGTGGAAATTTGAAAGACTTCTTTCAAAAAGTCTGGGATTTTCTAGAACAAAATGTTCAATCGTATGGTGGAAGAAAGGATTTAATTCCAATTCAGATTTATAAGTTGTTGGAAACTCCACTGATTTCTAATTTCTATGTTCTTATGAATTAAGTTATGTTTGAGCAAGTTTTGAACATTGCATGTTTTCTGAAGACAGTCCTGTGTTGTGTGACTGTCTCAAGAATATCTCAGAAATGGACAGTTTCATTTAGGCAACTATTTTCGAGTGCAGAAGAACAGAAGTTTGCTTATTGGAAAAAGAAAGCAATAAAAGGAAGAAATGCAGCTTCTGGGTGGGCTTGAAACTTTCTATCAGGATCAGGCTCTCTTCTTCAGCCTGTTATATGTTTCATTAATCAAACAAATCTTCAGGCAGGATACCCAGCTCTTTGAACACCTCGCCGCACTCAGGAAGTGGCTGCTTCCTCATGAATCCTAGTGGATTAGCAAGGCGTGTAGGTGTGATAATTCCATTATTAGATGTTAAGCTGATTCTGGCAGCTCTTTTGTGGTGGCTGCCCTGACTAATCTCTGAGCATTCAGGATCACTGCTTTTTACTAATATAATCTCACATATGTCATCTTCATGGTCTCCGTCTACCGGAATCCTGTATGTTCCTGATGCATCTGTTGTAGCATCTTCACTGAAGGTCAACTGGTTAGTTGTGCGGTTCTTGCAGTCCAAGCGGACTTTGGCATCTGCAAGCGCAATATTGTCAACAAACGTTTCATGCTATACCCTAACAATGCCAGGTTTTTTAGGATTGGAAGTTCATGTCTTTCATATTTGGGTGACTTATTTCACCAAAAGGGTATCAGAAAATGCAATGATCAAGAAAATCTGACATCAAAATGCACTTGGTATTTATAACAAGTGCTTGTAAGTAACTCACCCGGGACGTTGTGGCTGACCCTGGTGACGAACTGTGCGCGACAGGTATCACAATAGACCTGTCCTTCGACAAAAAAGTGTTGATCCCCAACTGCAGTCCCAACCAGGGACAAGAAGCAGACAGCCGATAGGATGAAGAGAATAGCTCGCTTTACCATTTTTATGCTAATTTCAAATGTACTTGGATTTTCTTGGTGTATGACAGAGCTGTGTGGATCTCTAGAAGAACTGAGTCTTGGACAATGATTTATATTGGCTTTGGCATTGCTTGGAGCTATTTTTGGAGGAGTGTTTGATCTGTGGTCATATGGAGTTTGAGAAGACTGCTTAAATTTGGCATGGTCACCTTGTGGTGGGGAAAGTTGGCATTAAGCACCACTCATCCTCTCTTCTCCAAGAATTCAGAACGGACTTTTCCCATTTTAGCTTCCTCAATTCCCCTACAAAAAAGCCTGAAACATGTACTCTATGAGTCTATGGTCATCTACTTAATTTTGCTTGGTTTTATTGAAAAACAAACTCAACCTAATGTAACAATTTTTTTGGCATAAGTCATCAAAATTCTGTAAGTAGAATTCTCCATGGAATTGGCATATCAAAATGGGTCTTTTAAGTATATAATCGAGCTTAGGTTCAAGATCAGGAAACACAATGCCTCAGTAACACTAAGACCAAAGTCTCTGTAAAAACAAATTTGATATCCATCATTCATGCCTCAGAATTAGAAGATAATACACTAGTGAAATACTAGAAGCTCAAATAGCTGATACTGGCTGAGCCAGTGGCGGAGACGTTATAGTTCCATTGACCAATGCCCTTGTCATATGTCGATAAGCAGCCCGCGGTCAAGTGAAGACCATCCCAACCCGCGTACTTAGAAGGGTCCTTACATGTTGTAGCCCCGTCCATTCCACACCAAGCCCCAAAGTCCACATTGTATTGCCCACCTCCTCCACAGCAAACTCGAAGTTTTGTATGCTCTCCGAAACCTACACAATAGACAACATAAACACTCATAAAACTTTCATTCACAAGTCACAACTGAAGTGTATAGCTTAGCTGACATTAATGCCTGGTATGGGTTTGTTTTAAAACTCACCAAACTGAGCAGGGGCATAGACAAACCGCATAGAGACCTTGTAGTAATCAGCATACATGATCCGAGCATGTGGGTGGGCTTTACGCAATTTGGCCAGGGCGGCCAGCATTAGCTGGTTGTGATAGATGGCCAGGGAGTTGAAGGCATTCAAGCATCCATACCTATCATAGTCTTTCTTGTTGTCACTTTGCAAGAAGGTCAAGTACACTGGAGCACAGCCAAGCGGAACAATGCCTGGGACCAGTATGTTCACTGCCCCTTCTTGCACCAGTGCCTAACATTGTACATTAAAAGCAAGAGTCGGGTCAACCAGACTTGAACTGAATTTTACTGATAAAAGGACTCCAGAGTCGTAAAAGACTTACAGTGACTGCACTTGAGAGGGATTCAATCAGTTGGGGGGTCATGTTTCGAAGATCCTGATCGCTGGCACCTGTTAGTCCAGCATAGTTGTAATCATTTGCGCCAATTTCTCCGACTAGAAACAATGCTTTGTTCAAGTATGTTCCGCAGTCTGCCACAATAATTACAAACTTTTCAATTTTTGACTAAACAATGGGTAATTTTGGAGTATTATAGCGTAGCTATTTGAGTTATTTTGCATATGTACCTTTTTGAGTGGTGCAAAGGGAGTGTTTCAGTTTCTTAAACCAGCCAACCTGCTCAGCTAGAGAATTGTTAGTCCATAACAAGCTACCTATGCCCAACTTAATGAAGAAATCCTTGCCAAGAGCTGTTGCTCCGGCCACCGCAAAGTTAGCCCCTTTGAGCCCTTGTTCGGGTTTTGTGATATTCAAATAAGGGGGCATGAATGGTAGCCCATACGCCTCAGCTAAAAACATCAAAAAGGAGACAAGTGAGTTCAAATCACAGCAAAAGTCACTGATATAAAAACCATAAAATGCCTTATAAATGTTGTATTGATGATAATATGGTACCAAGAAAATCAACAATAAGACGGCCATCAGAGCAGCGGCCAGTGGGGTGACCAAAGAAGGTTTCACCATAAGGAAGCTTCCCAACTACAGCAAAAGCCTTAGGGTTTTCAACAATCAAGTTTCCAACATCAGAGAGTGAATCACCAAAGTTGAAAATGGCCTCATATGGCTGCAGTGGACCAGCTACTACAAAGCTAGCACCACTTAAGAACAGGCTCATGAAGATAACAAACGCTTCCATACCCTTCTTCAATAACATACCCCTTCAACAGAACTCTCACTCCCACCCAATGACAAGTGCTTTAAGTCTGACCTTCCAACAGCCATTTATAACTCCATTCCATAGTAATTAAAACAGTAATATTCTGATAGTGAAAATGACATAATTTAATCTAAACTTGAAAAATGTAATGAAAAACTGTCATTGTAATAAAATTTCAGTACCCAAATATCTACCTGTTGGTTCAAACTGAATGCAAGGTACGTGAAGAATGGGATGACAATTATGGAGATGCAGAATGCAGATACGTGTGACAGTTGAGAACTTGAAATGAAGCACATTTACTTTCACAATGCTGCGCTTTAAAAGCTTGATCTACGTTAGGTGCCGACTGATGGGATGGGAGTCTTTGTCATTAACTCATCATACCTAATGCATAAACCTGCAACAGAGCATCACAGCATTAAATCACTTGTGTCCCGGTAGTCTTCACAATTAATATTCAGCAAGCAGTAGCGGTTGATACAGTTTCTATACTACTCAAGATTTTTTGAATGAAGATGTGGGTTGGGTCATTAATTGGTCCCCCAATTCCACGTTATATTATTCTGGTTGGACGATATGTACTTGTTTTAGAGGTATTTAATATATTCACACTCATCTACCTCATTATTATACAGGTCAAACAGCTAGCTGCATTAAAGTAATTTGGCAAAAAAATATTTTAGCCCATATTGAACTATCAAAAGTTGCATCAGTGCTAAGAACACAACTCCCAACAAAAATAACAGGAGAGAATGTGGTATGACAGGCAAGCACCGAAGTGTATACACTTGTTTCCGAAATTTCGTGTTGTTTTTTATTTTCTAGAAAGGAAATAGAAGATGTTACCCCTTCAACTGTGCTGTGTAAAAAATGTCTTACATACATTAAAAATTGAGCACACACCTATGATAGTGAACATTGAGTGCTTTCTCCTGAAAAAGTACCCTTGAAGCTGTTCATTAAAGGCATATGCTTTTTCCTAATTTTACAATAAAGATTTATCAAATTTCTAGTTTTAGGCATCATTTTTTGGTTTTTGCTTCACGCAATAAAAAAAGGCATTGATTGAGTGCAGTGCTCAGTAAATCATGCCAATTGACATTCAAATTGTGACACTTACAAGCACTGTCATAGTATCTAGGACATACCTATGGCACAAGTCGGCCAAAGTCTCGATGCTTTAATGGTTCCTTATGCTCAAACTTGGGTCTCTGAAGCCAGGTTTCTGCTCCAAAAATTCAGGTGAACGTTGGTACACAACTGAAGCAGCCCTGATTAAAATCGCAGCAGTCAAACCCCAAATTACAAATTTCCTGTTTTCCGTTTCGTAGTCGAATAAATGAATCAAGAATTTGTTCCCTTGCCATTCCCTCTCCTCTGATCTTCTATTTTCGTCCTGAAGACACAATCCATAAATCAGATATGATTTGGGTAATACAAAAAAATTAAGGAAAGAGATCGATCTCAGGGTATACTTTCAGAAACATCTCCAATGGAGCGTCAAACACTGCTTCGACTTCGTCAGCATTTGGTTTAGGAATAAAGGCCTTTTTGTCCCGAAGTATGCCGATGACAGGAACCACTCTAAGCAGATGCTACAATGCAAAATGTGCGATCAAGGAGTTATTAAAGTATCCAAGAATCTAACAATACACTCTCAACAAATTGTATCTTCAACCTTCTTTATGCATGTAATTCAATACATTCTAAATCTCTGGAAATTAAACTAAAGAAAAAGATATAATGTACCTTGGACAAGAATGGTTCTAGAACTGTAACAACATTTACTAGAGACGGATCCAATCCAATCTCCTCATAAGCTTCCCTCGTTGCTGTATCCTTATCATCCTTGTCTCCCTCTTCCGCCTTCCCACCAGGCAATGAAACCTCCCCTGCAGTTAAAGATCCATTTCAATGCATCAGAGCAATCATTCAGATCCATTACTGTCAAGACTAAATGACATCAAGCCAGTACGAATATAGTAAAATGACTGTCCTCGAGCATTGGTTCATTTTACCCAAGTAAGAATATGTACAGAAGATTAAGATACAAAAACTATACAAATAGGTTACAATTTGTGTCGATATCTAAAGATGGGCTTTCAATCACCAGAATGAGTAGACAATCTTGAAGACCTCTGTGTCAAAATGACCCTTAAAACCCCATCATCATCTTCAAACAAGCAAATCAGGACAGCAGCCCTCTTAGCCCTAATCATCTCCGACTCCACAACCTCAGCTTCCTCAAACGCCGGCGCATTGTACAGATTTAGCCTCATAGATAAAGCTTCAAGCTTTACTGATCCATTTTCAAACCCCATTTCAGAATCGGAAGATCCCATTACAACATCAACATTAGACGTCGCCATTTTGACCGAGATCTGTCGCCGAAATTCGCTTGCCTTGGATTTTCAGAATTTTCTTATTTTTTATATATTTTTTTCAAACTCTTTACTTATAATTTTTAAAATATTTAACCTAACGTCAATGCACACGTGTGGTTCTGAGATAAAAGAAATAGTTTATATGCACACGTATGGTTTATTATTAGAGTGATTTTGGGGTGTAATTTATCCACATTTTATTTACATTTTTATGAAAAAATAATTGAATTTTTATAATATTTACTGATTTTTTTTTGAAAGAATATTTACTGAATTTTTGCTGTTTCTTTAGATGTGTTTCTGGTGGGAATTGGCTTGGCTTTTGAGCTTCTGTTCATCTAAAATGTTTCAACTTCCTATAGATAACCAAATATTAAATTCATTTCTATTTATTAAATTTAAAAATGAAAGATGAATAATATGAAAGTTTCTTGCAACTGTATAGACAACATGTATTTATGTGTATTGTGAATTTGTGATTGTCTTGTAGAAATGTGAAAACAAATAAGAAACAAATGTCAAACCTCAGTTAAGTTGTGACTGTCTTGGTGATTTCACCTTTTATATCTTTCTTTGCAGCTAGTTTTTTTGAGGTAGGGAAATACAGCCTACTCTTGCCATTGGAGAGTGTCCTTTTTAGCTTGGAGCTCTTGCCACTAGAGAATGTGACTTTAGGAAACGATGACTTGGTGGGAGCTGATGAGACTTTGGTTTTTCCAATCTTGTATGTGGGAGTTGTAAGTTTGTTTTTTGAAGTGGCGACGACATGGCTCTCCCATGGCCTAGCAGCTATCCAGCGCTCCTTCCAGCTCCAGCCCCATTCGGTATTTCCAAGTTCAGAATTTCCCATAAGTTTTTGTTGACTCGCATTAGCCCTCCACTGTTAAAAGCAGTTTTGGTTCAGGAATGACATAAATTAAATGCGGAGAAAGTATTATCAGCCAGTATCTGATGATTTAAGGACTTACCTGGTGATTAAATGCATATGACAGAGCTCTTTCTCTTTTGATGGCTGCTTCTTCTCTGTAATGAATTTTAGCTTTTATTTCATCCATTGATTTGGGAGTGCAGCTCCATTCTGTCTGCCAAAGTCAAGAGACATACGGAATATTTACGAGAGAGCAAATGCAAGGAAAAGCTGCACAAACTGGATGACACTGGTTATACTGCTTACAAAACTAAACCAACCTCGACTTCATGAAGCTTTGCTTTAACTTTTAACTGATTTTCAAACTTCTTCTGTCGAAGTCGGTCTTCTATAACCATACATAGACGGACGGGTTTTGATCTGATCCTGTATTTCACTATATGTATGAAAATGTTTCAATGCGCTTTGGGCTTGTATTTTCATAGAATAACGCTGTGCCATGATCTTCTTCAGCCTGACAATTCCTCCAAGTTGCTGCAGCCTCTTTCTTGCCTAAAGATGAACAGATAGAGTTTAGCTGAACTCAAAATGGAGATCCTAACATCCATGATGAATGGCCCACTTATTACAAAGCTCCTGGCAATCGGCAAACATTACCCGGTATGATCTAAATGATTTCTGAATTTTAGAGGCTGCCACATCTTCAATTCTACGGCCAAGAACCCAGCGATTTCCATTGCTGTCACAAGTGGAATCAGCAAAAATAGTCGATATTTTATTACTGCCGAGTTTCTTCAAAGTATCATCTGACTTCTTCTTTGTTAAAGACCGCTGATTCAAAGATAAACCAAGGATAAAAATGAGAGATCAGTTCACAAAATATTATACGACAAAGCCATATCTGGTTGCAAACAAAGGATGACGAAGGTCCAGAGAAACTATATATAACAATATTCTGAAATCTATTCTACTGACCAGTTGTCTACACTGCTTAATCTCATCCAAGCTAATACAGATGAACCTGCAGGATCATGCTCTCATTTTTCAACCAATATTCAGTGCCTCAATCCCTATTTCGAGTAAATATTTTTACAGGCAAACTAGTAAGTAATATTACTGGACCATTTGCCACATTTCCAGGTACATAATCTTCACGATACCACATATACTGAAGAAGTAATAAATGCAAACCTTTATCCATCCCCTGCAGCATCCCTTTGTTTTCTTCAATCTGGTTAACTTCTTTAACCAATTACCACCACAACCCATATCAGCAGAACACATCCAAGTGCACGTGCCTATATGGTTAGCAAGCTAGAGTCAGTGAAGTTCGACATCTCATAACTACCTGGTTATGTAAACTATTTGAGAATTACAAATGTTTTGTTTTAACAATCTGAACTCGAATATTGGAGAACTGGATCATATCTGTAACTCCAACTGGAACTACTAAATTAACATGACAGTTTAGCAAATGTGAAGGCTCATTGAGGCTTGGTTCATACTATACATACATTTTCTCAAACTTCAACACGATAAATGCGATCACACTTGAGAGAAATTCTGAAAAGCTACCGCATAGGAATCAGGAAAACATGTTTCAGGCAAATTCAACATTGACTTCCTCAAACACCCTAATCAACCTACATCTCAGGTTGACACAATTACAACAAAAATTAGGAGTCAATCTTCCAATACATGACAAAACCCTAAGCACAAAATCTCATCAACCACCACTCCATGTTACAGAGTCACAGACACCAAACCTTTAAAATAATAATAACTGACAACCAAACCCTAAATCAACCAAACACCCACCTGAGCAGCAGACAGGCCCCTTCAGGTTTCAACCACCAACCCTCACCCAGTCACCCCCCAAAAAGCTCCCTTTTACAAAAATAAGCACGACCCAGATCGATTTTGTGGTTGAATATCGGAAAGCTGAATGCTTTTCAACTAATTAAATTGCAAGAAAAGTCCATCTCAATAAATACAACAATAAATTGATACAACTCAATTAAAGATCAAATTACTGCTGATCGCAGTCACATGGGTTGTTTTGGTTCTCCTGACGAGACAGGCAACTGCTACAACTTCCATTCACAAACCGTGCTGTTGTTGGTGGTGGTCGTTTGGACTCAGACCCTCCGTCCATTTTTTGATTATTATTTGTTTTGTGTGACATTTTTTGTTTTTTGTGTTTGCTTGTGATACCAAAATGTACAAACTCTGAAATTGAACAATTTATGCCTGCAAAGAAAATTGAGTGTCTTAAATTGAAAACGTGTATAAATTGGGAAAAATTAATGGGAAATCCCAATTTACTATGAGAATAGATCGATATAATTAACATATATAGTACTTTGCAGTAATCAGTGAATCATAATTATATGGCTCTCATCTTTCCAACATGTTAAGCCAAAGTAAAGCAGCACATAGTCCCCCATGTGAGGTAAATTTTTAGGTCAACTGTTTCCAAACTTTAGTTCAACAACTTGTTACACGTGCTAGAAAACATCGAGAATCAACATACCCATATCTTGAAAAGTCTTTAGCCCTAAATTTCTTGCTATAGAAGTCAATATACTGACCGGAATTGGGAGTTAAAGTTGTCCTATGAGCTCAATTATTAGAATATTAGGTAATTCTGGTAACTAAACCACACAAAATGACAACCTTAAAAGTCAGCAAAACAGTAAGTTTGGAGGCCTGATAATTTCCATGAGAGCCACTGCTAGCTTGTTCACTTTTGTCAAATCGCATAATGTCACAAAAAGCTGTACATGCATGATGGAATAAAGACACTAACAAGCCTGAGGATCAAACCTGAGTGAGTTTTGATCACCGAGATGGGGATGAGTTATGAGGAGAAGATTGCCTTGAGCCGCAAGGTAATGATGGCAGGGATTATCTCTCTACTAGCTGCCACGATTTTGATTATTATGCTCCATTTGTACGCTAAGTACTTAATGATGCGTCGAGACAGGATGATGAGGCATCAAAGACAGTTGCCATTAGGCTCTTTTGGTAGGGATGCAGTTGTGCCGGTGGATGATCAGAACAGCTTAGAGTCAAGCCTGCAGCTTAAAACCGGACTGGATGCAGTGATCATAGCCTCACTGCCTAAGTTTGCTTATAACACTACGATGAATGGTTGCGATGAGTCTGTGGAGTGCTCAGTTTGTTTATGTGCAGTTTGTGGTGAGGATGTGGTAAGACTATTGCCCAACTGTAAGCATTTGTTTCATTTGGAGTGCATTGATAAATGGCTAGGGTTGCACACAACATGTCCAATATGTAGGACTGCAGCTGAGCCAAGGTCTGATGATCAGCTAGGGTTTGAACGACAAGTCGAGCCAGGAAGTACATCATCAATGACTATATTAGAGAGTCATAGTGGCTCTGGCTCAAGCTCACTGATAAGCTCATTTAGAAAGCTCGTTAGCGGTGAAAGATCATCAGGCAGAGTTCAGAATTTCGACGATGCTTGCAGCTCAACTGATGTCTAGCAGCTCTAGAGTCTCTTAACGTCTCATTTTATTTCCTGTGTTTTCAATATGAACATGTATGCGATTAAAATGGTAGTTTTGGCGTCCACATTTATTATTATTTTCATATATTTATGGAATTTGAATTCAGAACCTTATCTGATCTTATCCTCATGTCCATCCACTCGACCACTCCTTTCAGAATATTTTTTTCCTAATCCAAATAGTAGAAATTATATCTGCACTCATGTCAAAATAGATGTAATAATGAATTCTTAACAATGCCCCATCGATTTTTTCCTCGTGATCTCCCACATAAATTCGTATAATCCAAGTTCAGAGCATTGTATAATTGCCTTAACATTTATCATAATTGCGTAGTTATAAAGTCATTATACGTTAGATATATTTTATATATGGTCAGGATATCACACTGATCTCCTACTTTTTGCAAACAAAATCAAGATCATTTCAAAAACCCTAACTAGCTTAGCTTGCAAATCTCACATCTTTAAAAACTATCTCTCAAAAATAATTTCTTTTAATTTAGCTATATAAACAAATAATTTTCCCATACTTTTTATGAACTGGAAATAATATATTATTTTTATTCGAATGTATATTTAATCTATTTGGAAGTTTTACTAGATTCTTGGAGGATTTGGGAGACTAATCCTATTCATTTTCCAAGTAAAGAAATCTGATTTCAATTATGCAATTTCTGCTTGTTTTAATGTTCACAAATCTCTTGCTTTTTCTGAATTCCAAAAAATCTTTCAATTAGAAGATTTTGTTTCTTGTTTTGGCCTAAGGATTTGGCATTCTATATTTGTCCATTCTCCATAAAATTGCATGCTCTGCAATCCAATTACATAAATACATGAGTATATATTCCAATGTGTTTGTATGAATCAGTACAATATCTAGTGTTTTTTGTTAGTTTCAAAACATGGGTAGCAATTATAAGAGCAATGGTGGTAAGTGTGGGTGCTGCAAGAGGGTAAAGAAGGCGCAAAGAGTCCCTCAAAGAGGTCCCGGAGTGGCGGAACTCGAAAAGATTCTAAGTGATCAGAAACAAGAGAATGTAAAACCTTCGTGCACTCCTAATGGTTCATCATTATTCAACCAGCATCATTATCATATGTTGCGCTCAGCGCAACATCAGCCTGTGATGCTTCCTCTGCCTCTTCTCCCACTGCCGTTATCAGAATCTCATAGTCAGCACTCTCAGAATTTTTGTGGCTCTGGAAATGTATATGTCAAGCCTTGGAGATCAGATGGAAAGATGGAATCTGATCAAATCAGTTCGAGCAATGAGTCAGGGATGAGTTTTACTCAAATGATGATTGTGGGTGACCCTCAAGAATCCAAGAATAATGCAAATCCAGTGTTTCAACCAAATGTACTTTCCTATATCTTGTTTTACTTTTATTCATGTTTTTAATCATCCAAAGTCTAACCATTTTCCGTGCTCTTATGGCAGATGATGAACAATTTATACCCTTCCATGGGGCTCAACCATTTCAGTAGGCATTGTCCATCCGAAAGATTTTATACCAAAATTTCTGCAGAAGAAGATAAGGTAAGTGCATTCTACACGCAACAGCTCAGCCAGACAAGCATTGAGAATGGTAGATCAATAGCTGATCATGAAAAGTTGATGTTGAGGTAAGCATCTTATATATTTAGCTTCAACTGTCATGTTTTTAGTCTTGAATCAGTTTTAAAATGTGTCTGAGCTTATACATTTTCTTTTGTCAGGAATATCCTCACTTTAGGACCCCCAAGTCCAACCGAAGAACCTTCTGCACAGCCTATAAATCCTATTTTCATCGAATCCGATACCTCAGAAGAGCAGTGCAAGGACAAGAATCCGGAAGACACATCAGATAAAACTCACCAATCACAAATACTCAGCTGTAACCTCCTTAAAAAGTCCCTAAGCTTGGATGACACAAAACTAAGCTTACACCACAATGCTGCTCAAGCTGAGGAGCTCAGCCTTGATCTTACTCTGAAGCTTTAAGATGTCTTTGACATTCTTAAAAATCACCATTTTGAGATATAACTTCACTGAGTGTTTTGGTTCTAGGCCCAAATAAACAAAGGCCCAACATATGTAGGCCCTACTAACCTAGGCCCAAATATATGAAACGAGTTGTGGATATGAAAACGACAACGTTTTGACCAAGAGGTTGAGTGATTAGTTCTAGTCAATTTACAACGAATGAATCAAAGTTGATGTACCACATTTGGATTCAGTTCGGTTCAAGTTTAGGTGGGGTGCAAATGAGTATGAATACTCCAAAGTGACCAAAGGTACAGTGGGCAACATGAAAGCTGAAAATAAGGTAGACAAGTCTGATGATATGGAAAGCAGCCATTTTCATCAATTCCTTTTGGCAAAACTTTCAAGTGGGTCCAAAACACAAAACCTCATCATACACCACAGAATCTAAGACCTTGTTTAGCAATTACCTAAACATGTCACTAAACATAAAACTCAAATAAACACATTTGCTTAATCAACAGTTAAAGCTAGGTCAGCATAGACAGTTAAAAAGAACAGTAGTGTTGTGTAAATCTATGAGCTACAAGTGAAAGTAGGGTTTCTCATAGGTTTGAGTCAAGCCAAACAGAGCCTTATTTAAAACCACTGCAACAAAAGCAGCTGCTGTTGCTCCTGCCTGCTGTTCTGCTGTGGTCCTGAACCACACCCGCGTAAAAGTCGAGGGTCTTGCCTCTGTCAAACTCCCATCACTTTAGCCAAACAGCCATCTTTCATTGTCTGTCAGCTGCACTTTTTTCTTTATGCCCATTTTACCCCTCTTCCTTTTTTCCTTTTGAAAATTATTGATGGTCTGATTTGATGGTGCAAGAAATGAAGTCCAAAAAGACTATTAAAGCATTTGTGAAGGGTCATTGTCTTTGTATAGAGAATAGTGTATTTGGGCTTTATGCATTTTAATGGCTTCTTCCTCATGAACCATCATATCCTTTCCTCCAACTTTCAAATTTACCTCAAGTGGAATTCTAGTAAAAAATTAGTTGTACAAAAGTAGCGATATAACGGTCAATAATTCGTTCTTAGATCTCAGAAATCGGTGGTTTAAACTCTCTTCGATATATCTCAAACTTCGAATAGTTTTATAAATGAAATCTAAATTATTAAGCGTAATAATATTAGAAAAAGAGTAAGAAGTGTATAGAAGAACATTATCCATGTACAAAAAGACTGCCCGGAAATAGAGGGAGTTTGTTTGATGACAAAGTGACAAACGGCAATAAGTGTTTTTTACTCGTTTGTAATTTTCTGGACAGATTCTTTCATGTTCAATTATATTTTAATCATATTCATCAATCGTCTCTGCTCCACGTCAGCATCAGCTGCCTGCCTGCTTCTGTTCCGGAAGCAGAGCTAGAGAGCATCATCATCTTCATTTTACAGAGACAGACAACAACCGAAAGCGAAAGGCATAACACAAAGCAGTAAAGTAGAAAGTACCAGCGTCCTTTTCTCACTTTGATTTTTAATCTTGATTGATTACAACAACAGTACTACACAGGTTGAGAGAGACATGTAGACTGTAGTGCCTATCTATCTATCTATCTATCTATCTCTACAGTACACACAGCTACACACCCACCGACTCACTCACTCAATTCTGCATCGCAAAGTTTGGATTTTTATTTCTGGGGTTTTCTCCCTTTTGATTTTTTAGGTTAAAGGTTGAATCTTTATCAGCTTCTGTCGATTTGGGATTGTTGTTTTGTTAGGGTTTCGATTTTGATCAAATGGGTGGTTTCGATTTCATCGATTTGAATACAGTTGGGGAGGTGGGTGAGGAGGTAGCCACAGCGTCTTCAGCAGGTGCTTCGGGTTCTACATCTTCTGTTTCCTCCGGCTCCGCCTCTCCTCTACTGGCTTCAGCTGGTGGTTTGAATCACAGTACTAGTGTTTTGTCGTCTACCGTGTGCTTGGAGCTATGGCACGCTTGCGCTGGCCGAATGATTTCGTTGCCCAAGAGAGGGAGTTGTGTTGTCTACTTTCCTCAAGGTCATCTGGAGCTGCTGCCTGAGTGTCCGTCTTTCGCGCTTAATCTTCCTCCACATGTCTTTTGTAGGGTTACTGATGTCAAGCTCCAGGTATATGCTTTAGCACAATTTTGAACTAAATTTTGAATCTTGATTGTTTTTTCATGTAATGTTGCTATTGGAAGGAATGCCTGATTTTACCCATGGCACGAGTTAATAGATTTGTGCTTCGGTTTTACACAACAAAATTGGTGTACATTAAAACATAGGAACACTTCCATCTGTTCATTTTTATTGATCCACCTTGGTTTTTGGATGCATAGTTTACACCCTACATTGTCTGTTGATGGGCTGTTTTAGTTACATGATTTTGGTAGAATGTTTTCTAACAGGCTGAGGTTGAAACTGATGAAGTATTTGCACAAGTGTCCCTGGTTCCGGAGAGCCAGGTAGGTTGTTTTTCGGAATGGTTATGTTGTAATGGTTATATAATAAGTCAATACATTTAGCTTTGAGTTGCTGCTTATTTAGATTGAGCAGAAATGGAGGGATGGGATTTCTGATTACAACGGAGATGAAGATGGTTGTGAAGTGGATGCGAAGCACATTACACCGCACATGTTCTGTAAGACTCTTACAGCGTCTGATACCAGTACTCATGGTGGATTTTCAGTGCCTCGTCGAGCTGCTGAAGATTGTTTCCCACCACTGGTTAGTTTCACACATCTACTATTACATTTATCGTCTAGTCTAAGTCAATCATGAGCGAATGTGTTTTGGCATCTCATGAAGCGTTTTCTTCTAGGATTATACCCAGCAACGGCCCTCCCAGGAGATTGTTGCAAAGGATTTACATGGACAGGAATGGAGATTTAGGCACATCTATCGAGGTAGACATCTTCAACAAACTAAAAAATGTTACCTGACCAGTTTACAGTAAGTTGAATTTACAACAGTTTGTTACTGACGAATGGATTGAACAGGGCAACCAAGAAGGCATTTACTGACAACTGGTTGGAGCGCATTTGTGAATATGAAAAAGATTGCTTCTGGAGATGCTGTTCTTTTCTTGAGGTCAGAAATACAACATTTTTAAAATAGTAGCGTACCCTCTTCCATATTGACATGCTAAATTTACTCTAGGGGTGGCGATGGAGTACTAAGGTTGGGTATTCGTCGAGCAGCTCAAGTGAAATGTGTCTCGCCTTTCCCAGCTAGTTTTAATCATCAGTTAAATTTCAACAATTTTTCCACTGTGGTGAATTCAATCTGTGCCAAGACATCTTTCAGTATTGACTACAATCCAAGGTACAACTGCCTCTTGTCCTGACTCCTGAGTACTAGCAGATAGCAGTCATTCATTTACTAGTCATGTATACTCGGGTAATAACCTTTGGAAATTTTAATAGGGGGAGTTCATCACCTTTCATTATACCTATCTCCAAGTTTTCTAGAAGCTTGGACCAGTCTATCACTGTTGGGTCTCGATTCAAAGTGCGTGTTGAAGGTGAAGATCCCGGTGAAAGAAGGTTTGACCAGTTTCTTGTATTAGAATAAAAATACTTGAAGTAGCCTTTTTTCATCTTCCTATTGACAAGTGTAAAAACTGTTTCTATGCAATGTGCAGACTTACTGGGATGATCACGGGAATGATGACCTGGATTCTAAATGGCCCGGTTCAAGGTGGAAGTGCTTATTGGTATGACTACATTGTTACAGTCATCATAGTTGCATGAAATTGTTTAGGCTAAACAAAGAGTTTAGTTTCCTAATCTTTACACGGCCGAGATTACAAAATAATTGGGTCCCTGTCATTCAGGTGAGGTGGGATGGGGCACATGGCAATCAGCAGAATGGCAGGCTCTCACCCTGGGAGATCGAGCCATGCGGTCCTTTCCCTGGTAATAATCTGTTCTCACCAGGTCAAAAACGAAACAGGAGCAGTTTTCCTGCACAGAATACGAATTACCAAGTGGCTGGTACGGTTATTGTTCATTTTCACTTTTAAAGTTCATGTCATTTAGCAACTTTTGTTTACTCAACTTCCTGTGTCCTTTTCCAGGCGAAGTTAGAAGCTCCGACATGAGGGAGTCATCGAGATCTCAGAAGGTCTTGCAAGGTCAAGAAATAGAATGCCATAGTTCTAATGGTATGCAGAGTCAATATTCATCAGAACTAATGAGGCGCTTTCCTGCTTCTCCACAATTTGGGACAGCATTTACAAGGAATGGATCCGTGGTCCCTCAGATGAGCTCCACTTCTTCATTGAGTCACTCTGACTTTGGTGAACCATTTCGGTTTCACAAGGTCTTGCAAGGTCAAGAAAAATTTCCAGTCTTTTCACCTTACATGGTTCCATCTGCAAATATCACCCACACCAACAATAGCCTTGGAATCTTAGACGGTGTCCGAGTTTCCAGCCTTCAACGTGCACCATCTGCTTTTGCATTTCAATCAGCAGATGCTACCATCTCAAACTCTCGGCAAGATCACCAAATCCGCAACCCTTCTCCTGTTCCTCAGTTTGAAATCTTCAGCCGATACCCAGCTCATTTTGCGTCCAATCCTCGAAGTTATGGCCAAAATCTTGTAGGCAGCATAAGCCATCAAAATCAGAATCAAGTTCATGACAACCTAGGAAGTACATCAAGGCACTTGAAAACAATCCAGCCAGCAATTCATGGAAGCCAAGACAATGGCAACGACAGACATACCAACTGCAGATTATTTGGGTTTTCCCTGACGGAAGGTCCTCGAGTTGCCACCAAGGGAGATGATCCCATCAACTTCATCTAGCTTTCTCACTTTCCGAATAATGCCGATTTGTCAAGTTAATATTTTGCTATGTTTTATGTTACAGTGAATCATCTGTGTAACTCATTTCAGAACAGGAAAATTCATGTATCCCTCTCCTCGTATCTTCCTTAGATAATTAAAAACTCCCTAAATGATCACAGGACTAAAAGTCTATTTTACCCTTTAGCTTTCATAATTGTGTAAATTATTCTTATTTATTTCATGAGCAATTTCGTAATTTATCCACTTCGTGTACTCCTTTTCCTAGGTCTCTAAAATACAATCGATTACACTTAAACCATCTTCGACTATTTAATTTGAGTTTAAACCTTTTAAAAGAAAATGGCGACAAAAATATGCATGATAATGTTGAATGCTATTGCTAATCATGCCGCATTTCACCAATACCGAGGAAAAGATGTCGGTGGTTTGATTGATTTTAGTCAACTACTTTAGTTGACCATTGTTCCATCCATAATAGGGGTGTCCATCGGGCCGGGCCGGGCCTCACTCGAATATTCCGAGCCCGAGCCCTAAACACGGGTAAATATTCGGGCCAATCGTAAAAAATCGGGCCGGGCCGGGCCTCCACAAAATTCATAAGCCCGCGGGCTTTTAAAAGCTCGTTGACTTATGGTTGACCGGGCCGAAATCGGGCTTTTTACGGGCTTTTTCGTTAAATTAATTAATTTTTATTAAAGATAATATATTATTTCACTATATTTTGAATAATATATCATGAAAAATAGTTTTTTTAAGTACTTTTATAGTTTTTGATATTTGTCTCGAGATGAAATTTTAATAGAAACAAATAACTTTAACGGAGGATTTAATTTCAACTATTGGCTTAGATTAATCTAGCAGTTGAAATTAAATTATTTTTCAATTAAAATTTAAATGAATTGACAAAAAATACAGAGTGAATGTAGATTAACGGTTATTAATATAAATATTGGATTGATAGAATTCAAGGTGAAATAATATTCTTCCGTCTTACTTAAGTATGTTAGTCACAGAAATAATATTCTAGTTTAATTTGTTATATTCATACTTTTAGATATGTTAAAGTTTGAGTTGCATATTTTATGTTTCTATTTTATTGGATGTTGTTATAATTAAAATCGATTGATATAAAAATAAAATGATAGAAGATGAATATTATTTTAACAAATTATATTATTTTTTTGATCGGGCTTTTGGTCGGGCCGGGCTTTCCGGCGGTGCGGGCTTGAGAAGTCAAGCCCGAGCCCGGCCCTATAAAAGCGGGCTCGGGCTTTCATCGGACCGACGAGCGGGCCGGGCTTATAACGGGCCGGGCCTCGGGCTTTCGAGCTAACGGGCCGGTTGGACACCCCTAATCCATAATCCATTGTCTTAAGCAAAAGTGACGTAAATCAACTATCGTCAGTTTGTCCCATCCATATTATGATTGAAAATATTGATTTAATAATTTAGAAAATTCAAGACCAATACTGGAGTAAAATATATTTAATCAAGATCATCTTTAATGATTAATTAAATATACATTATTTAATCGGAATACCATACGCACACATCCTTAATCAATGTCTAATTCATGCGTAATCTCGTCTTAAACATATATTTATTTAACATTTGCAACGCCAATGAATCAATTAAAAACACTCCATTATATTTGTTAAACATTTATTGCCCAATCAAGTTATTTTTACACATTTAATTGTAATAAAATATTATAATTTCAAGTACAGATTATTAATATTAAAATCTTCAAGTTTCTATATAATCACGTTCCAATTCGTACTCATCCACAAATCTCTACGTTCCAAATCCTCTGTTTCTCTGCTCTGTTTTCCTTCTCCAACAATGGCTTCCTTAGCCTTCTTCATTTTCCTCATCTCCTCCATCACCATTTCATCTCATCAGATCTACGCCAGAGACAGCCAATTCTTCAGCAAGGTCACATCTGAAGAAGCCCAAAACGTTGCGATCCCATACAAGGAACATGAGCAACAGCAGCCGGAGTTTTTGCCTCAAAATGAAAATGGGTATGGACTTTACGGACATGAAACCGGCCTCAACAACGATAAAGATGACACCTTTAGAACAGAGCAGTTCGGAAATGGTAATGGCGAGACCGAGACGTTCTACGAGAAGGATGATTTACAAAACTTCCGTGACACACTCGACACCAACTACAACGGTGTCGGAACCGAGCATTACAGGTCAGAATCTGAATCTCTACAGAACTCTCAGAAAGACAACAATGGAGAAGAATCTTATGACAATTACAACACCGACAGAAGCGACAGATTCGGAAACCAGCTGGGTCAGAGAGATACAGAAACGTATAACAACGACAACCGATTCGACAATCGATTTACCGACGATATGAGCTCAAGGTACAAGGAACAGAACAAGTTCGACAGCCGCCAGGACACATACGACGACAGAGCATACCAGATAAACGAGGTTTACGGAAAAGGAAAATACGACGACGTTTCATCGTATGATAACAGTGGAGCTGACAAGTATGAGTTCAACACTATGGAGGAGTATGAGAAGAGCAGGTTGAACAACAACTACTATCCTTGAACATCGGGTCGGTTCGGGTCGAATGCGTTTCTCAGCTTTGCATGTGTGATTATGGGTTTAGATTATATGATAAATTGTGATTTGAATTATAAAAATCTCTCTGTTTTTACTAATGTTTATGGGACGTGCTCTACTCCTATTTGATACTGAATGTAATTTATGGTGATAAATAAAGTTTGTTTAAATGAAATTGTAAAATTTATATAGAAGATGACCCAGGGCAGAGCGCCACTAATGAAGGAAAGGGAGTTGAAAAAGAGAGGTAGGGCAGTTGCAATGATCAACATTAAAGGTCATCTCCATCATCAGAATACGACGGACTTCAATGAGGGAAGTTGAGTTCGATGGCGACCTGCCATTCTGCCAACCGTGGATTTTCTCAAACTTACACACGATATGCTTTGCACCATAAGGTCACAAAGTCGAGCAAATTCTACAACACCCATGCCTTGTCTACCTTGCAAGATAGAGATGCAAAGCAAAGTGGTTCTACTTCTGCAGGCTGCGAGTACGGTGCAAATGTGCAATGTGGGGAGGGTAGCAAGGGCAGGTGTCAATGACGTGCATACAATAGTGACTGAGAATTTATTGAAGGGGGGCTATATTGATATTGTGACCTTAGAGTTATCATCTTCACAAACACCTCACCTGCCTTTTGAAGGCAATTCAATACATGGAGCTTGTACAATCATCCTCCCAACATGTCATTTATATCATATGAAATACTCTCTTGTCGATGCTCCAACTATATCCACATTCCATAACTACTGAAAAGTATTGGAGCGTCGGATGATTTATAACGATCAATGTATGAATTTGGATCAGGTGTAGCGCTGTTAATTGTTGCTGGAGTATCAAATTGATGTCGTTTTAACGTTTAATGTTTTTACTAAATAGTTTTGACTAATTTTAAGTTCTAACAGAACAAACAAATTCCATGCAATACTAACCAAAGATTCACTGGGCCGAACCACGTAGATATTGGGCTGGGCTAAAACGGGGCCTCCGGTGAGATTAGGTGAAGAAATCGAAGAGAGGAAGTGAAGGAGCGGAGGTTGATGGGGAAGCGTGGAGGCTTTGCTTTAGAAGCTTTAACTAACTAAAACCCTACAAACACAAATTCGCGGAGTAACGAACTTCTCCGACTCCGATCGCCATGTCCGCTGCATTCTCCAACGCCAGATTCGTATTCCGATCAAATAACATCCGCTCTGCCGCGACTAAACTTTATGGATTGCCGAAACCAACACGCGCATCAGCCTTTTACCTGCCGAAGCTCCGCCCGCTCTCTAATCGCATTTTCAGGTTCATGTTGATGAAATTGAATCTTGAATCGTAATTTCTTGAACTTTTTTTAGATTAAATTGATGTGTGTTGGATTTTGTTTGAAGGTGTCCGGTTGAAGTGAGCAGTGTGTGTTTGGAGTCTTTGATGCCATATCACACTGCAACCGCTTCTGCGTTGCTCAATTCGATGCTTTCTGATGACAGAAGCATCTATTGCTGGAATCCTGAAGGTGAAATTCTTTTTTCTGTTTTGTTTGACTTTGTATTCAGTTGCTTATTATGGTTGTCATTGCATCTTTTACTGTCTGAATTGCTTTTCTCTTTAACTCTTCATATTTACCTGATACACTGGTATTTAACATTGATCTGTCATCTGTTTTCCGACGAGTGTATTCTGAATTTTATTATTGCAATGTGTGATTTCTTGGTTTAAAGTTGCTACTTGCTGGTACTGAGAGTAATGATTTCTAAAAGGGGGTTTGATAGTCAGTGATAGGAGTTAAAAGTCTGTTTGTATTAATTTATTTGTGTCAATGTAACAAACATAGAGTGGCGTATTTTTCTTTTGTAGGGGAGGATAAATGATGGAGAGGAAATGAAAGATGGATTCACTTGAATTTACACTGTTAAAAGATGGTTTAGTGGAGTGAAATGAAATAGCTTGTCATTTTTGCCGACTCAGTGAACACATTTTGTTAAATAAGATTTGTAACTCAGCAGAGTTGACTGGAGAAAGTGTACTGGCTACTCGGGCTTTTCTCAACTGTGTGCTGACTCGTGACATTGTTCATCAAGAATTGAATGCAGTGTCATAATTCAGTTTCGCATTGATGGTACAATTCAAAATAAATACATCTGCTAAGGCGCATTGATTTACTCATAGCCATAGTACTTGCATTGTACTGATGCCTTGCCTTTGTTTGCTTTAGTTTCAAACTGAATTTTAAGTTCTCGCATTCTCAAGAGACAGATTAGTCTTGCTATTGTTGTTCACTTGAGATTTTTTGTTTATTTAACTAGGACCATGGTCAATCCTGTATGTGAAATCCGTTTGAAGGTCTGGAGCTGTTTAGATTTGATTTGTTTTTCGTCTGCATTAATAATCCCTTTGGAAGGATAATGTCAATGGTTAGTTAACCTATTTTATGTATTTTACTGTATGTTGTTCATGTGTCAAGGTTTCAACAGGCTCTTGTCAAAGGTAGGATAATTGATGCATCATGTGCACGATCCTTGTGATGATTTGAGATAGTTAGCAACTTTATGTTTATGTGTGATTTCGTGGTCTTATCTTCCTCATGTCCACTACCTTTTGCGTTTTGCCTAAAGTATATTGCATTAAATCTACAAAATAAGAGTTGCAAGCTTATACTATCATGATAGTCCTGAAAATTTAGAGCGCCAATAAGTTCTATACACTCACTGCCTTGTTTTATTGCAAGATTGCTAAAGATACATAGCTTGGTCAGACAGTTTGCGCTCATAAAGATTCCATTGAAGTTACCATCTACTATGTTTCTGCTGGGGTTGGACTCGCACCAAGGCTTCTCCAACTCATTCATTCCAGCAAATGCATTTCAAGAACAGGATGACTGCAACTTTGTTGTCCCCGGTTATTTGCCTTCTGTTCATTCACTTTGCAAATTTCAATGTACCTTTTTCTGTTCATCTTGTCGATGATTTTGGTTCTTTTATGTGATTGCATCACTCCCCTGGCATTCACTGTAAGTTGCGGTAATAATACTCAGTCTGTATTGAGATTAAATACTATCTAAAATAAAATTGTTGTTTTTTTGTTACTGGACAAAAAATACAGTGTAATTTTCTTTTTGTTAATAATTAATTAATTAAACATCCAACTGAGAAAGCACCGAGCGACTAAAACCCTAAATCTCCCGATCCAATCCCGGCGTCGCCATGTCCGCCTTCGGCGTTGCCAGATCCGCTCTACGATCCACTGCCGTTCGGAACTCAGCTACGAAGCTCTCAAGAGGACCGAACCCTGTCCGCGCCTCCTCGACGTTTTCCATTCCTAAGATTACACCTACGGCTCAACGGATTTGCAGGTACGTGTTATTGGTGAAAATGACTTGTATTGATTTTCAATTTTTTTACTTTGATGTTACTGAACTCATGATGGATTCATTTGTGAAGGTCTCCCGCTGAGATGAGCAGCGTGCTTTTGGAGTCAATGATGCCTTACCATACTGCCACTGCTTCTGCATTGTTGCAGTCAATGCTTAGCATCAATCAGAGCCTCTGCGGTTGGAATCCTGAAGGTAATTGTTCTCTATGATCAGCTGGGTTTTTCTTTCTTTCTTTCTTGTGTGTGTGTGTGAAATTTTATGATAAATTGTTTGCATTTACTGGAGAAAATGGGAATAAGTTAGACTCGACGGCTAACTTTTTGCTGCAATTTTTAATTTCTTTTTTCACTTAGACTGCTGATGACTGCTGAATATTTTAGTTAGTTTGAAATTGGGGATGGAGTGATGAAAACAAAGATGTTGCGACTTCACTCTGATTAGAGCAGACTCACATTGACTAGCATTTTTATAAGGGTCACAAAATCACTCCGAGCTATTAAGAGTTTATTAAAAATAGGTCTTTTTGTTTCACTACCTTGTAAATACTTTTAGATACTCGTGGGTCCTTAAATGATTATTTCCAAAACTATTATTTTTGATTTAATGAGGATGAATGATTTGTGTCTCATTGTCTGATTAGGTAAATGACTGTATGTGTTTGATAGGCAATGATTCTGATTTCTGTCGATCGTCATATAATAAAAAAAGAGGTAAAACGAACCTTGCTACTCTTATTCAGCACATCTGTCAGTTATCTCATCCTACCTGATAAATTAGTCTTAAATATATGTATTGTGTACACTTAATGATGGTTGTAAGTTAATAAGTTTTGCTGTATTGATAGCTGGATTTGGCCATATTTTAATACCTATAATGCTCATTGTGTTAAATCAATATCCTGAGTATTTTCATTTTCTTTTTTTGTTGCAAGACTTTTGAAGATCCTTGATCAGCCGGAGGTGTTGTGCTCGTAGAGGATCACTTTCTTAAAGTCATTGTTTTAGTGCTCCACATGGTTCAGAACTTCATATACTCTCAACTGGTTCCGCCCAGGGTTACCATTGGAAATCCGTTCAATAATAGACAACCAAAACAGATGTTAACCCTTACTGGTCTTAAAGGCCGTCATCTCTTTTTGCAGTTCACCTTTTGTTGATTTTGTTTCTGTGAATTTCTGTCTTCCAATTTCTACTAATGTGCATGTTCTTTTTATCCAGATTTCATCACTATTAAATTAGCAATGTTACCTAGGTAGTTGGATTGTAGTTTCTATGTTCTTAGGCTCCACTTGGTGTTTGATTTTCTTTGCTATACTTAAGTTCTTCCTGGTTCATTTTATTCCTAACTTATGTCCAACAGAGGATTCTAATCAATGCTTTGGATCCATCCTATCAGTCTTTTAGTGTAAATGAGTAGTTGAAAGTCAGTTAAAATGGACTTCATATTTTGTGATTTTCCCAACCAGTATGTTTTAATTCAGAATAAACTACATGAAATTGTAATAGAATAAAACGGGCCGACTTTGACAATTTATGCATTTAGTAAATAACAAATTACAGTGCCTAAAACCCTAACACCATTCGAAACTCCATACCCCGACGCCATGTCCGCCTTCGCTGCTGCTGCCAGATCCGCTTTCCGATCCTCCGCTGCTCGGAGAACTGCTTCCAAGCTCTCCGGTGGACCCCGCGCCTCCACCTTCTCCTTGCCTAAAGTCCACTCCGATCTCGAATCGCATTTTCAGGTTTGTTTTCGTACATCGATTCGAATTCAATTAACTCAATTGCTGATTGATAATTGTCTCTAAGTAATTTTTGGTTATTGGTTTTGATAGGTCGCCGATTGAGATGAGCAGCTTTTGCGTGGAATCTATGATGCCTTATCACACTGCCACAGCTTCTGCTTTGTTGAATTCAATGCTCTCCGTCAATAGCTGCATCTATGGCTGGAATCCTGATGGTAATAACTCCTCATTTTTCATTCTTTTCATTGCTTGATGTTGCTGTTTAATAAAATCGAATGTGGAAATGAAAACGCTACTTATGTTACTGCGTGTAGGAGACTAGGTTCTGACGATTGTCTGTAATGTTTCATTCCGTTAGGGCTGGGATGTAACAGTAATGGATCGTAATTCGCTTATTCCCATGTTAGGTTCCTAAGCGCAGCTGATCTGATAAGGAGATCATCCATTCATTCTTAGAAGGATCCCTTAAAGACGTTTATGCTGCTTCTCCTCCGTTTTACTAGTAGATTTTGTTTACATGACTTCAAATCACACCCCAGAATGAACCCAATTGTAGTTTTACTATTTATTTTTATGGGTTGAATTACATTATGAATTTTGGCATAATTTACATTATTGAATAAGCTATGTTATCTTGCCTGAATGACAGCACTCATGCGGTTTCTTCTTTTCTCACATTACCTTCTTGATTCATATTTGTTTGAAATTAAGTTGGATTGCATGTTTTCAGTGAACTAAAGTCATGATGTTGTGTTTGTCTGTGGTTAATGGGACCATGTACTTTTAAGAGATAACTGATACGCCTGTGTTCACCAGATTGCATTGATGATGTATAATGAATGTCAAGAGGCTCAAGCAGCTTTAGGTACTCCTGCGTCCTACTAGAAACATATGATTAAGTTAGGAGCCAATTCACTCTAAGCACTGTCCCCCTTTTCATCGTGCTCGACTCCAGCATAATGCAATATTTTCCTTTGTTTGCTTCGAGTCCAGACTTTCTGTCCATACCAGAGTTTTAGAGACCCTGAAGTTTAGAATTCTTTGTTTTTCTTGTTGACACGGTCTCCTCTTTGTTTAGGTAACTAAGGCTGTGGCGCTGGGTGACATCAGCGTGAAGAATTTGCTATGGTCTCTAGGTACCCCTTTAGTTCCAGCTTTGGATACTTAACGATCTCTAGTAATGAATAATAATAATAAATTGTGCTGTGATGTCTTATAAAATCTTATGGTAACTTATGACTGTTGTCTATGTTGTAATTTAATGTTTTGCCACTGTCTGAATACCTTCTTGTTTGCAATGTAGATAGATGATTGGTTGTGTCCCTGCTCAAACTTTCTCTTCATTTCCTTGGGTTTCGTCTTCAGAAGCTGTGCAAGCAACTAGAAAATTCTCAAGGATGTTTTGCATCTTGTGGTTCCTGCACTTTATAGTCACGGTATCAATAAGATTTGTTAATTTGACACAGGCTTAGATTAATTTCTTATAAATTATCTTCTTTATATTTATTTGACTCCATTGTTACTCGAGTATCAAACATACTTTTTTCTTGATATGAGAGTATCGGACTTGTGAAGAATAAATTTTCAAAATACATAGATACAGCAGGCAAATGTGTTGGTCCTCTTTGGTGTGTAGGGGCCTTGGAAAGGTAATAGTAAATCTCTTCAGAGTGTCCACTACTCTTTAGGTCTCTTCAATGGTGACTTTGCACTCTTAAGTCGAGCTGAATGCTTTGTAGAGTATGAAGACATTGTTGACCATAATCTTAGTCTAAGTCTTTGTCCAATTTCGTGGATGCATTCTCTACCCACAGGATGAGTCAGCTTAATATTCTAACATTCCAACTCATCGTTTTCCCTATCAACAAATCTTCGAAAATGCTAACTAAAAAACCGGTCGGAAAAATGATGTTAATAATAGTAACATTATAATTAAATAATATTTTAATATACTAATTTTCCCGTGTGGCTGGATTGCGACTCCTTTATTTCAATTCTCAGAACTCCCCAAAACCCTAATCGACCGTAACCATGTCCGCCTTCGCCGCTGCCAGATCCGCCTTCAGATCTGCCGGCGTTCGAAGCTCAGCTTCCAAGCTATCAAGCGGTCCGAAGCCCTCACGCAGCAGCTTTACTTTTTCACTGCCGAAGCAAAAGCCAATTTCCCATTGCAGGTTCGTCAAATACGAAAATTGATGCTTTTCAATCCCATTCCGATTGCTATATAATCTAATGAGACTGCTCGGTGTTCATTTCTTGTCAGATTTTCTTTGGAGACTAGCAGTGTGTGCTTGGAGTCGATGATGCCTTATCATACCGCCACCGCATCGGCTCTGCTTAACTCTATGCTCTCCGTCAACCGAAGCGTGTATGGTTGGAATTCCGAAGGTGAATTTCCTTTTCTTCCATTCAATTGTAGTAAATAGGAAACAAGGCATTGTATGATAAAATGTTAATTTAGACAAATTAATTTGGCTGCTATGGTGTATGGTTGGTGCATTTTGAGATATGAAGTGTGAATGGAACAGTAGTAGATAGCGCAGTGAGAGTAACGGACTTCCTGATTGTTGTTTGTTAGGTTCATAAGAGCACCTTGAAGTCGATGGCTGGGGTTAGGATTTCATTTTATCATAGAAGGCTTATATGCTGCAACTCCACAGTAAAAGTAGACTGGTGTATGTTTCTTTTGTAGGGAAAGACGATACTAGCTGAAGAACTTGGAATGAAGAATGGAAAATCACTTGTAACGATAACTAAACTAGTTTTTAAAAGCAGTCTCTTTCAAATAAAACAATTAGCATTGATTTTTCGTGTTTAAGCACGAATCATGAATTATTCTAGCTAGCTCTTGCTGGTCTGAAGTTTGTGCTCATGCTTTGCTCATGTGCTTTTACTATGAATTGCCAACACAAGCTTTTTGTTTTGTTTTTTGGGTAATAGTGAATTGCTTTCCATTATGGTTAATTCCCTTGAGACCTGCAGTTGGGTCTAGGTTTGCATACCGTGTTGGTGGGACTTTGTAGTTTGTCAGTACTGATATTTTGCATTTAACCAGATTGCAATGATGATGTGTAATGAATGTCAGAAGATTGGAGGCAAGATTTAGGTACATGAATTTGCTAATTATAAGCGCATCTAAAAAGTTAAATTTCAGTCTCAAATCCTTGTTTCCGTGTTACAAAATTTTACCATGACCAGTAATATTCTTGAATATAGTCAATACTTATTAAATCGGATAACATTTGTAACAGTAAATTATTTTGTTAGGCATCCATCATCTGAATTTTGTATTGAAATGTGGAGTGCTCATAAGGGGATTCTTCATTCTTATCAAGAGTTCAGATGATGAATCTTATTCATGAGTTTTGCTTGTACTTCGTGTAGGGCGCCAATGGATGATGAGTCTGTAGTAAATAGTAATTTCCCATTCTCTAGTTTCCCTCGTTAATTGTCACCCCGAGAATTCAACTTGCAATGCTTTGCTATTGGCTTTACCCCTTCCTGAGCAACTATTTTGGTCTTGCATTGTAGATGGATGAAGTTCCCTGTTCAAGTTATTATCAAAGGAGTCATTAGGAAGTTTTGTTCAAGTATATTGAGAGACAAGATTTGATAGTGCTCAAGTTTCTGTTTATTGCTCCTGAATTGTTCATGAGACTCGATAAAAAGGTGGTGTTGATTTTAACATTTTCCAGTTGAATCATTCTATCTATTTTGGTTAACAATCATGCTCGCAGATTCAAGAGTTGTAAGCAATATGTTAACTACTCCCTCCGTCCCATTTTGAGTGTTTTATTTGAGAACTTTTACGGTTTTTAAGAAAATTGAAAAATGTGAGATAAAAAGTAAGAAAGAGAATGAGTGGGATAAAAAGTATGAAAGAGGGGTGTAAATGTAGAGGTAAAAAAATTTCTATTTTAGGAAATGAGAAGATCATTTTGGGACATTTAAAAAGAAAATGGGATACTCATAATGGGACGGAGAGAGTACTTGTCATGATTTAATTGATAATAAATAAACACAAATTACATACATTTTTATTGCAAATTGTCATCATAAAATTGATTGAAATTTCCTTAGCGGATTTTAATCAACGAAAATGACGACATTCACCATTTAAGGCGAGACGTTAGGCGTGGCTGGTTTAAATTCACCGTTCACTCTCCACAACCCGCGCATTTCTTTTCCTTTACACTCTTCCACGTGTCATCTCACCATTCGTTGAAATTTCGCAGTCAATCTCTATCCAGAACGGAGCGGTTCATTAAATACCGGTCCAAATCAGGCACTCCAGCCGTCACTCAAGCCTCTTTAATTTCAATCTCAGCCGTCCGATCTTCACACGAGTGAAACCTAAATCAACGGCTGCGTTGACCGCGCCTCCCTATTTAATTTAATTAAACCAATAAAAAACGACAGGCGAGAGAAGCTTTCGATGTATCCGAGGTCAGAAAATCCGACAGCGGCTAATGAGCCGCATTTCAGGGGAGTTAGAAAACGGCCGTGGGGTCGGTACGCAGCGGAGATTCGAGATCCGGGGAAGAAGAGGAGAGTATGGTTAGGCACATTCGATACACAGCTGAGGATGCAGCGAGAGCATACGACGCCGCTGCGATGGAGTTTCGTGGATCCAAAGCCAAAACCAACTTCCCACCGCCACGATCTGATTTCCAAGTAAATGCTCCGACCCAACTGAACCATTTTTTATCCGGGTCGGGTTCGGGTACGATTCGGCTGAAGCCGTTTAAATTTGAAGCTCTGACGACGAGCGATTCGGAGACGTCGACAGTTATCGATATGAGTGTGAACGAGAGTGAAGTGAAGCTAAAGAACGGATGGGTTGGCATAGATCTCAACCTTCCTCCGACTGAAGTTTAGCTTTCCGATATATGTGACTTTTTTATTTATTATTTGGATGGATTCTTGCGAAAATGTCATCGGCAAAATGAAAGATTATTTGTTTTGGAGTGTCAGATTGGGTTGTGTTTTGGTTTATGTTAGTTTGGGACATGTGACGGTGGAGATTTTGTTTGCACGTGTGGAAGTGTGTGTCCTGCTCTGCTATGTACTTATTTTATTTATAATTTTGATTGTATGTAATTAATTAATGCTGAAAATTTAACGATTATTACCTTAATAATTGAAAATTCTGGAGAGTAATTAGGTGATACATTTTATTATTTTGATCTAAGTTTTTTATGGATAAATTCAAATAATTGTAATATCTAAGATAAAAATTACATAAATTTCTACAAAGACAATAATTGATAATAAATTAAAGTGCACCTACCTTGTATATAACAATATTGATATATTAAGGCTAATGCCAACCTAGTATGGAAATAATGTACACAGCTCTATGTATATTCAATCGGTTCTGTGCTGAGAATTTTCAACAATATACTTCAGCACACTTTCACCTCACTCAAGGAGTTCACCTGTTCGTCCATCCACAGCACGTAGCTTGGAACAAATCATGAGATAAGACTAGGGGCATTTTCTGTAGCTGTCCGTGTATTGTTACGGCCATTTTCAGCAGCTGTCCGAGTATTGTCCTGAGAATGGTGCCTGCCCATTTGTACATCCCTTGAGAAGTGTGTCCTAGCTTTTGCATAGGGGGCGTCCCTAGCTGAAAATTACAACAATGTCAAACCTTTCAACAAAAACAGGAGTTGGAGATGAGAATCACTTAATGTTATTAAACTTATTAGTTGTTATCACATTACCAGCTATTCTCTGAGCTCTAAGAATATTTTGACGTCTTTTCCACCAGCAAGTCAAGCATGTGATAATGAGTAGCAGTCCTACAAGGGAACCTATGGCAATCCCAATCTTCTGTCCGGTGGAAAGATGAGGGCCACAAGAAGGCAATCCAGGGATGCCACATAAACCTGAATTGTCTGTAAAACTGGGGAAGGGAAATGCAACAATGAGCATTTTATAGCATATGATTGATCTGTGTCATTGAAAACTTACTTGAAGCTTGCTCCGTGTAAAAGCATTCCCCCAACTGCAGCAGGAACTTTAAAATGAATTTCCGTTCAGATACCTGCACCAAAGCTGAGTGGTTAAAAAGTTTTCCTAAAAATTAATGTGCATATTGGAAGTATATCAGTTGAAAGGTGCTTACAATTTCTTCAGGTTTGGCAACTGTCCTAGACTTTCAGGAATAGACCCATTGAATTTGTTATATGAGAGGTCCCTGTTCACGAATACAACGATGGGAAATCCACACCAGACATCAGCATATTGTGAGCCTTCTTACCCAATTAAAACAGAAAACGTGAATTGCAATGCATTGCTACTTGCTAGATAACGTGAATATAAAGGAAACGATTAGAATTAATTTAAGGGCTGACACACCACTAAAGTGTAGTGTGGTTCACATCGGAATAAATGGAGAATTGATGATAAACTTGGATCAAAGACATCAATAAATACGTTCAAGAACACCTGACAACAAAATAACTGTTTGATGCTGAACAAACTTGATTTACCAGCCAGGGAAGAGTCGGACATTCTACTCTTGGCAATAATGAAATCAATATTGAACAAAGTTACTTACAGTGTCTCTAAACTTGTTATGTTTCCTATTGAGGTAGGAATTGGTCCGCCAATGTTGTTTCCACCCAAATTTCTATGATAATCAACACAAACCATGTTATGCTTTCTGCGATGGTGCAGTACATATATCATGTAGAGGTCATACTATCAAGAATTTATTTATGTATCCAATAGAAAGGCATAGCAAGGATCAAGTCCATTAAATGAAAGGACACTTACAAGCTTTGTAAATGACTCAGCTTGGATATATCATTGGGTAGGTAACCCCTTAATCCCTGACTGTCCAAGTCGCTGAAATTATTAAGCCATATGTTAGTAATAGAAGGCAAGTATTCAGAATACTCTGAAATTACTAAGCATAGCATGCTCATAATGTTGAAGTGTTGGGATGTGCTCCAATTGATCAAGTTGGGACGCTCATTTTTATGAAGATATGACTTATTGAAGACCCCTTGACATAGCAACATCAAGCGGTGCAGGAAAATTAATAAACTCTATAATGATCCCATAAGGCTGGTGACAAGGAAAGTATGAAACATGAAAACAGTGTAAAAGCTAACTGCAGAGGTATGCGAGTGTCAGGAATTAACTATAAGAATGAACTAACCCAAAAACAACTATTGCAGACTCGAAAACATATAATTAGCGCAAGGTGTTTAACAGGAGTTGAACTTACAGTCCATCAATGACCCATCTGTTGAGTTTCTTATCGAGCTGGCAATCTGCTCCAGTCCATGGATGTTGCTGAGGGACACATGGATCCCCATTCCACCCAAAACGCGAAGGAAGTCCCAAAGATTTTTTTAAGGACTGCAATCCCCGAACTGTCACATGTGTAAGGTAAGCACATTGTTAGAAACAGTTTGAAAGAACCAAGTTCAATTTACTTTAAGCAATGCTCTGAATCAAGCAAAATTCAGTTTGAACCTTAATACCAACAAATCAATGATAGTTCATTAGGTTGCACTAATAGTATGGGCATGAGTTACCTTCATCGACCACAGTTTTAGATTCAGCATTAATAATTTCAAAGACTTCTATTGCATTGATGATTGCACTCCCTTTAGTAGGCTGCAGTGATATAACGAGTACCCTCCCACTTACAAGAACAGTTGTGTTAAGTACCAAGGCTGTGTAGAGACCTCCAGTCATCTTAACAATATCAACATCTGGAAATACGATATCGCCATTCATAAGAATATCAAATACCCTTTTCCCGACGCCAGTAATCGTCCTGTCAACCTCTGCAAAGTGCAGCCAAACTGAGTAGAATTTGTTTGGGTCTACTTCTAAAGAATATTCCAAATCCGGCTTGTTATCCGTTCCAACTATCGCGGTTTGATATAGAGCTTCCGGATAAAAATTTGGTGCAATGGAGGAATTTTTGATGCCAGCTTGGACTTTCAAAACTCTGTCAGCGCTCGTTAGAAAGGTTGTAATATAGTTCCAGAATCTATCCCCGCCCCAATGATCACCTTTATAATCTGCATCAAACTTTGAATTGTCCTCGCCACAGCTAAGTCTTTCAGCAGCTCTAAGCACCGTTCCTTCCCCCCAGTTGGCACCGAAATAGTAAGCCCTGTTATCAACTTGAAGAATTTCGATAGCGATAACTGCTGGATCCCCATGCCCTGTGCTATGAAAACAAATTGAAGCAGTCCCATCATTCAGAGGTGCAATGGCCTCGCAAAAGGATTCTTCATCATGGGTAGTCCAACCAGGTTTCAGAGAACATATCTGTGTCCCTTCAACAGATACATCAAACAGCGGATCGTTATTCTCGACGTCCGCTTCAGGAACCAAGCCAAAGAAAATCCTAACTAAATAATGCCCTTTAGGCACCCTAATGATATTATAACAATTCTCAGGACCCGACGATGTGGGGAAGTAGCGAAGTGTTTTCAAATCAGGGGTAATGAAACTCGGTGGGGTGGCATTGGCAGGAATGCCTCCGGTGTACGCAAAATCTTTATACCATGATGTGTTCGTAGGAGGAGTGCGCACATTTTGACGAGCTCCACAACTTATCCGCATTGCATATGGACCTGCCCAAAACGAGAAATTATTACCAACCAAAAATGAAAAGGTTGTGACTTTAAGCAAATACTTCCACAAAATTAACATTTCTAAAATAAGAAAAAACTTCTTCTACAATAAATCTGTTGAAGAGACAAATTCTCTCAAATATTCAAATCAGGTCAAAATCATACAACAACTACAGAAACAACAAATATCCTAATTCACCCAGCAGTCTGCCATGCTTTAAGCTCCAAATGTCCCTAGGCGGATATTTAACTACCGACACATAAAACACACATTTCTAAACCCTAAAACCCAAATCCAACAACAGAAATCCCCATCCCAATCCACCTAAACCCACAAATCTACACAAAAAAGCAAATATTCAACACTAAAATTCATCAACTAAAACGCAAATCAATCCACATCACACAAAATTCTCCCAAACACACACATCCTACAATCCAAATCATATCAAAGCGGCAACATCTTCAGCGCGTAATGACTTACGAGGTCGAGCAGAAGAACCAGGAAGGGTAGTAGCTAATAGAGTAATGGAAAGTGATAGCCGCAGCAGCAGAATCAGAACTTCGACATCTTTGCGGAATCCCGACCTCCGAATTCTACGCAAATTTTGCTTCGGAACAGCAAGGGCGTGCCCGTGAAGATGACTCACCTCTCGATGGGCCCTTTTTCGTCTTTTCGCATATATTTTTTTATTATTTAAATTCATCCTATTTAATTACGATACCCACGTGACTACTGGTTGGTATTTTGTTACATTATTTGTGGATTTAATTTGACTTTTAGCGTCACGCGTTGGAAAATATTAACTGATTAATTAAGTTTGATTTCATGTAATCATGTTCAACTGATTATTTTACCACAGTACGATTTCGATATAAAATTAATAAATAAATAAATAAATTAATAAATAAATAAACAGATCCCAAGCGTAAGGGAGGCTTGAACATGAACATCTGAGATTAGAGATCGAATGAATGTTCATTAAATCGCTACTCCTTGTACAAATCAGTATATGACTTACGTATTTTGATTCGATGCAGCAACGTGCGTTTATTTAAAGTGATATAAATATTATTATGTTTTAATTTTTATCATATTGTAAGGTATTTAAATCTCTAACAAAACTTTGTGTTAATTAGTTATTGATGTACCGAATCACATTCTTATGGAGGCAGCCATCAGTGTCGATGATTCTCATGCCAACTTTTTGACCTCTAATCATTGTCTTCATCCAAACCCAGATTCCAGTCAGTCTCTTGCATCTCTCTCCCCATCGGCCATCATCCAATGGAGCCGACAGACCCCATTGTAATTCCCATCACCATTTCATAACCTTAAAACGAAACCAAGAACAAAACACCAAACCTATCTATATAACACTATAACAGCAGCATGTCCCCTTAAAAATGCCATTAAATCTCCACTAGCTATTTACATCACAATTCATCTTTCAATGGAGCAAAGCCAATATGGTAGTAAGGTCAAGGTGTGTCTGGACCAAGAAATGGGCGAGTCACTCTCGTTTTCCAGCATGCTTTGCGTCCAACAACAAACCAAGTCAGTTGAACCCCACTCAACCATTAGGGAAAATGGCAATGGATCAGCTGACACTGACCCTAACTTCCAATTCCACTCATCATACAAGAATCAACTGATCAAGCCGGTTTCATACAATAATCTATCCGTTCTCCTGCCTCATTGTGAAAGTAGCAGCCGCAGAGTGACTCGTCCCAATATGTCTAGTGGTGGAGCAGGTAAGAGAGATCTTAAGGATAGCAACCGAGTGGAGGTAGTTTTGAAGAAAAAGAAGAAGAGTGTTTTCAAGTCTATTTTCAAGCCATGCAGAATTTGTCACGCAGTTGAACCATCAGCCATCAGAGACCAAAATCCTCTAGCTGCTAGAAAACAAAGCTCATTTTGAAGATGAATGATTTATGTAACTCATTTTACCTCCACATTTTCTGCACACAAAAAATATTAGCAACAAAAAATGAATGAGAGTTCAAATTCACAAAAACGAAACTGGACTAAATCAACATGCAGCAAGTATTATTGGGCCGAATATGGGCCTTGAAAATAATGGAAATAGTAGTCCAACAATATGTGACAAGTTGATAAAAATGGGAACTCGCACGCTGGCTGCTGGCTACCGATTTGCGGCCAAGTCCCAAGATTTTGTGACCATGTTGGTGGAGCTATCATCTCAGGCATTGCAGGATCATCTTTATATCTACTGATTGTTCTCCACTGTCTACAAAGTTCTTGGCTCTGCACTTTTCAGCTTGAAGCCTTAAAAAGTAGTAGTAGAAACATACACTTCATTGTTTGTATTCTTTCACATTTCATATTTACATTTAAAATCAGCTTAACCATAATCTATCTGGCAACTACAGTTTGAATCTTTAAATTAGAGCAATATAAGTGAAAAGATATAACTTGAAACTGCATTTAGCTTGGTTGCAATTGTGCTTCATATTTCAACAGAAGGTCCCAAATGGTAACCACACAAGTCAACAAGTAATGTGGGCATATAAAGACTAAAAGAAGAACAAAGTTGAAATTTTTCTAAGGAAGCTCTCCATGTTCCTCTTGTCCCCAACCAACCTTATAATGTTGACACTATTACCTTGGTTACATTATTGCTTTAGTTCCACAACACCATTCAGTTAATATCATAACCAAATTTCATAGAGCTCATCATGATCCTCATTGACGTTTGGTGCCAAATTGTGAAATGGGTTAATCTATGATCTATTCTAAATCAAGTTCACATTTTTCCACAAAGTAATGATGAAATTTGTCAATTTCAAAAGACCTAGAATTTGACCAAATGAAAGATGCTCTCAAACTCCATTAAATATGTATGACCTGTTGAGACCCCTCACAAGTCACAGGACTCAATGAGTCAATGCGATGAAGATGATGCCTGATAGCAACAAAAATGACACTAGTATTTCATTATCAATCCCCACTCCACCACCAACCCCAAACTATCTCATCTCACCTCAACTCAAACTCAGATCAGAACCATTGCTAGCATCACTTGAAACCCTTTCTTCTCCCCTCTTATATAACCCCAACTATCCTTCTCTCTCTTTTCAGCAGCTCAAACTCAATTTGCTTGAGATTGAGTAAAGGTCGGAGCTTTTGCTAGACCCATCAATGGCCAACTCTCCAAAACCACTTGACATCAAAAACCAATCATTCCTACACTCCCCAAACGCTACACAAACATCTAACAACGGCGGAGGCATCCAACCAGTCACCAGATCCGACCCGAATAATCCATACCCGACAACCTTTGTCCAAGCGGACACATCCTCATTCAAGCAGGTAGTCCAGATGCTCACCGGCTCCGAAACCGCCAAGCAAACTTCATCAACCCACAAACCCAACAACAACAACGTATCGGAGCACAGCAGAAACCACCCGATTCCACCGATGAAACCAAAACAAAGTTTCAAGCTTTACGAGCGTCGCAACTCCATGAAGAGTTTCAAAATAAGCCCATTAATCCCCGGATTCGTTGCGTCGGGATTCTCGCCGAGGACGAAGCAAGAGATTCTGTCTCCAAGCATGCTCGATTTCCCATCACTCGCTCTCAGCCCTGTCACGCCGCTCATACCCGACCCGTTTACCCGATCTCCATACTTCCACTCCTCATCCGGATCCTGTCTCTCTGGGGCTGAAATCGATTCCAGAGCTGAGGAGAAGGCAATTGCTGAAAAGGGTTTTTATCTTCACAAGTCTCCAGCCACGACGCCGCGCGAGTCGGAGCCTAGACTTCTCCCTTTGTTTCCGGTGACGTCACCCAAGATTTCAGTTTCAGGTCCCAATTTCATATCTTAAAAATCTAATTTTGTTGTAATTTTTCTATCTGTGTATGTCCAAGTTTGGATCTTTTAGGCCGATGGAGTGAAATTTTCAATATGAGTGTAGAATTCTATTGATAAATTGATCCCTGTTGTTTAAATTTTGATTGCAGTATTTTAGACTTTGTTATGAGTTTGATGATGTTTGGTTTGTTCACATGGGGTTTAAAAGGACTTGAGAATTTATGAGGCAACTCAGATACTAAAGTTGAATTTTTAGACTTGAGAATTGGGTCTTTGTAAGAATTGAATGAGAGTCAGAAGTTGGAATTGAATGAAGAGCTACTGATGTCTGCTACTGCATTATGCTAGTTTGTAACAGTTGGATTCAAATCTGGTAGGAGTATGAATTTATTTGAGAGGGAAATAGAGGTATAGACGAAGTAGTTGCAGGTGATGCAATGAAGCAATGAATGGCATTGCTTGGATCTTGAATTTGTTAGCTCTGAATTTATGGCCCTTGCATAAAAATGGTGTCTTTATGTTGGGTTGGACTTGCTTGTGTTGGCATTGTGCTTGTGCACCTTATGCTATGGCTTCATGAACATTATACTAATCAAGTCTTAGAATAACCTGTTCCTAGGAAAAGTTTATAGCTTGATTTCTGATTGAATTCTGGATAATCAAACAGAAAGAAACCAAAACTATCTAGTTCAGATTTTTTTTACCAAAGATTAGATTCAAAACACTGGCTGCTCACAATTTTGGGACTTCAAAAACTTGGCTTTATTGTCTTGCACCGCTCTAAACCTAAGTTGGTAAATTGAACTATTGAAGTTGCAGCCATATTGTTGTGACCCACTGAAACATTAGATGCTGCAGTGCAAAGAGGTGAAGAGACAGATCATTTCAGCAATGACCCACTTCATGTTTCACCATGAAGTCAATAGTTCTTGAAAAGAAAAAACAAAGCAAAAGTATTGGAATTTAGTATAAAAACCCACTCATGTCTGCAGAAGAAGACCCACCAAGAATCTTATAATGTTGTTTGACACTTTGGTTCTAAAGTAGCCCTCTTTGTTGACTTTGAGATAAAAAAGATACCAACAAATGAAGATGTGATGATACAAAGGTTGTGTAAAATCTACGACAATGGACTTCATCAAATGTACAAAATGCCTGTGGAGAATCAAAACCTTGGAATTCATGATTCCCAAACTTAGATTCAGATCACGTTTGGTCAAAATATAAGATTTTTGTAGTTGTGTAAAAACACTCTAGCTTTGACACAATAAATGACTTCAACTTTTGAAGTTGTTATTATAAATGTGTAACTACTTTAAACAACATTTTCAGGCTTATCAATCGTAGTATTACTCTATCAAAATAAATTTCGAGTATAACATGTGTAGTGGTCCACCTCACGTGGCTTCACTTATGTTTATACAGGTACCGATTAACGGTCAGTCATTCGATATCTGATTTTAGAAGTTGGTGATAACGATGTAAGGATTAATTTTTTAGTTCATTTTAATATAAAATCAAATTTCAAGTTATAACAAATATTTAAATGTCCAAAAACTGCAGAAAATAAGAGTCAAATCTGGCCCAAAGTTCGGCCTCACATGCAAAACAAGGCCCAACCTCAAACTCGATCACAGTCTATCAGTCGCAAGTCGGGTCCGAAATGAGACCCGACCCGATTTTGATAGAGCGAAGATGGAGAGCTCCGAATCCAGCGATGAACGCGTCTCGTCGGCGCAAGCAGAGCTGCTCGGAGCTCTGTCTCCAGGAGTCAATGTACGTAGTCCTGATCACATCGATTTCAATAAATTTCAGATTTTGCATATGATCGGAGATTGATATCTATAGTTTTGGTTTCACTTAGGGTCCGACTTGGACGACTCTGCAGTCGGCGTTTTTTATGCTTGGAGTGTGTCTTGTTTTCATCTAGCGATGCTTGGATGATGCTTCATGTGATTCTGCTTGTTGTGCTTGCTGGCAGCCTCTTTATCTTTTTCTGGTAATTTAAGACTTATTTTTCTTTCCTGTTGAAAACATATTGTGTGATAGTAATTTGTATATGGTTTGTTGAATAAACCCAGTTGGATTGTTTGAGTGTTGTTTTCTCGTTGATTATTTGGTCTATTTTGCTGTGTATTTTTTGGTTTTGTTGGGGCATGAAAGTTGATCTATGCACGACTATGGTCTAATATTGTTGTGGCATCTGTTGACCGTTTTTCTGTCGCAAAAAATTCCCACCGTAACAACTAATTAACGACTGAGCTATTTTTATTGCAGGTTTCTTGTGCAGACCGGTCTCGTTACCGTTGAACATCAAATGGAAGATATGTTCTTAGCTCCGGAAAGCAACAAGAGGACTTCTGAGCAAATTTGTTCAAAAGGAACTTTTGAGAGTAATTTTATCAGAATAATGAAGAAAACAGGTATATTCCACGATTTTGTTTGAAAGATATCTCATTATGGAAAAGATAGAGACTAGAAATAAATTACACCAGTTTTTACGATCTCCTTGTAGAAGATCTCTCTTTGTTGCCTCCTATTGCTTCTGCCTACTGTTGCTTCTTTCAGTCACTGCTGTTAGTTTCCCTTAACTTGCTTGTTTTTATTTTGAAATAGCAAACGCATGTTTAACTTCGGAATTGGAACATCAGATTCAAGTCTTGAATTGCACACTATACTCTGCTGCTTAAACAATCTGTACTGAGAAGACTGTTGGATTATTGGTCTTTACACGTTCAGTGTATCAGTTTTTTTATTGCTTTTCATGTAAATCCTCAATGCCCATGTTAGCAATCCATCTTTTTAAGGCTAGCAAAAAGCAATAAATTCAGACTTAATTAAAATGGTAATTTTTGTGTTTCAAATGGATTTTGTTCGGTAAATTCGGTAAAATGGTAAACTGGTAAATTCCTCAATGGCTAGTTGGTGAAGAATATTCGGTAAACAGAATTTTTTTTGAGTTTTATAATTATAAAATATTTTTATACATTTTGGTAAAATTCGTAAAGGTGAACGTAATATATAACATTTATTCGGCCACCGTAAACATTAAAATGGTAATTTGTCGTTTGCCCCCTACATCTTATGGTCCCTGAATGTGTATGATCCTGAAAGCGTTGTCTGCTCTCATAAACATTGGTTTAGCAATGTGGCATATCCTTGTAACTATGGGTGAAATCATCTGTAAAGAAATCATATGAGTAATGAATGAGATCCACAATTTGATTTTTTACCAAAAGCTTAATAAATTAATTATTATAAGTTACAAATGGTGGCAATATATTCTTGTATTCCCCCTCTATCATTTATTTCCTTTTGTTTCTTATTAATTTGAAAACAGTTTGACCAATGTTTGGTTTTGTTTCATTTTCCAAGAGGAAAAAGTTAGAGATACTGTAAAAGTTAATAAAACTCATATAAGCTAAATATGAGCTGTCATTGACTGTGAAATCCATCCTGTAAACATAGATCGGCCTGGACTAAAATTTCTCAGCCCCTTCCATTCAAATGGAATTTTTTTTGGAATTCCCCGTTTTGTGCAAGTCAGTACTCTACATTTGGATTTATAACCATTTCAAAATCAGACCGTTGAGACTTAGGTGTTAGGTATTTGCTGAGTTGTGCAAGCATGAGCTGCATCGTGTAATTCATGAACCAATTATAATTGCTCGCTAATAATTATCTAAATTTCCATTTTTATATCATATTTTATACTGAACTTTTATGTTTATAAAAAGACTGATAGGTTTTCATTTTTATGAGCGTGAAATACAAATTTAAACCTTCAGAACAGAAGATTCAAGATAATTGCTCAGCTATAAAATCTTGTCTTACCCATTTCATTTTGAGTCTCACTTCAGATTAAGAGCCGAGCCGCCCCTCCAGAAGTGGAATTGAAAGCGAAGGTTTATTTTCTGCCCTGCTCGATCTCTTCATTTGCTGCTATCTGGTACTTGGTTCATCCTTTCAGACACACTTTTGCAATCATTCTTTGTGTGTACTCTCACTGCTTGATTTCTAATTTCAGTCTGTCTGTCTGCTGTTTTTTCTATTGATCAGACTGAATGTTAGTACTTCCAAACTTTTCAGGGCTGTAAAATGGATTCTGCGCAACCATGGGCTAGCTCGGCTTCCATGCCACATACTGACCTGAATTATCAACGAATGTAAGTCTTCATATTGATCTGTTGTTGTTCTAAATAATTCTATCCTTCTTTCTTCCTTCAGAATTCTGATTTTTTCTGTTTACAATTCGATACTTTCAGATTTGATGCTTACTTGTATGAGTACCTCCGCAAAAGGAATTTGCTCACATCTGCCGAAGTATTCAAACAGGAGGCACAAATCGAAGACCTCAGAAACTGTAGAACTTCCCATCTCTCTCCTTTTTCCATTCATTTTGCTGCTAAATTGCTCCAACCTGTTTGACTTTTTTGGTTGATTTTCCGTTTCTGATTATCCTAACAGCAGTGTTTCTGACTGACTCCCCGGGAGATTTTTTATTGGATTGGTGGGCCATCTTTTATGAAAAATACACTGCTAGATTGAATGGCCTGCGAGGAAATCAGGCAGCTCTGTTTTCTCAGGTGACCATGCTAGATTCCGCGTCCTAAGAAATTTCCTCTCAACAACGGCCCACTAACAATTTTGGGCCATATGTCACCCTAAAAAATTATTTGATTTTTAAATTTAATATTTTATATGGTTTTGTGTGTTACTTGCACAGTTTGGCCAAGGTTCTTCGACCAATGACTTGACACCCATTCCACAATTTCTTCGAGATCCAGGGCCAAGGCCACTAGTCCATGCCCCTGATTCCGTCCCTCAAGCATGGCTGACACCTGATAGTTCACCATTAATCTACGGAACTTGTGGATTCCCTCATGTCCGGTCAGCTCCTAATGGTTCACCACTAGTGGCTAGTACTGGAGACATCCCTCCAGCTTGGTGGGCCCTTGATGGTTCTGTAGTACCGGTCACTGAGCAAGCTCCTGTGCCATCTGTTGATCTTAATCTCAGCTCTCAGTTACCGGGTCCCTCGAGTGCTTTCGTGCTTACTATGAGGTATCATGACATAAGAAAACTATGATATCTAATCTCAAGCTTTGAATTCCTTTATTGATTTGACATCTGTCTTTACATATTTGGATATTGTCGTTCTGATGTAACTTTCTGATATGCTGCAGGAATCTGACCTCTGTCAGTCCAACTCAGTTTCTGCAGCCTACACATCCGAGAAGGGTGTGCAACCTGCCAACTTCACTTTTTATACTTATTATTGCCCTTCAGACAGTCCTTGACTCATATGCTTTCTTCTTTTTCTGTCCAGGGAATTAGGCGAGGCTCGACTCCATATGACCCAATAGATGTTGAGGCACCAATGTCATCTTCCTCTTCTGCACCAAGAGGACCTTCTTTTGCATCGAGGGCATGCAGACCTCGTCTTCAAGATCAACCACTGTTTAGAGGTTCAATTCATCAGTTTCTCTGACTATACCTTCTATATTTGTATCATACGATATTTATGCTGTGGTCTATTATCTCAGGGGATCTACAATATCTCAGCCATTTCTTAACTTGCAGGATCGTCACTCATGGGAGCCAACTGGATGCCCTCGCCCACATCTATGCCCCCACCGGTGAGTATCCGACACCTACAATTATTTTGGATCGGATACTGAATTTTGGTCGTATTCATTAGTTAAACTCTGAAATTTATGTCTTCTCTCAGGGGTCTTTGAGCATGTCACGAGCTTGGATGGTTGGTCAGACAGAAAATTACTCAAGACCAAGTCCATTTCCTGCTCTCCGGGCCAATTCTGCCTTTTCCTTGATGGCAAATTTTAATGAAGCGGGTGGACCCTTGGTTCCCTCTAGCACTGGCGCGGGAGGTCGGCTGGAAGGCTATGGACCACTTCTGAGGGATTATCAAGCCATGTTAGCTTCAACTTCAACTCATAACTCTGATACCCAGAATACTCCTAAGGATCAGAACTCTAAGCCACTGATCACTGGGACCTTGGGGCTATCAGCTGTTGGGACCTCTTCAGCAATGAACCGTTCAACTTCAAGCCAAGAAATGGATTCTGAGAAAAGCAGCGATGTTGCAAAGCCTGGGACTGTTGGACAGCCTAGCACCCCTGATATTGCTAGCAACCCTCAAACTGATTCAGTAATAGAGAACAATGCGGAAGTAAGCTCAGCTATGAAGAACTCCGGCATGAAAGAAGCTGCTGAGGATGGGGACCTGCACAAAGAGAATGACACAAATTTGAGTAATTACTTGAATGATAACAATGGTTTTGAAAATGAGGTTAATACTTCCGCAGTTGCTTTTTCTCCACAACCACAGCCAGAGGTGCCACAGCCGCAGCCGCAACCTTCTCAATTGATTGCAGTCAGGAATGAAGGTACACTTTTTCCTCAAATTCAGTTCAAATTTACCACCTAAATTAGCTGACGTATGACATGTTCTCACAACAGCAGGGATTGAGTTCAAGCTAGAGACCTGCCTGGAATCAAACTTATCAGAGTTATGGTGCTGTCATTTCAGCAGCAGTGGGAACTACCTGGCCTGTGCCGGCATTGACAGAAAGGTCATAGTGTGGAACACGGTGACATTTGTCTACACTGCAAGTGAGGAACATCACGATGAAGCCATAGCCGATATTCGATTCAAACCCAACTCGTCCATCTTTGCATCAGCCTCGTTGGACACAACCATCCGTATCTGGGATGCAGACCAGGTACTAGTAAGCTCTCAGCAAGTGCAACATTGCATTGCATTTGCTTTTTGATTTAACCTTATTTTTCAATTATGCTGCAGCCAGAAAGAGCATTAGTTCATCTAACCTGCCATGCGGCTAGCGTTATCTCAGTGGACTTCCATCCAACAAATTCTGATCTCTTGTGCTCTTGTGATGGTAACCAGGAGCTTCGATTCTGGAACATTTGCAACGGGACTTGTCTACATGTCATTAAGGTTTCAACTTCGTCTCTGTATATACAAATTATGTTCAACTGTCATTTTAGATATTTTTAATTTGGCACTTTTCACTATACACAGTTTGTGAATATTCATGAATCTTATCAACCAGTAGGCTAACTTGAGTCTAAATGTTTCTTGTCTCTCAAGAGTTCCTCGCAACAAGTACGGTTCCAGACTCAGAAAGGTAAATACCTGGCAGTAGCAGCGGGAAACATAATCAACATCCTTGATGATGAAACCTTGACTGTCATGCACACTCTGAAGGTCTTAGTTTACATAATCTTTTGCATATGGAGTCCTCCATTTGGCCATTGTGTCAGTGAGTTAGTTTTTGGTAATGACAGGGTCATGTTCAGCCTGTGGAATGCATCTGCTGGGACTCAAGTGGGCAGTATATGGCCAGTGCCAGCCAGGAATGTGTCCAGGTGTGGTCAGTTACCAATTGGTCTAACAGCACACATAAGTTGACAGCTGAAGCCGGTGCAAAGTTCAAGTCCTGCATATTTCATCCGGGGATTCCTCATGTTCTGATCATTGGCTCTGACAAGGTAACTTTTTAGTATGTTTCTAAATCTAAGTAGCTCATGCAGTGCAAGATTTTTTGTAATTTCTTTTTCAATGAATTTGCAGAATATTGAGATATGGAATCCCACGAGGAATGGGAAGACACTGGTTGTCCCTGCTCATGAATCCTATGTTACCGGACTAACGAGCTCTATGGGCACTGATATCATTGCATCTGCCAGCCATGATGGTCGCGTAAAGCTATGGAAATGAGGATTAAGTTCTCACTGGCATGCCTTCAAGTGCACAATTTGACTACACATTAGCTGCAAGTCTTTCAAAGTTGGTGAATCTTTAGAATTTGAGGTTATTCTTCACATTTTAGACACTGAGCGTTCTTTGCGCTTTGGCCAACAACTCTGGTCAAAGTTCATGGTTTGCACTACTGGTTGAAAAGACTTAACATATTCGATATCTTACAAAAAATTTCATTTAATCATTTGTTATTACTCCCTCTGTCCCGGTGAGTTTGTCCAAAAGCACCATTTGCACGCAAATTAAGATAGAAAGAAGGTATAAAATGTGTGGTTGAGAATAAATGAATAATAAGTAAATGAGTGAAAAAGTAGAATGTGTGGTGGAGAATAAAGGAAAGTGGACAAACATTAGGGGACGCTAAAAAAGGAAAGTGGATAAACTTAGCGGGACAGAGAGAGTATCTTACAGAATGATTGGTGATTTTTAAGCTTGACTGAATATGCTGTTGGAAGCTAAGACCCTTAGTAAAAAAGGGCCAATAGCTAATGAATATGAAATTCTATTACAAAAGTTAACATCACGTGCTTCAATCATTCCATACAACGTAAAAGTTCTGGCCAGCAGACCGGAATTTGAACAAGGCATTTACACTTTCGATTACACTCCAGTCCTGTTACAAATTCTAGAATTTACATTTAGTTAAACCACAACAGCATAGGCTAGGTTCTTCTCATCAGACGCTGGAAGATACATGCTGATGGAAAGGCTGCGTAACTTCTTTCTTTCATAGTAAGAAAACTTTGAAATGTAAAACTTACCGAATGTGAGAATCATATGGGTCGATCAGATGGTCAGGAACAATCAGGGGAAGCTTTTCTATGTAAATGTAAAGCCTCCGGATATTGTCTTTCTCTAGTGCTGCCATGTCAACTACATCTTTGGTGTCAGTGTATACCCAGAGGTCGCTGGAGTTTACTCTTTTGATACTGTTACGGCAGAAAGGGCAAGACTGTGATCTTGTGCGCCTGGAAAATATTCAAGTATATTTAGTAAGACTAAAACACTGGCATTAGTTTAGAAGAGGTTAAGGAGAGTTTCAGTAATTAAAAATATCACACAATTACTATTTAATCTTTAAAGTTTAAACAATCATAATCACTCATCCATTGATCACCAGATCAAGACATAAATATCTTGAACCAGTCCTGCTCGTTAAGGTTCGTGTTCAACTCAGGAAAGAGAGCAGTGAATCACGAGAAATTGAATTTCACAAACACATAATGAATCTTCAAAACAGTTTAAACTTAGGGGAACAAATCACACAAGAACATTCACAAATTCACCAAAACGATGGTAAATGAGAGTGACAAACCATTCACGGTAGCATTTGAGACACATCATGTGGTTGCAACTTGGTAAGACAATCTTGCTATTAATTTCCAAGCAAATGCCACACTCTTCTTCTCTTTCCATATCAGTATCTGAGTGCACCCTCGAGACTTCAGCCTTTCTTCTGTACCTTTCAACACAAACAGCTCTATAGTTTTTATCATCTGTGTCATTGACACCTTTTTGAAGCTGCATTAGGGATGGATATATAGTGCCTACAGACAGAATCATCTGAAATGTTATACAATACAATACGGAAATTTCATATAACCCAAATCATGCTACACTAAGATGCAATAACCCAACATATTACCATAAAACTCTCTGATACTCGCTCTTCTTTCATGAGTAGACATCGTGGTCGTTCCATCAACATATACCTACACAAAACACATTGCATTCAGTAAACCAATAATGCATTCCATCAAAGGATTTGCAGTCCATAGATTGTGCAATACTATCCAACCTACCTTATAAATTAGGATCCGCAACAACCCAAGAGCGCCTGCGAGGTGACAATCCGTCCACTGAACCAAAAACAGAAAGAAATGTGCTGCAGGACCATAAGACATTCTCATCTGAATGCACGCCCCATCATAGTCTCCAAGATTGTCAGATGCCCTGTCATACATAACCACAACAGACCACAATCATATCTTAAAGTTTTAATCGCGTCAATACACTGCAAATCCTGTAACTCCGAGTATTGCAGAACGACTTCATTTGACTTAGAACTGGTTCACTAACAGCTATGCAGAAATATTTGTCAAGTAATCACCAAACCTTATCCTCATGTTTCTCAAATTTGCCAACGAATCTCTCTAATCAATTGCAAAATCCTTTTATAATCCAAAAATGTGGACTTTCAATTCAAAACACAAGCAAATCATCTAATCAACACAAAAAGTAGATGAAATGAAACCCAACAAAACAACTTTCCTAAACCCACCAGAAATTCATGAAAACTGAAACAGTTCATAATGATTGATCATCTATCTATCTAGTACAAGAAAATCGAAAGAGGTGTGATGAGAACTGACAGTGTATTGGCGTGCTGAATATCGGCCTCGAGCACTTTAAGCGAGTCCTTAAACGACCTCCGCATGGACGAGACGCACATATCTCCACCGAAAATCTTCAACACCCAGAAACGAAAAGACTCAACTTGGTCACTGAATTTGAGAAAGATTGAACCTTTAGAAGAAAACCCTAATCGGAAATCATTGAATTTAGGATGATGTAGTTTTCAACACAACTACCGAGTTGAAGAGAGTGATAGTGGGGGCTGGTGTAGACAGTTGCTTCTTCAATCGCGAGGCTGAGCTCTGAAGAGGACACCTGTTGTTGTTTTTGTGAAAGAACATGTTTCTGGTTAAGTATCCAAAAAGAGATGGTTGTCTGAATATCGATGATTTATTGGATAAAGAAATATTAGTAATGTTTATCATCAAGCCATCGATTTATATTTACTCTTTCTGCTGCTTTATTAAATTCTACTCCATAAAACATATTTAGCAAATTAAGTCGTGCTTAATTTACAGCTCAACAAAGACTCTTCATTTAAATATAACTTCTGATTTTGTTTATTTCTCCCTCCGTTCCACAAAGTTTGTCCACTTTTTTGATTATTTGTGAGGTATAAAATAATCAAAGTGGACATACATAGTGGGACGGAAAGGAGTATGTTGCATATTGCGTCTTAAAATGAATATGTTCCAAGTTGCGAGACACTGACTATTGGAAGAATGATGGCAGATACTATCTGTGTTCATAACTTCTCTGACGGATGAATTCAGCTTAATTCAGTTTCAAACATGTCAGCAAGTTCATTGATCATGGTAAGCATAAAAAGAGGTTGCAATAGGTTTAGTTTCAGAAATCATCAAATACTCATCGTTTTCAACTCAAGTAGGTTTATAAACAAATAGAAAACATATCATCACTTCTTGTTCAGCCAGGGTGGTGCTTTATTGTGGTTGTTTTTATGGTCATTTTTTGCGTTATGCGCCGATCTTGGATTGGTAATGTTGCCGGAAAACTTTCAAAATGCCTGCAAAATTTACAACACCAATGAGACTGCCATCCTCTTCCACAACCCACACATAGCTAACACGATGAGCAAGAGCTTGCATCATCACGGCCACCAAAGAGCTCCAAGGAAAGCATACTATGGCCTCTGACCTCTTCACCATTCTAGCTGAGTACCCACCTAATCTCCCATGTTTTGCATTACCAGACTCTTCATCAGACGAACAAGAGGAATTAAATGATGACGAGGAGTTGAAAGACACAAGTGAAGGACTGTCGTCATCTTCTAACAGCTCAAGAGCAGCCATAAGATTTTTCTCCTTTAACTTAGATTTAACCAGCTTGATCAGATCATCAGGAGGACCACCACAGTCAATGTATGCCATCAAATCCCCAGCAGACAGCGTCTCAATCGCAGCAGCGACAGTCTCATCACAACAAGCTAAGGTAAATGGAGATATTTCCCCTATCAACTTCTCGTTTTCATCCACAATAGCCACCGAAGTGTGTGTAACATGAGACTGTGCAATATACGGCAATGCAGACTTGGCAGGCTCATCATAATGAATTGCACGAACATGTTCACCACTGACTATATCCAATGACTCAATAGACTGACCATGAATCGGGGAGAATGTACCAATCGAATTTAGCAGAAATCTTATCACATCCTCTTGTGTTAACCAACAATACTGCCTCCCATTATGCACTGTCGCATTAAATAGTGACTTCTGCAAAGTCTTCTTCTTAAAGCTTTGGATCGGCACAATCAAATTCTGAGCACCATCCAAAATCAGATCAATAGCCTCCAGCAAACTGTCCAATTACAATACCATCAAAAAAATCAGCACAAAAATCAATAAAATAAAAAATCCCTAATTTCATCAATCAACAAATTCCAAGCCCTAATTTAACAACTCAATCGAAATCTAACAAATCCAAATGCAAAACAAATTCAAACCTTGAATGCGGATCGATATGCCGAACAATCCGACCAGCGTTCTTATCAAGCAAAACCTCAACAGGCTTCCGCAGCGCTTCAAAAGGCGACGACAAATTCTCCTCCGCACACAAAAAGCAGATAATATCCACCATACAAACCTTTCCAACACATAACACGAAGAACCACCACAACCGACTCGATCGAGCAATTCCAAACGCTCAAACAACTCTCATCGGTCCGCTTCAAGGCGAACAAAGCGTCACCGACGGTGGCGGAAATGGATAAAGTCCTCAACGGTGGCTTACCAAGCAACAGATCGGATACCTCATAAGAGAATAAGCTTACTGCCATACAACAATGAGTTTCGCCGAGTTATCGGAAATCGGAGATTTTTTTGGTTACGATTTTCTGGTGCGGAAAAACAGAGGCGGATTTTTGTTGTTGTGGTTGATGATGAGTTGTACGACAACAGGAAAAGTAAGAGGACTGATGTATATTTATAGCTATGAAATATAATATTAATTTATATGCCCTTTAAACTTTGATATTACATTCTCGCCCTTGTACTACTAATAATAGGTATTTTCTCACCCTTAAAATTCTCTTATACTCCCTCCGTCCCATAATTTATGTCTCATTTGGTTCTTTACACGGTTTTTAAGAAATGAAAGAAAAAATAATTAAAAAAAGATAATTGTGTGGTAAGGAAAGAGAAAAAAAGTGATTTGATAGATAATAAGTGGTGAAAAAAGAAGAAAGATGAGAAATATGTGCTGAAAAACTAAAGAAGATATGTTCATTTATGATAAGATTTAGAAATGAAAAAATGATTTTGGGACACCCAAAAAGAAAATGGAATATTAATAATGGGACGGAGGGAGTATCATAATACTCCGTTTGAATTCTATAGAAAGTTCACAAGATGATACTAAGGGGTTGAAATTGAAAGGCGGAATTTCTAGGCATTAAATGTATATGTAATAACATACTGGTCTAATCTGTAAATATTGTAAAATAGTGGTAGGTTTGAAAATGAAATGCTATAAAGTTAAGGCGCTAAATGAGGGGTCCAGTTACAATATAAAGGACAGCTTTTGGGTTTATTATATGTTAAATAACAAACAATATAAGGACCACGCAAATGTAGACATGTAAAAGGATTTGCTATTTGCTACTCACCCGTCTCATTATGAGTGTCTCATTTCCTTTTTAATGTTCTAAAATTATCTTATTATTTCCTAAAATAGAAAAAAATTTACCTCTACATTTACACTCTCTTTCATACTTTTTATCACACTCATTCTCTTTCTTACTTTTTATCTCATATTTTTTTAATTTTTTAAAAATCGTAAAGGTTCTCAAATGGGACACTCACAATGGGACGGAGAAAGTATTTGCTATATTTGCTAGTATTTGATTTTTGCACCAATTTTAGAGCGATCACACCCAACATTTCTTTCCATATTTCCCTTCCCACGGGAGATTCAATCTTGTATCACTTTAAATGGAAGTACAAGTATAATGTCGAGACCTGTACATAAATCATAGAGTTGAATGAGAAATGTTAGATATATCACAGAATCAAAGAGTCGTGTTCGATACTATTTTCTATAAGGGTATTTTAATACTTTTGATTTTCGATAAACATTGAAAAACAATGCAATTCAGGCATTTCTCAACTTGAATTTAGTGCATATATATTTGTAAGGGACATGCATACGAATTGATGTGCTTGAGCAAATAAAAAACAGTTTTTGATTCGCCACACATGTATTTATGACGTCGATGACACAGAAGACAACTCATAACTTCGACCCATATTAACAAGCACATGTTCCAACTTCAACAGTATGCCAGCCAGCTAATACTCCCTCGTCCCTATTTTTTTGTCCAAAAGTATGAATTGTACGGTTTTTAAGGTAGAAAGAAGGTATGAAATGTGTGGTTGAGAATAAATGATTTATAAATATACGAGTAAACAAGTAGAATATGTGGTTGATATTGAAGAAAAGTGGACAAACTTAAGGGGACACCCAAAATGGAAAATAGACAAACATCAAGGGACAGAGAGAGTAGTAAGTACTGAATAGTGTTCATATTCAACTTCCATCACTAGCAGACCATAATTAGTTTCAAATAAAATCCTACTTTTTCGCTTATTTGAAATTTAAACAAAACAAAGAGATTAAAAGAATTATTTACTTGATATTATTTCATTTTTGTGGTAGTTAATTTAATTAATTTTAGCAACTCAATAATTTTTGTGGCGAACGGATCCAACATAATCAAAATGTCTGTCGTTTTCATGGAAGACTATGTTTATCTAATTGTCCTTTCCTCACTCGAGAAGTCAGTGCCGCGTTTTAATGTCCTTGTCGAAGATGCCTTTCTTGCCCAGCTGTCGCATCTTTTCTTTATCAAAATATCAATTTGCCAATCACACTCCGTCTAAGTTGACCGTTTGGTACTTAGTGGGCCAGTCATAAAATGGGCTTTAAAAGTTCGTCGATTATACGAATTTACTCACTTTCGTTGGGCCGGCCCAGTAAACAATCTCTCGGTCAGTGCTGACTCGGATTCGGGTTTAATGGATAAGGACTACCCGAAAAGTATTCGGTATCGCACGTGTCAACCACATCTCGCACGTACGAGTCCCCTCTCAGCGGATCCATTTAATAATATTTTAATAACTAATTTTAGCTTTCAACCTTATCCAGTTATGTGACCAAATTAAGATAAAAAGTACCCTACTTTCGGATAATGTCGCCACGTCATCGCTAAATCTATATAAACTTGCATTTTCCATTTAAAGAAAAACACACCATTGTATTTCATCTAACGTTTCTGTGATCTCGTAATCGATTCAAAACATCAAGGATTTGTTGTTTGATAATTTGAGTGAAGATGTTGGCAATTTTCAAGAAGGGAACGGTGCAGCCACCGATGGAGCTGAACAGCCCTGCACCGATGAAAGGTGGTGTGAAGCCTCCAAAGATGCCAGAGGAGATCTTGAAGGACTTTTCTGCACCAAATGCTGGGAATTCAATGTCATTTGATTTCAAGAATGCCGCCATTCTCGCATTTGCTCAGCCACAAAAGTCAATGCTACCATCCCAACAAAGGTACCATTTTCATATCTGATCAAATATTTAATGTAATAAATTCACAAACTGTTGATTCATGTTCTGATTTGGATGTTTGTGGTGTAGGATGTTTTGTGGGGTGGATGGGATTTATTGTACGTTTTTAGGTAGCTTGCACAACCTGAGCGGGCTCATTAAGCAATATGGTTTGTCTAAGAATTCCAACGAGGCTATGTTTGTCATTGAGGCTTACCGGACATTGCGTGATCGGAGCCCCTATCCTGCTGATCAGGTATTAAAGGAGCTGGACGGTAGCTATGGATTTGTGATCTATGATTCCACAGTTGGGACTGCATTCGTCTCATTGGTAAGCAACTAAGCATCATTTGTATCCTCATTTTATAAGCTGTGAGAATATAATGTACTAGTAGGGTGACATTCCTTGTTTGGCATTTTGTTCAGAGTGCGGATGATGGGGTGAAGCTGTACTGGGGAGTGGCAGCAGATGAATCAGTTGTAATATCAGACAACAAAAGTGTCGTCAAAGGTGGATGTGCAAAGTCATATGCTCCATTTCCATCTGGGTGCATGTTTCACAGTGTGGGAGGGTTAAAGAGCTTCGAGCATCCGACAAAGACAATGAAGGCAATGCCGAGGGTAGACAGTGAAGGCTTCCTTTGTGGATCCAACTTCAAAGTTGATATTTTCTCTAAGATTAACACAATGCCTCGTGTTGGAAGCGCTGCGAGCTGGGAGCCATGGAGCTCCTAGGCTGATCTTTGACAATATATCCAGTGTGTTTGTCTGTCTTTGTGGTTCGATCCCATGTATGAGTCTTGCAAAGCACTTTTTGTATTCTGACTTTCAATCAAAGTAAATGTAACTTGTCCATGCCTGGTGAACGCATTGATCTGTAAGAGCATCTCCAACGCATGAGTTAAATTGGGCCAATATGTAAAAATAGCCCATGTGGCAGTCTTTTACCCAGTCCGATACATAGTTCATCGCTCCAATGCAGCTATCAAACTCTGCAAAATTTTACGTTTTCATCTTCTCACTGGCCAAATCTGCTATCCATCTTCTCAATATGTACCTCCCACCGACACGTTGTATTTAATATCCTATTTTCATCTATTTCTGATTCTAGGGGTGAAATTTTCTGAAGGTGCTGCTTCTTGGCCGCTTGTCCTCTTCCGTCAAGCTTTTTCACAGTGTGCGGTTACATCCCAGAAGTAAGTCTCATTCAAATTTAAGTGATTTATTGTAATAGGATTAAGTTGAAGAGACATGTTAAATTTTTGTGAGATAATCAATTTAAGTTGGAGAGACACGTTAAATTTTTATGAGACGAAAAACTATAATTTTAATCGTTGATTTTAATAATCCAACATTTAAAATTAAAGTTGTTTTAAATAAATTTTGCGCCTAGATTACCAAAATATCATAACGGTTTAGTTTAGTGGTTTTTTAGAAATTAAATATTATCCGTTTGAATATTAATCACGTCATTAGTCTGAGTTATTGATGTAATTAAAATGAATTAAAATTTCGTTATCCGGGTAGGCCCAAAGCCCATAAATTGACTCAAAACAACAAACCCGAAACCTTTTATCGGATCCGTCGAATTTGTAATATTTCGGGTAACCGGATCGAATTGGCGATTCAAATTAGATCCGAAATCTTTATCGCAAGCAAGAAACAAACCCTCACTCTTTGATTTTCCAGATTTCCAATTTCATCCACCAGCTCCAAAATCGCCGCTAGATTGCTCAAACCTACTCCCAATCCCAATTCAATTCTTCAGCCAATTCGATCTCGACGTTGGAATTCGGCCGCTGATGTGTCTTGATTTGTAAGGTTACTGAAACCCTAATTTTCGTCGATTTGGAGATTTGAGTTGATTTGGGAACATGATAGTGCGCAAGTATGGTCGGAGGAATCGGGGGATCACTGGGGCGACATCGGGGTTTGATGATGTAGTTGACGATGAGTTGTTTGTTGATTCATTGTCGCAAGATAATAGTGGTATTGAGATTTACAGCAACCCTTTCTCTTCGCAAGATTCGTCGCATTTATTTTCTCTTGATCCGGAGCTGTATGGCTCGAATCCGGAGTTGGGTCAGTCGTCGCAAGGGGATTGGGAAAATGGGGATGTGCGGAAGTCAAAGAAAGCTAAGAATGGGAAGTCAGGGAATGGAGATAGTATAAAGGAGTCGAAGATTGTGATGTTTCCGTCAACTGCCACGTTAATGGAGACTCAGGAGTGCGGGGAGATGATGGAACATGAGGATGAGGTTTACTTTGCTTTGGATGGGTTGAGGAAAGGTCAACCTGTAAGGATAAGGAGAGCAAGCTTGCTTTCTTTGCTGTCTATTAGTGCCACAGCGCAGCAGCGGAGGCTGCTGAGAATTCAAGGGTGTGTTTCTCTTTTACTTATTCGTTACTCAAGGTTAAAAGATGTGCCCTTTTGTTGAATCAGTAAAGATTAGGCATGCACATGTTGACCAGAGGCGTTTAGGCGATTTTTCTGTATTAAAACTTGTTAAAAAATTGAAATTAGGGTTGTGAATTGTTGTTCGTGCCTTGTGCCATTGACATTAGCATGGACGTGACCCTGAAAACTAGTCTGATACACGTGGTGATGAGTGACTTCATAAAATGGATTCACAGTAAGCCGATCTTGAATTGATAATTTGTGGAATTTCAGGATGGCGAAGTCGATTATTGACAAAATTCTGGAATTGAACTCTGATGACACCCCTAGTAATTTGGCAGCTGCAACTCTACTGTACGTCCTCACAGATAATGTGAGTTAATCTGCACCAACTGGTAGTGGTAGTGTTGATAATATATATTCTTTTGTCATATTAATATAGATGCATCGTCTGCATTAGATCGGTCAGGCTTATACAATCCTGATTCTTATGGTACACAAACTAGTCTTGTTTGTATCTTCTGCATATTTGTCGCAGTTCTAATACTGCATTGACAGGGTCAAGATGAACATATACTGCAATCACACAACTGCATTCGATTTTTGCTTAAATTGTTGAAGCCCCTTACCAGTGTGATCGAAGTAAAAGCGCCTTCCATTGGTAGTAGACTTGCAGCATTCCGAAAGGATCCTGAAACACTGAGAGAGACTACTAAAATTCTAGATAGCAATTCAGACACCATAACCTGTAAGGTTCATGAAATCCTAGTCAACTGTAAGGAGTTGGAACCTATGACCGGAGAGAGGGGACAGTCTAGAAGACCGGAGCTTAGCCCTAAATGGGTTGCTTTGCTGATCTTGGAGAAAGCTTGTGTGTCAAAGATATCAATAGAAGGTATTGTAGTTTCAAGCTTCTTTGTATTGTTATGAGTTCTGCAATCTCAAGACTTGCTGGATATCATATTTGGTTGGCTTTCCTCCAGATACTACCGGTTCGATAAAGAAGAGTGGGGGAATTTTCAAAGAACGCCTACGTGAGCTTGGAGGACTGGATTCAGTGTTTGAGGTAGCAGCGGAATGCTACTCTACTATGGAGGTTCGGCCCTGTATGTTTATTTATCTTTCGATTATGTTGAATTTTTCTTGTATTACAGATTTCTATTGTGTATTTTCATTTTGAACCATGTGGAAATAAAACTAATTTCACACCTTTGCTACTGAGAATTAGTATTATGTAAATTAGTAGTGAAAATAAAAGCAATTTTAGGCTAAAATTGCAGCTGCTTCATACTTCTTCGTTTGCAGGGGTGGCTAAAAGATGGTTCTTCAACAAGTAGCGAGTCAAGAAATAGTGCAGATCTACAATACCCGGTGTTGCTTTTAAAATGCCTAAAAATAATGGAAAACGCCACTTTCCTTAGCAAGGATAATCAGGTGAAACATCAAAGGAGACCCTTGGCTTCAATATGCTACATATCCAGGTGTTAGCTGTGTTTAATTGTTTGCTACTTTTTATCACAGAATCATTTGTTGGAAATGAGACGGAGGCTGGAGTGTCAAAGATCCACCTGTGTCATTCATCCAAGTCATCCTATATATTATTAAGAATCTTTCAGGTATCCATTTATTTTTTTCTCTGCGTAAATCTTCTGATTCAACTCTGAACGTTTATTCATGGAAGTGGGGGTAGTGGCTAACCCTTTTTACTCTGTGGACTGCAGGTCTTTCTCTTCTAAAAAAAGCACCGTCTGTAATTGATCAGGATAAAGAAGCATCTAATGCTATTCTTGGAATTCTGCAGGCATTCAAAGACCCTGAATTCATCGAATCTAAAGGTACGCATTTCTTAAGTTTTAACGTGATTGGGGTTTTCGGGCATAACTGTTTGAGCTTTCACACTTGTATTTGCAGCTGGATGTAAAGAGTCAAGTTTGGATGCTTTGAGATTGAGCTGTAGGGGAGAGGCTTCGTCGTCTGAAGAACTAATTTCTATGTCTCAGAACAGTCAAAGGGTTCTAGGCACTCAAAACATGTATCCTGTTAGTACCTCTGACACCTCAAGCTTGTCCGCAGCCGACACTTGTTTATTGAAGCTACGAAGCAGTTCCTCGAACTCGGGTTCATTCAGTGGGAGATCAAAAAGTTCAGACCTTATGGCAGATTATGACGACTTTGGGATTGAAAAACTGGGTTGTGCTATTGATGCGAAGTCAGAATTTGAGGACAATGCTGATCCTTTTGCATTTGATGAGGAAGAACTACAGCCTTCAAGGTGGGATGTGCTTTCTCAGAAAAATAAAGCGAAGAACACTCAAAATGGTCGAAAACCGTTGAGAAAAGTTGAAGAAAAGATCCAACCTGAACTTATAATGAGCCAACAAGACTCTATTATTGATGAGTGTAATGGTTCACAGAATTCTTTTTCTATCAAGTTTGATAAAGAACACTCCAGCTGTATACAAGAGTGTCTTCTTTCTGCAATCAAGGTACGTCCTCACTATACTCCATCTTTGAGTCAACTTGTTCGGAGATATTTTTTAGTCAGAAACACGAGCTATAGACATCTTTTTCTAGTGGTAAGAAACCAAGTTGTTAACGAACTGCTTGATTATATCACTTTCATTGGCAGGTTCTGATGAATTTATCAAATGACAACCCTGTTGGATGTCGGCAAATTGCTGCACACGGAGGTCTTGAGTCTCTTTCTTCACTCATTGCAGGCCACTTTCCATTTTTCGACTCACCTTCTTCACCCTTATCAAAATTAAGCCTAGAGGACCATCAAAATGGAAAACATCTCAAAGATCAAGATATTGACTTACTGGTTGCGATTCTGGGCCTGTTGGTTAACTTAGTTGAGAAAGACGGTCAAAATAGGTAGTTCATCCAGCTGATATCTCATGTGTACATGACATTTGTTTTCTTGCAATTGGTGTCATCAGCTCCATTAACAAATGCAGATCACAGTTAGCTGCCACAAGCATATTTGTGCCCGCTTCGAATAAGATGGGGGAGAAAGCAGTAAAGGAAGTCATTCCAATGCTTTGCTCCATCTTCTTGGCGAATCAAGGAGCAGGTGAAGTAGGGGAAGAAGAACAAATGACATGGGTTAGTAATGTTATGTCAGTGTTGTTTATTGCTTGCCATGCACTCTAAGCTGCTGAATTTTGTAGCTAGTAGCTAAATTACTTTTATTTTCAGAATGATGAAGCTGCACTCATTCAAGGAGAAAAAGAAGCCGAAAAAATGATCATAGAAGCTTACTCTGCTTTGCTTCTGGCATTTCTCTCAACTGATAGGTTAATATTTTGTTACTTCATATTTGATTGCATAACCTTTCTTGAAATTTCTTTTCATATGTTTCCTCTTCCTTGGACAGTAAAAAGATACGTGATTCAATTGCTGCCTTTCTGCCCAACCGTAATTTGGCATCACTTGTGCCAGTTTTGGAAAGATTTGTGGTAAGTTTAGCATCCCCAAATGCTTTTATGCAATCAAAGTAGGTGCTGCATGGATGATAATGCATTAGGATTCTAACTGTCTGTTGCATTTTTCAGGAATTTCATTTGTCATTAGATATGATCTCCCCTGAAACCCACACAGTGGTGAGTGAAGTAATCGAATCATGTAGGCTTTGGTGAAAGTCGAGAACCTTGTACAGAGTATTGTTCCCCTCAGCTATTAGCTACACCCATATTTGTTTCACATTACCGGTTCAATAGATCAGCTTGCAGTTTATATGATACCTCATGTGTATCTGACCTTCAACTAGCTTTATACAGCTAGGAAGAGCAGTCGAGAATGATAACTGATTGTAATTCTTATCATGTACGAGGTTATCAAATTCAATGTCAACAGGTTTACATTCTTGTTTTTATTTTTCGATACAACTTCAATGCGACAATTGGACAACTTTGTTATGGTTGTCTGTATTTGAAGTTACACCGTAATCATTTGCAGTAATGGTACATAAATTCAGTTCAATAAGAAGACAGGCGCCAAAAACTGTTATGCACAGATAACTTTCAAAGTAATAAGATTGTAATTATCAAACTGAGTAAGCAGACTTTACAAATATGCTGGATACTGAAATATACTTATTGTATGAAACTCAAATTCATATGGTCTTTCCAAACCATATACCACAAATATACTTAAATACATAAAGTATATACTCATTCAAGCAATAAATAACTTTTAGTATATGTAAGTTCTGTATCAGAATATAGGAATCTGACACTATGAATACTCACCAATGATCATGTGACAAATAACTGACGGTAACTGTGACACTGCTCGAGTCTATCTCGATTTAGTTAAGACTTTAGGTGCAATCTTTTTAGGCCCAGCTGAGGCGCTTCTTTCAGCAATTCTCTTCTGGCGCTCAATGACTAGTTCTTCCATTTTTCTGCGCATCTCTTCTTCCTGCAAGAAAATATTATTTCTAATGAAATTAATCTCAATGAGAATAAGTACTGTTATTTGAAACTGGCAGTTTTATTACCCTTTCTTGTTTGCTCTTATGTACGGCTGGCTTGCTCAAGAAGGGTTTCTTGTCCTTGACTTCCGGCAGCTTGTTTCTGAATCTGGCGACAAGTTTGGGTTTTGCGTCTTTAGCTGATTTTTTCTCTCCTTTTTCTGAGGCTTTACTGTCACCATTGATTTTGTCTTCAGCAGATTTATCGGCTGTGCTGTTCCTTTGCTGATCCCTTGAAAAGGATATTTCTGCTCCAAAATCCATTTGAGGAGTGATTGGTGTTATACTGGATTCTCGGCCAGAGTCCCTTCCAGGCAAAAAGAACATGTCATCTGGCTCATAAGACAAGCGCTTTGAAAGTTTGTCTTCTGATGGATCCGTGGCTCCAGTTTCTGCCTTTGATATGATTTGATCGAAATCCATGCTTATATCTGTCTTCCATAGGGAGTCTTGTTGAGTAGCAGCTGAAGAGTGAGACTGCACCATGATGGACTCATCGACAAAAGAGTCTTTCCTACTTCCAGCACTGTACTGGTTGCCAACCGGGGACAATTCATAACTCCCATCAAAAGATTTATGCACGTTTGTTCCATTTTGGTTTCTCAAGCCAGATTGATCTGCGAAAGACCAATCTTCGGGTTTTGAAATCTTGTTCACAGCAGATTCCGTTGAAAAGTCTGCTGTGATATTGTTATGGTCAACACCACCCCGTGAAAATATGAAATCTTCACCTCCAATGTCTCCTCGCCTAGCAGCCGGACGGGAACTCTTATTACTCTCCAGCTCTTCCAGACTCATTCCGTTACCATTGTCTATAAATCCATTAGACGGCACAAATGCATCTGGAGGAAGGGATCGTTGTTGCACTCTAGGCTTCTCCCCTCCCATATCCACAGCACTGTTATCTACATATGGACTGAAATCTTGCTTTGAGCCTGCGTCAGCATCTGAATCTTTGTTTCTCATCAGAAGATTTTGGAAATTGTCCCATGCTTCAGTACCCTTATTGCCAATGGAGGTCACTTGAGTGTTTTCGGGATCAAGGCTTCCTTCCTTTTCCAACTTTCGGATCATCCGTCCTGATTTTTCCGCAATCTGAGACTCATAGTCCGAATCATAAACTGCGTCGTCTTCCCCGTGTTTTGAAGTAATGTAATTAATATTGCGGATGACAACAGTTTTGGATGGCTTCCTCCTGTGTTTCTTTTTGTCCCCGTGATCTCCTGATGAATGGTTTCTTCCATTTTGCTTGAAATCATCAGCATCACTGTCGGAGTCAGTAGAATCGGACTGAGAGTCTTCCTCAGACGCTGTTTCGTCAGAAGATCGTCCTTTTTTCTTTGAAGCTAAGTTGCGACTACGATGATTACCACCATTTTGGTCCATGTTTGGAGACCATTGCATATTTGGTTGGTAATATGGCGGATATGGCTGCATCATCGGAAAAGGATGCTGTCCTTGCTGCATTGAGTTTGGGAAATTGTACATGTATGGAGGATACTGTCCAGACCATGGCATTGCCCCTCTTCCATTTTCCACTGGGAGTTGATCTAATCAAGTAAAAACTCATTCTTAAGCTGAAACCACAAACAAAACCAAAGAAATAAACCAATCTGCCGATTACTGGCAAGAAAACACACACCTTTGTTGTTTGTGTCATTAGGCTCAATTTCACTAGTTAGCACAATTGCAGCTGTCTCAGCATATGCATGCTCTGGAGGTGCGAAGGCCTTAATGGCTGCCAACTCGTCCATCCAAAGTTTGTCATTATGTTTCATTACACACAGCTCCCTAAAGTTGACGCAAGCTTCACTATAAAAAAAATCCACCACACAGAACCAGTCAGCATTTCAGGTCACCAATCAGCAAGCAAACACAAATATCTAACAAAACCATCAAAACCAAAACTTACAGCAGCCGTGAAGCGCCAAAACATTCAGCAAAGGCCAGGAGGTCATCAATGCTCCTCAAATCAAATCCCAAGACAAGCGTCCGCTGGTATGCCATTGCTTGCTCCCTTCTCAAGATCGCCAGACGACTTCCTAACACACGTTGCAATCTAGCCCTGCGCAATCAAACAACAGCGCTTAATATCTCTTACAAACCTTAAAACAACTTCAAGTTTCTAAAAACAAAATTATACAAACTAAGATCAAGTTACTTCGAGTTTTCTTCTTTCTTAGCGCCGTCAGCCGCATTTACTTCAGCCTGCGCCTACAATAGCCACAAAACCCACCAATAAAAATCACATTTTTCCGGAAAAAATGACTCAAATTGACATCATAATATCAAAGTTTCATATCAATTGTGATAAAACAAACCTGATCAGGATCTGAAGGTGATTCATTTTTATCTATAGAGCTCTCAATCTGCTGGATCTCCTTTTCAATGCTGACAAATCTCTCTAAAGCATCAGGTGTGCTCACAAATCTAACAAATCTGAAAATCACACACAAAATTCAATAAATGAAATTATTAAATGAAAAAAACAAAATCCCAATTCGGAAAAAAACCAAACTGAAGAAATCCAGACCTCTGAAAGGTGGCTTTAGTGAACCAATAGGAGTCGAGATGCGACGGAGGACGGAGCGTAATCGAATACCCACCTTTCAAGATCTCATCTTTCGCCACTTTCAGATGCGAAACGAACGGCTCTAACAACCCTGAAGCCAGTTTCTCACTCGTCTTCCCGCAAAACGCTACAAGATCACATCGTGTCCTTGTCGGAGTCAGATGGAACACCGCCTGGTCAAGTCGAGCTCTCGAATCCATCGCGAGAACTAAGGATTAAAGAAAAAGCTGACTGCTTGATGTGAGAAGATGGTTAGAGGAATGGCATCTGAGATTTAACTTCAGATGTAATCCATTGAGTCCAAAAGATGTGAGAAGGGTGTGAATTGTGATCGAGTGACAGAGAGGTTTAGATGTTGAGACAGCGATGGGCAGAGCACATGGAGCTATGGAATCAAGAAAATGTGTAGTTGACGCAGTGGGACCCACACGTACCTTTTTTGATTTTCAATATTTATCTTCTTCCATTTTTCATCATTTACTTAGTCCAAATTCAGAGTCTACAAGTTTGAAACTTTGGCGATAAAGAATCCTAAATGACCATGCAGATCTATGAAATAGGGAAGTAATGGTCTTTAGTCAGTAAATTGATGATATTTGGTTTGTGGGTTTTTTGATTCAATATGTCTATTTAGGGTTTAGTGTCGTCTGGAGTTGTTGTTGTAAATTGGGTGGTGCTGTTTTTGCTGTATTAATGGAAAAGAGGAACCTTTGGAGGTGAAGGTGAAGTAAGCACAGCCACTACCACTATGCCAGCGTCATTGGCTGCTTGGAGAGGTATGGTTTTCGGTTTTGGTTTGTTTCTGCCAGTTTATGTATTTAGATACTGTCTGTGTCTTTTTAATCTGTATTGGGATGAGGTTGGAGCAAGCTGGAACTGTATCTGAGTTGTGAGTTCTGCTGGGGCTTTTTGGAAGATGGAAAGTTTCTAGAAATGTTAATGTAAATTGATACCTCAACTACATATCACGTTTTCTTTAGACATAGTGGTTCGAGCTCTATTATGATGTTTGTTTTAGTACAATGATCCTCCCAACTGGAATCTTGAGGCTAGTGTATGTTGTTATGCATCATCAAGTTGAAAATAATCTATTGTTTTATTGGGTTAGAAATTTAGGGAAATGCTGTGAAGGCGTTTTAACTGGGGACTGGGGTCGAAAGGAATGTTGTTAAGTTGGTTACTTATGGCCGAAATGCAATATACTATGTTGTTGAAGTTGTTGAAAGACACTACTTTGTGAAGGCTGCAACTTGTGCGCATTTAAATTTAGCCTTTAGTCAACTGAAGTGGCTCTTTGCCTTAGGCTGGATGATGATTACAAGTTTACAACTACTTTATAATATTTGAAGATATGTAGTTGTGATCTCATTTTCAATGCCCTAACTATCGGTGAAGGATTAAGCATCGCATCTTTGTTAGTTGATGAGTTCTAATTCTTGATATTAGACATTGTTTACTACCTTAAAGAACTTGATGCCATTATAATTGAGTTATGGACTCCAGATAGTAACCCAGCTTCAGTCTGATAAAGATAAGTTGGTATATCTCTTTAAAATCATGTAATTGCTAAGATCTGTATGTTTCATAGATTTTGTAGTAAGCAGCTATTTAGAACCTGAGCTATATTTATATTACTTGGGTTTATACCGGCTCCTGATGACCTAAAATTTTCTTTTCCATACTTACAGAAAACCAGCTGTCATCTACTCAAAGCGAGGTTCAGTCAAAGCGGACAACTGTAGCTCGCTACATCTGCTATTTGTCATGCACAAAGGTGTCAATTCATGATCTTATATTCGTCTGTAGTGTTAAACAAGCCATATAACATGGTGATTTCAGTTTTAGCTAGTAGTCTCTGTTCGGTGCACATGATCTTTGTTACTCCATTATGCTAAAATTCTGAGTTTCTGACGTACATTCTCGGTCAGAAATTCTAGAACATGATAGTCAGGCATAAGGAAAAGTTGGGTAGATTAGCTACAATCATAACTGGTAAAACATACCCTGTCTCGTGTCCCAGTTTTATCAAATATTCGGCTAAAATTGTTTGAAATATATTTCCTACAACGATCTATTTCACACCGTACCTTTTCCCTGTTTGTTTTTCATAAAGTAGCAAACACCTTGCTACGTGCTTCTAATGTTTTGCTGTTGACATAACCAGTGATAACCCATGCTCATGTCTCTCGCAGGTATTTGTTCGCGCAGAGACTTGCTGGTTCAAAACCTTGATTTTTCTGAAAGCAAACTGTTTATTCGACTGTCAGGTATCAATCAATATAAGTAAAAGCTGCATACTTAGGTTCATTATTACCAGTTCATTAGTTTTAAGTCCTATTTCATGTTTGTCAGCTTTTCTGTTTCGCTAAAATCTGAAACAGAAAAGAAAAAATGCATCATGGTCCCCCATCTCAATTTGTCTGGTTTCCTTTCTTTTTCTTCACTTTCTCTTTCGAAAAGGAGCTCATTGCTATTATATACACTTGAGGCTATCTGAACCTGATTTGTGCTTGCTGTCCATGCTGTCTGCGTTAGTTTTTGCTGCCTAACAATCACGAAATTAGGACAAATTTGCGTCATCACTGGGCCACACCTCCTTTATTTAATCACTAACAATCACTAGCTTGAGATTTCGACAGGTCCACACTGTTACATGTTATAATCTCATTACAGCATCATCTTAATCGTGACTTTTAGCCTGTGATGTAACTGTGCATGTGATAATTATTTTCATTTCTTGCTCCTGCAATTTTACTCAAAACCCGCATTTAATCTTATCTTTGAGTCTTCTCAAGATTATTTTGTCCAGGATTTTAACTAGAAAAATGTGGTATTAGAACAACAAAACTTTAATATTATCTGGTTTCCTGGTTTTTGTTTTTATGAATTGTTTGCAAGTGGCCTATGATTATCTGCAACTGATTTCTAAGCTGCCATTGTCATGTATTTCATTTTCAGAGCGAATAGAAAGCTAAGAAAACGATGCAAAAGATGATCCAGTGAAGAAATAAGCAAGTGGGATCAAAAGGTCTGATCACTCTCTAACCTTGTATGTAAAAATGTACAAGCATAAAAATTTGCGTCTTCATACACGTTTAGTTGACAAGTAGTCTACATACTCGAATACTGATATAAGTAGCGAAGCATATGAAAATACGTATCTTACTTTTTCTACGCTCCAACAAAAAATTAGGGTATGAAATATGTGTTTTGGATGGTCAAGAGGTTGTCTGTTACATAAGAAAAGCATGACATCGAAAGCCTCTAGGCAGTTCCAACTTATTAAAATCTCCCATAAAACCTGCCATATTGTTTATGCTAATTGTTTCTAATTTGTCTGCTGTGTCAAATGCAAGGCCCCTACTCGATGTGCTAGTCCGTTACTATATAGGTATTTTCCACGTGTTGAGATATGATTGGCTACGAAGCACTGGTACTTCAGGTCTGGATAAATATATACCCTTTGTGTCTCAGTTCTATATTCTTATATTTCGACCAAACCTTGTTTGGCCAGAACCTCTCTTAAATGTTTTGATATGCTTTTGAATCCTTTAAGGTATCAGTTTGCAGACAAACGATTGGTTTTTAATGGAAAATACTGATTCCTCGACATGCTCTCAGCATCCTCAGCTCCCGCCTGGGTTTCGCTTCCATCCTACTGATGAGGAGCTAGTGATTCACTATCTGAAGAAGAAGATAGCATCCCTGCCCCTACCTGTTTCAATCATCGCAGAAATTGATCTTTACAAATTTGATCCATGGGAACTCCCAAGTGAGGATCAGAAGCTTTTAATTATTCTGTTTTATTTGTCAGATGCTTGAATTTCAGTTCTGTAAGTTGACAACCACATTTTTACAGGTAAGGCGACTTTTGGCGAACAAGAATGGTATTTTTTCAGTCCCAGGGATAGGAAGTATCCGAATGGAGCAAGGCCTAATCGTGCAGCGACGTCTGGCTACTGGAAAGCCACTGGAACAGATAAGCCTATTCTAACAGCTAATGGAACGCAAAAAATTGGTGTCAAGAAAGCACTTGTGTTTTATAAAGGCAAGCCTCCTAAAGGTATTAAAACCAATTGGATCATGCACGAGTACCGCCAAGTCGACGGCAGTGTTAGTAGCTCCACCTTCAAGCCGCCGCCCACGAATACAAACAAGAAAGCATCTCTAAGGGTATTTTACAGTCTGGCCCTGAAAATCTTATCTTGATCAAATAATTTTGTCACATCGTGAGAAATTTCTGATCTGATCTGTTTTCAACTGCAGCTGGATAGCTGGGTACTCTGCCGCATATACAACAAAACAAATGGGCAGCGGCCGTTGGATCCTGACAATGAAGAGTCGTCAATGGATGAAATGATGATCTCAGCCTCATCACGTCAAAACTACTCAGCCCTTCTTGAACCTCCGGATGAAACTAACTTCTTCGACGGGATATTATCTCACCAGCTTCCCAGCATGGCCCAGCAGACCTCACTCTTAACCCATCACATCTCCGTCCCAAGACAGCCAACTTTATCCATGATCCTTCCTTCCCCGGACAATAAACGGCCACATACACCGTCTCATGAGTTCTGGATAGGAACTAGTAATAACGAGTTCAAGAAAATAAATGGCAATCAACTAGAAGAAGGTGAAAATGAGAGTGGATCAGCTGCTGGAAACAGTGAGTCTTTTGTGTCACTACTCAACCCGCATACTGGCAGTGGGTATCATCAGAATTTCATGCTAGGGTCGATCAGCGGCGGCAGCGCAGATGGGTACTCAAGGCCAGGTTATCATCATCTGAACTGGAACAACTCTTAGATTTTTAATTATTATCAACTTCTGCGTAAATTAGTAGGGGATTATTTTTATGCTGTGTAAGTGAATATTAACAAATTAATATGATAGAAATTGTATAAAATATTCGAAATTCTGCTTATTTTTTCATGTAATTAAATCAGGTTTTTTCTCATTAGAAAACAGATGAATGTGTAGTTGAGATAATGTTTGTTTGAGATTTTTTATGTTCAAAATGTTTCACCAATTTTGTTTTTCCAACTTTAAGTGCATTTGAAAATATCAATAATATCACATGAATTTAATCAAAATAAATGATAGAAATCTAGTTGATAAAATTGAATATGAAAAGAATAAATGAAGGTGATTTATTACTCTGACATTGAAATAGAGGGATCATTATCATTGAACTAACCTTGTGTGCTCAATAATGACATGTTTATCTTTTTCTTAAATACTCCTGTCTTCTTATAGGGACAGTCCCTAAATGGCTTTCTCAACTTGAAAATTTTCTGTAGCTATTTTGGGAAGTATAATTTTTGAAATAGAAAATAAGAGTTAATTTTCAGAAAACTGAGATTTATATCTGACGCACAAGTTCCCAACCATACTTGTTCTACATTATATTTTTGAAACCACAGTATTACTAGGTTGTCTATTGATGAGGGTACACTGTTAAATTTTCGGTTCAGGATTCAAGTTGTTCCTGCTTCAGAATACCTAAGTTATGGATAAACTTAATTCAGGCGCGGTAGAGTTTTGTAGAATCAGGTTGATTGTCGCTGCGTGGGCAAGCCTTGGCCAAGGAGGAATGCAGAGAAGAAAGCAAAGGAGTTGCTTGGTTTGAAGGTAGGCACTGCATGGCCAGCTCCTCTGAAAGTTGCAAACGTTAAACCCTTGTACTCTTGAAACCAGCCGCTCACCTGAAAATTGATTTAAAGGGAAACATGAAGATATGGTCTTGAAACTGGTAAGTGACACCAATCTTCAAACGAGCAAAAACATAAATGCTATGAATTATATAAGGAAGAGTCAGAAACAATTAGGACCTTGTCAAGTGTTTAGATAATGACGTTAAAAAACTGTGATAAAAATGCCAGTTTAAGCATGCTCTTAAGTGGAACACATGCTGTCCAAGATCATATCAGATTATTTTCTTTTTATGAAAAAAATCAGCCATCGTCAATAAGTATTTTGTATTTTTAAGTGTTGCACAAGCACATACCTGTCTTTGATGATACCACGGTCTCCATGATTTTATTATTGGGAGTCCTAGAGTATTTATGCTATAGCGAGTGGACAGTACAGGGACCCTTCCATCTGTGTCTCCACTGATAAACGAGAACAACACAATACCTGTTAAGGTGTATGTTTGTGATTGCAATTTCATTTGAAAGTTTGCAGTGTATACCTATATACCCATATTCGGAGTCCAGCAGCAATGAGTTTCTTATAGATGGGAAGAACGGATGTCTTTGAATCAGTCCAGTTGTGAAATATATCCATACTGCATTGAAAGATTTATTAATATTGAGATTATTTCACAAAACTTGTCTGGGATGAATGTGAATGAAAATAAGTCATAATTACTTGCAGAGACTCCAATCCTTAAGCTGGTTACCATCGCTGACATGTAGAGCCTTTTGAACATCTGGCCTAGAGTAGAACGCTTTTGTATAACCGTCTATGCATGGATCATACCCACCCATGATCCTTGGCATCTAAAACCAGAACCCACTAGTCATTAGCGCACTTGATGACATGAAAAGTTAAATAAATAAACAAACTGTACTTTTATACTCTAGATCATCTTGAAATCCACAACACACACCAACAGATAAAAAAGAAATTGTTACCATTGTAGAGCTGCGCCTGAAAACAACATCAACTGTTTTCTGCCCTGATAATGATATATTGGGAACACAGACTGGGGTGTAAAGGCTGTACATATCGATCTCATTGTACTGCTTCATTAGTTCTTCCACAGCTGAGCTGCACGCTACATTACTCCATGTATCACTCCTAGTAAAATTACATGAAGTTTTGATGATTTTGTGTGTTTCATCAGATATCACAGCATGACTCCAAGCATAATCCACATAACCATCCCAGTCTTCAGCATCGGATGTTTCAGGATTACCCAACTGCACCATGAGGAACTTCCATTGCATACATTTTTTTCAAAATTCTTCAAAATATCTAGTGTTAAACATAATGTTTTAGTTCATAGTGCAAATGAAAGTTGTGGTTTCGGAACTAACAATGACTGTCAGTGAACTAAAGAGTTGATTATAAATCATAATAGTAATTGTGAGTGAAAATGTAAACATACCAAGATACCCTTGAGATTGATGTGAAGAGCTGAATCAGTGTTCCTATCAAGGATGAGCTCAGCCAGCTCAGGCACATATTTTCCTGGAAGATGATTTTTGTAAGAACTTTGACCACATATCCACTGAAATGATACCTAGCTTCATCATAGCTTACCTGCATAGCTCTCTCCAGCGATGTAAAATAGACGCGTCCGGTATGATGGGAACTTTTGGAACCATTTGTGCAAGAAAGCATAGGCATCATTTGCTGGTCAAGATCCACGCGTCCAAACATAACCAACAAAAAGTTGTGAAACACATGAATATATTCAAGATAAATTATCCCTGAGATAATAATAAAAAAAAAATGTCTACACGCTAAGAGGCTAAATATACAACCTATAAATACTCAATAATAAATTCACCACTCACCAGTAAATTCATCTCCTATGTTTTTGTAATCTGAAGTTGTATTAGAATAAGAAAATCCAACTCCAACAGGAGACTCCAGAAACAACATGTTGGCTTCTGCATCATCGGATAAATAACTGTGTAAATATAATATGAGGCATAATTGGAATATGATAGTGGCTCCTCAACTAAACAAAGAATTTTAAATTTAAACAAGTGCTTTAACCTCTATTCCACGAGTAGGGATTAAATTTGATTCCATGGTGTCCACAATAAAGGGACCAATCTCTTGGGTAGCTCCATATCCCACAGAAGAACATCCAGGACCTGCAAAGCAGGGGTCACCTTGTCACCTTGTTGCATAACATGAAACCAAAAAGCAAACAGGAGCACTACAATGAACTACTTTATCCAGTAGAGAAAGTAGATTTTCTACCAAACACATTAATCAGATACATAAGAATAAGACAAAGTTCAGTCTTTTGTATTGCAAAATAAAATGTCAAATAATGAGAGGATCTAGCTAAAATGCACTCCTTCACAAGCAGTGGCGCTGTGAGTAATTACTAATATTCTATTGAAACTTCCTTTACACTAATATGCACTCCACGAGATGTTACCTACGAATCATAAACCTTAAATGTATGATGTAAGATGACATTGATGCACGATCCTGTAAGAAACACATTTCTCTTTGTCAAAATGCCGACAGGGGTTTTCAGAAGGCAAAGAACACGAGCCAATGGCAATTCACTAAATAAACTACGACATTATTCTTCTATTTAAAACATCAGATATTAGTTAGTATTGCAACACTCCTTGTATAAATGATATGTTTCATGTTGGCAGGGCAATAAAGATCGCAAACAAAGTACAAAGGTTATTTGACCAATAAATGGCGAGGATGCCACAAACACAGATGGTGTATCACTTGTGAAGACACAGTCAAGGAAACAGCGATATCTAACCAGAAGAGTCATACACCGAGGTTAAATAAAAGTAACACAGAATATAAACAGCATATTGCTACAGAAGCATATTATTACCGCCATTAAGCCATAAAACAAGAGGCTTCTGTTCAGGGTGCACTGCAGCCTCATAAAACCAGTAAAAAAGCGCTCTTCCGTTCTTTTCATCCACTGTTACATACCCAGCATAGTGTTTAAACTCTACCATGGGCTGTCCAGGTAAATTGGTTACAAGATCATCAGCCATGGAAAAGGATGATCTCTTCTCAATATGGAATTCACCATTACGCACACCAACAGTAGGCTTAGTAGCCAACTCAAATATGACAAAAAATACAAGAAGATGCAAAGCTTTTCTAACTGAATCCATCTGAAAGAGGAGAGAAATGAGAGAGAAAACAGGAAGTAGAAACAAGTTCTGAAAGAGAGGATGCAGTGAACCAAACCCGCGTGCTGCTATTTATAGTAACAAAGAGTAAAAACGTGTTATTCGTCCATCTACAATCTATCAAGTTAAGTAAAAATTTAGCTTCAGAATCTCACATGACTTGGTATGGTATAAGACATGGAATTTTAGGCAGGATGAATAACTTCTTTAGATAACAAGTGAGTGGATTATACTATAAATCATCCTAGTTGTGGGTTGTTGGAATTCAAACCACATGACCCATGTTGATGAAAACATATATTATTATGTGCATGACCTGCACTGCACTTCACTCACAATAAATACCTAAAAGTCCCCTTTAACCATAATTTCAGTTCCTTACAAACCATCCACCATTACTTTGTGAACATGAATTCTAAAAACTGACTCAAGCCTCAAATTTGAAGATCTTTATTGATATAAGGATAGTAGGTGGCATCAAAATAATTTTGATAAGTTCTAGGTAAATCTTCTACCTTAAGTGATTGCAAAGGAAATTTTCTATAAAAAGTAGACGGAAAATATATGCCATAGCTACCATTTCCATAATCTTCCATCTTTCTTTAGATCACCTACCACTGCCGGTATGCAAGCTTTTCAATATTAATAGCTAATACAGTAATGGGGACCATTTAGAAGAAGAAAACAAGGAATACACAGGGAATGCCATGAAATTAAGGGGAAAAGAAATTCCAAATTTGACGACACAAAGCTAGTGCCTATGCTCAGGCAATGAAAACAGAAAACCAATGGACCAAATACTACAAATTCAAACACCTACTTAACTAGTCATCGATCTAATTCCAATTCAAAATTGCCCTAAAATTGATCAATCAATGTAAAGAATCCTACTTTGGCATATTGAACTATTGGCAGCTTCAACATCACATGATGTTTGCTACGATCAGAGATTCAGAGGTGTTCACTAAGACCTAGGTAACAGGAGTTTTAATGGCAGATCAACATCACAAACATCCCAATCTATTGAGGGCGAATATCAACTGTGAACTATGTCCCTCCAGCTAATAATAATCTAACAGCGTTAGTGAAACTGATTTAATATTAATACAGATTTCATTAAAGTCTTTGCTTTTACATCACCTAATCTAAGCTAGTCTCGAATAGATCACAATGCTCAGCCTCTAACCAGATCAAGATTCGCTGATGTTTTGTATTTACATGATTACATCTAGAAACTCCAAAGTAAATGCACTGCAATATATTATAAAAAATACAGTGTCAAGAGTGGGATGACTCACAGTAATGCTTGATCCGTTATCCTCTTCGATGTTCAATTTACCACGGCTTTAATGATCAACAATATACACGACCAGATGAACATCAAATCACTACAATTTGGACTTGGGCATAAGTCAACAACGTTCTACCATCCCACTATAGAAAGTGAAACCTGAGGACAAATCAAACCAGAAAAGATAAAATGGTTGGTCGTCGTCATAAGCGAAATCTGAGCACAATCATTAGTCTTTACAGATTATACACAAAATCATTGGCCAGAGCATGACAAAAATATTGTAATTCCTAGTTTGACTTGACCTGCGTGATAAAAACATGTTGGAATTATGTCTTGTAAACCTCATGTTTTTTTCTTGTTCAAGGATTTCAAGCAACAGCGCCTAAGTTGATAAATACACTATCAATAAACTAGTGTGGTAGTTAATCAAGCTAGTTTGAGGCATTATGCAGTTTCATCCAACGATATTAAATTATGTGCCTAAAATGTGCTCCCTGGGCATAAAACTTTTTTGATTCGCAACACTTTGCAATCTTTCCCTATTACAGATGCAAATGAACCAAGAAAAGTTAATGGGTTATAACTTATTCTTACCATCAAGTCAATCTAAATCCCACTGTCCAAGCATTTCAAGATGTTGCTCGCTGAATAGTAGTTAAAGGCCCTTTGAACACTTAACTTTTCTGAGCACTTCTAAGTTCTAACTTCAAAAAAGGCCCATTTGGACCTCATAACCTTTACAAATGTCAATGATCACTTTATCTATTTCTTCCATATGAGTTTACTGTAAACACATCATTCTTTTAGTATTCAAAGATTCTCCAACTTTGTCTTGATTTAATGTTTACCTAATGCCTGAAGAGGTTTTTGAACAAGGATAAGCCCGTACAACAAGCGACACACATGGGAGCATGCTGATTTAAATAATGGACACCAAAGTAGCATCAAGGTACCATTTTCATACTGCTAAATTACAAAGGCACAACTTTCCAAAGCATACAAAATGAAGTAAGAATGCAACTACGAAGTAGGCATCAACTATGCACCTCAAATACCACATTGCAACAAGAAGTCCTAAAAAAATTACCTTGAAATAGGAGTAAGAAAAAACACCACCGAAAGATTGAACACTTCCTCAAAGCCTTGGTCGACTTCGTCTGTGTCTCCATCTTCACATCCATCAAACAGAACCCTAATTTCCAGAACCTACCGAATTTCTACGCTATATGGCGCCTCAACAATCTCCAAAACCCTGACTCAATCAACGGCGCCGTTTTATCTATTAAAATCTAAATCTTCAATCCTTCACAAATGACTGTTTATATCATGTTGCTAAACAATGCGTCGATGTTTAATTAAGTTGATTAATTGGTTGTCTGATTTTCTTGTTTTAAACTGTAATTGAATTGCTGTTTCAGAATCTGAACTTCATTAGGATAGACTTTAAACAAATGACTGGTTAGCAGACTAATACAACTTCTAAATGGCAATTGGATTCACCCAAAACACAAGAACCAAAACAAACCCATCACTAGTCTTTCCACAAAGGCAGCAGCTTTGGAGCTCAGTTATGAAATTCTCAACCAAATGGAAGAATAAGTAAATAGGTATTTCATGTCGTGCTAAACTCTACTTTAAAACTAGGCTGAAATAGATAGAATGAAAGACAACATTGAAAATTGAGGTAGAAAACAGGCCGAAATGAAAGTTAAATTCTTGAGCTAAAAAAGGGACACATAACTCTTATTGATTTGATTATGCTGAGCAGGACATAAATTCCTTTGTGTTGAAGTAAACAACATATTGGAGCCAGTGACAATGGAAGGCCTAGCAAACCAGAATACATTGGCCCTTAATGAAATTTTTATAATACGGAACAATGTACATATAAAAAGGGGGAATGGTTAGCAAACTCTTGTAAGTTAAACTGCAGGGAATGCGTTAGACGATGAAGATGCTCTGTCTTTGTCAATCATGGATTTGATGTAGAATTCACCAGCCTTGTATGAAGACCTAACCATTGGCCCAGAAGCAACATATCGGAATCCCTGTAAAACGTACCAGAAGATATCAAGCACTTGAAAAAAGTTGTATAGCAATGGACCAATGGTGACAGAAAATGTTGATGTGGTTACTAGAAAAATAAGTTAAGCTGAAGACAGCTCAATCAGATTACATCAACTTTTCCTAAGAGCGTCGGGCAAATTATCATTGATCCTTCGCCAATAAATGCTGCTCAATTTATATAAACAATCACATTAGCAGTTACCTAACTAAAGACCACTGAACATTAATATATAGAACTACTCATCTCCAATAAAAAGAAGATAAATGTGGCCAGGAAAAACACAGCAGTACCAAAATAAGGATGTGACTCAATGCAAATCCATGTATACTCAATTGCACTTTAGACAATATATACTTAGATGCGGATAAAGATATTGCATTCAGAGTGCATAACCAATAAAAGAGGAGATGATGGCGTACCATTTCCATGCCAATGACTCGATACTTCTCAAAGGCTTCCGGGGTTATGTATTCAGACACTGGCATATGGCGTTTTGATGGCCTCATGTATTGGCCAAAAGTCATGACATCAACACCAGCAGCCCTCACCTTTTCCATGGTTCTCAAAACTTGATCCGGTGTTTCTCCACAGCCCAGCATAACGGATGTCTTGGTCAATGTTCCAGCAGGTGCATATTCTTTAGCAAGCTTAAGAACATCAATAGACTGCTTGAAATTAGCTCGGTGATCACGGACTTCTCTCTGCAGCTCTTCCACCGTCTCAATGTTATGAGCAAATACATCCAGCCCAGATACCGAGACTTTCTCCACACAACTTGCATCCCCGCGAAAATCCGGAACTACAAATGATGCTTTTGTCAGGATGCATTACTTCGATAACAGATCTGCTAGATATAACCAACAAGACCAAAGTCTTCAAACAAGATACAGTAAATGCTTTAACTATCTCAATGTTTCTAATGACTAAAAAACAAAAATAGCAACAACATAACATTTAAATTATGATTAACCTACCGACAAAGCGCATCTAAAAACCATCAGGGAAGTTTATTTGTAAGATGAAGCATGAATTCAGAAGGTCATACCAAGAGCTTCAATGAGTATGCTAGGTTTTAACACCTTCAACTTATTTACTGTCTCCGCAAAATGCCCACTCCCTTGGTCAGACAAATCATCCCTATCAACACTAGTAATCACCACGTAGTCCAAACCCCATGACGCTATTGCCTCTGCGACATTCGAAGGCTCATCTGGATCAGGCGGTGGAGGAGTCCTCGATGTCTTCACATTACAAAATCTGAAAAAACAAACAAACAACTAACATCACCAACCTCATTTCCCACCCAATCCAAATCCAACTCAAATTCACACCCCTAAGCCCGATCTAACTAAACATGAAAAATTACCAACTACATTCATCAATATGCCTCAATCAGATACTATAACATGCAAATAAGAAGCATGAAAACAAATCTTGATGAACAAAATATAATGCAAGAATGTACCAACCTGCAACCACGAGTGCAAGTATCACCCAATATCATAATCGTAGCAGTGGCAGTCCCAGTCTCACCACCAGACCAACATTCACCCAAATTAGGGCACTTAGCCTCCTCACAAACCGTATGCAGCTTCAATTCCCTCAACTTCTTCTTAATTTGTGTGTACTTCTCTCCTCCAGGTATCGATTCCTTCATCCATTTCGGCTTCGCCAGCGGCTTCTTCCTCGTCCCCACCTCAACCGAATACTTTTCCCCATCTCTCAGCCGCGCAAAATCCGTTAGCGTCAGCGATTCCTCCTCCTTCAGCCTTTGCCTCAACCCCGCCAACGTAGATGGAATACCAGATACCGCCGACTGATCCGTTGTCGAGAAGCATCGCGGACGCCACGGTGAGAGGTGGCGATTGATTGACCCCAGCAACGATGCGGATCGCGCTGACGTCATCTTTATCCCTCTCTTCTATTGTTGTCCGATTCGTAAGTTTGCTTCTAGTTGGGCCTCGACAAAGACAGAACAAGTAGCTTAAAATTTTTAAATATTTTTCATTTTTAACAAAAGTTAATTTAGAAAAATGCACTATCTCACAATAATAGTTTTCAGTAAAAGCCATCTTAAACTGGTGGCTGTACACAAATTACATCCAAGTGCAACTAGGATTGAACCACAAGGCCATGTCAACGTTGCGAGGCCCTCAGGTAGCTTTCCTGCGCTTCATTCTCTCAAGTGCACCAAGCGGTTCGCTGTCTTTGGTAGCAACTGCTGCATTGTTGTCTTCTTCTCCTTCTTCGTCTCTTTTCCTTACAAGGCTACTAAGGCCACCAAAGACAGCAGATGGGACATCTTTTTGTGCAATCTCCACCTTTTCAGTGTCTTCATCTGAGTCGCTTTCATCTGGGAGTTCAATGTCCTCAGTGTTCCCCGATGATTTGATGACTCATCTGCTGTTTGTGATTCCAAACCAGCGCTGACAAAGCCTACTTTTCTGCTCTCGTCTTTCGAAGGTGCTTCAGGTGATGGAGGTGGTAGCTGTCTTTCTAGAGCTGCCATTTCGTCCTCTGAGATTCCAGCTTGTCGTAACTTGTCCTTGGCCTCAAAACCAAGTTCATGGTTTTGATCCTTGGAAAACAAGTGAAAGTTTAGTTCCCCCAGGCGGGATGAAGTGTGTCTGGACATCAAAATTACATGTTAACTTTACATAGATGTGAGGTAACAAAGAATACATAATTACACAACTAAAACACACCTGGTGATAACTAGCTGTGACACTTCTCTGGATCCGCAGCATTTCCATGAAGGTATCTTCATTCCCATGCTGCACCTCAAATTCCTGCCATTTTTTCCAGAAGTCAGCATCCGATCGTGGATCCGCCAGTTGAGATGCATAGGTGTACAAAGCACGGGATCTATCAATCTCTCCTAAATTCCTCTCCAGCTCAGCAAACTTTAAGCACATTGTTTTGACATCCTTGTCCGGAAGACCAGCCTCAACAGCTTGCTGATATATTTGTCTGGTTTGCGGAACACCAAAAATCTCAGTTGCACGAGCTATATAGATTTCATACATGGCCAACTTCTCATTATTAGGCACAGCTTTTGTTGCTCTATCATAAACCATCATAGCCCGTTTGGCTAAACCATAGTCTTCCTCCAATTTTGCGTACTGCAGGTACAGGGGTTTTACCATTTCTGCAGGAGTCTGGAAGACAAATGAACATGTGAGAATCAAAACAAGAGTTAAAGCTTCACCTCTTAGATTACAGGCAATCAAAAAAATCATATCCACGCCAAGTGCACAAAATCCAAAATTTTGTAGCACTCAATACAGTTTTTATGTATTAAAACACGAAACACGCTGAACCCTTGAAACATGCAAAAACACTGATCAGAAAACAGTATGTTAGCAAGCTAACATAAAAAGATATTTTTCCAAAAGATCGGCGGCTGATAGTTGACCACAATGTAATGAGTAATTTCTAATACAACATGCATTAATCATTAGATCTTCTCATCTAATCATCTCTGAAACTATTTCAACAGGAGACATGAGTTATATTTGCCAGTCCTGCAGTATAAATGAATTATTACCCACTAAAGAAGGTCAAAATGTACATCTGTGTAATGATCAATGCAGTAAAACTATCATATGTTTAATATATTTCGTACTGTAGTCTCAAACTGTTTGAGAATGAAACTACAATCATTTATCCAATCCCTAGAAAAATATGAGCGAACAACATATAAAACCACATGCGACGGCAGATCAGAGCCCATAGAGCTCAATGAAGAAATGTATTTGCTAGTCATTTCATTAACAGAAATATTTTAGGCATAACATTCAAAGCTTTTCCAGTACTGCATGGTCAAACAGTAAGCAAATAGACTTGCAAGCATCTACAAAATGTCCAGACTATGAATATATGATGGTTTCACAAAGAGAAAAACGGGTGAGAAGAATTACATACCACACTCACAGCATGATCGAACAACTCTCTTGCCCGTTCTAGTTTTGACTTCCCATATCGCTTCACAAATTTGGTGAGGTAGGTGACCCATATGTCTTTGACATGTGGGTACTTGAAGATCTTGACACCTCTCTCATATACCCTGAAAGCATCTTCAAAATACTTGTGCTCCTACAAAGCAAAATAACACGTCACTCATCAGATCACTCAAAAAACAACAACAATAGCACAAGAAGATTTAATGAATCATTATGAGAGTAACATACCTCCAGGAGCATGGCATAGTTAATAATTATTTGTGGAGTGGCAATCCTCAAATCCAAAATTCTTTCGTAAACTGCCCGGGTGGATTCCAGCGTGCCTAGACTCTCCTCTAAATCAACATAAAATGTCCACAACCTCAAAGATTTATGCAGTTTTATCTGCACTGGCTCACTACCATCAGCAGCAACTGCAGAAAAATTATTTTGTAAGTATTCTGAGGGTTACTGGTTCTTCCATGTGTTAAGGATTGAACAAAAATATACAAAAGCGTGTGATAGGAAGGAGAGACAAAGTACCTCTTCTTTTGACTTCAACAGATGGTTCGGCCGTAGCTCGTCTCATCAGCTCCAACGCTCCATTAAAGTTCTTATGCCTCAACTCCATTTCCGCCCATTCACACCAAACACTGGCCAAGTTATCCACAGCTTTGTAATTCACTTGCACGGCCTTGTCAAGGATAACCCTTGCATTAGCAATATCATTATGAGCCTCATAAAGCTTCGCAAAGGCCACCCCATAAAGTATGCGGCTTTCCAAATGCTTTCATTGGATCAACCGTTCTGACAGCCTCAGTATATGTGAGGATCTGTTTTGTGGGGTTACCCTCAAACAATTTCACTCGTCTATGCCACTGCTCAACATTGTGCGGATTCTGCCGAAGCAGTACACTGTTAGCTAATTCGGGACGCCTTTCCATCAGATACTCAAGTGTCGCTAGTCTCAAATCTACATCTTTAGTATCAGCAGGCCAAAACCCGTGGTCTATGTTCTTTCCAATCTGCACAGCCACTCCCTTGGCATCAAAGCGAAGATCAACCTCTTCCACATCAGTTTCCTCTTCACCATCCTCTTCATCGCTAATATCCATGTTCTCCATCTTGAGTGCCAACATGCTCTCTTCAAACTGAGAGTAAGCATCGAAAATGACACTAAAATCTCTCACAGTCAGCACAGTGGTCATCCCTTCCTCAAACACATCCCTAGCCTTCTCAGTCTGATTCCTCCTAATATAATAATCAGCTAGTGAAGTCCAAAGCCTTCCAACCTCATCAGTAAACTTCCTAATCCCACCCCTAATGATTGCATCCACATTCAGCCCCGAAACCTCAGTAGCATGCTTAGTCAACAAATCACAAAGCTCCAACCACAACCTATGCTTATTCTTACCTTTAATTGAATAAAAACTCCCATCATTCAACACACCAGCCAATCTCTCAGCAGCCTCTTGCCACAACTCAGAATTAACCAAAAACTCAATGAAATCCTCAATATGCGACGGATCATACTTCAAATACCGCCTATACACTCTCAACGATGTTTCAATCGGAATCCCTCTCTGGCTCACAAAAACCAAATAATGCTCCCAAATCCTATCATGCTGAGTCACAGGCAGCGCACATAGCGCCCTATCAAACGTCCTCCTAGTCCTCGTCACCAACTTCTGCTTCGTCAAACTCTGCAAATACAATATCCAAATCCTTGGCATCTTATGCATAGTAACCAAAGCACGCTCAAACGTGTTGTTAAGCGAATCATACTGTGAATGAGTAACTGGCAGGTTCCTAACAACCTCCAATCTCTCACGCAGATATGCGTGCCAAAGTTTATAACTTCCAGGCAAGGCTTTTAGAGCTCGTTCGTAGATCATAGCCCTCTTTTTAAAGGGAGAGTCTGCCCTTGCGATTAGGTATCTCCACCATAGCTTCAAGCTAAATGGATTGCGCAGGAGTTCTTCTTCGTAGAGCAGATCTTCGACTCCCGGGTACAAATCTTTGGAGAGCTCCATTTCGCCGGAGATCGGAATCGGCGTAACGAAGAGGAAAAATGTTAGGGTTTTCGTTGGTTTTCTGGACCAGATTATAAGAATATAAATTTACTTGGGCCAATTCGTTTGAGATAAATTAATCAGGGTGCATTTTGTAATTTATCAAAGTTTTTCAGGACCTTTCACCTGGCAATGCAATATGAATCTTCAGCAGTGTATTTCGCAAGTGACCAGTATACGCAAATTTAGATGCACATTTTTGCTTGTAAAGAAACCGAGCTTAGTTGAAGGCGGGTATAGATCCGCTGCACTTCATGGTAGTGTGGCTTGTAGTTGCGAAATCTTGTATTATTACGGCCGCCGATAAATAAAGTTCTGAATTTTGCCGAAAAACACACACAGGAGACTTATGTGCTGCGCAGTGTCCATAGTAAAGGAAACTACTGGTAATTATATTCCAAGTAGTTTGCTTCAAAATCTTTTACAAAGTTGCTTGATGGAAAGTTGATACAACAACATTGAGATACCAATGAAAGCGAGAGTAAATAAGACTACTCGAGCATTATATATACCTTCCAAAATATTTAGAATCTTGCTTAAGAGACAGTCTGTGCAGTTAGGACCCGGACGTAGGTAATGTAGCCATGAATGAGTTGTATGAGGACCGGAGATAATAATGGAGCTTCATTGCCTGTTGTTAAGTCAGTTCATCAGCCGCATTGAAGCACTTAAGTTTGACAACTGATAGATCTGATCCACAGCCACCATGTTCATCCCCAAAGAATCCATAGTAGTGATAAAATTCTGCACACATTCTGCCACAGAAGCTTAGGAACAAGTAGTGTATGCAGCTGCTGCCGCTCTATGCTCCACTGTCGCAGGTACTCCAGATACCACCAAATGGTTTATTGCCCCCAGTCTATAAGTTCAGCAAAGCACTTAACACTGAGTATGATTCCTTCTAAGTAAATGACAATGTCAGCTTTTGGCATTCCGCCTCATACTCGCGTAACATAAGCCTTTCCCAGCTTCTCAGTAGCTTTAATAATAGCGAAAAGCTCGGCAACTTTCTCATACATTTCTCATTCGCGTCAAACAAAAATTGCTCCTAAAGTCTGATACAAAACACCTTCCATTCTACTATCGTTTTATTACTACTAAATACCTTAAATACTAAAAGCTACAAATGGAGAAGAGAACGGGTCACGCGCAGATAAACCTCCGCCCTGAATCACTGCACAACAACACCACCACTGCCATTATCAAAATCAAACATCAACAGCTTCAAAATCAACATAAACCCAAGCCTACCACTACCAAACCCACTACTAAAACCACAAACCCACATCACAAAATCCATACTTTCTCAACTATCAGCAATGAGCAAACAAAACCCACAAATTCAAATCAGAAATTGAATCCGCATAAACCCTAGAAAAAACAAAAACAGGGAAAGAGAGAAGAGAGACTTACGGGGGTCGAAGCCAAAACTGTGGACAGTTGTTATAATCGATGTGTAGCTGGTGAAGTAGTGGAGGAGAATAATGAATATGTTATGGGGAACGGAAATCGGGAAATGGAGAGATGTCCACTACGGACAGAGATTGCGTGTTGGATTTGCATCTGCCATTAATTTGTTTCCTCCCTCTCTCTACTGACTTTCTGCAACTGCTTACGTCACTCGCATCATCCGTTACAGAGTGCCGTATCTTATTGGGCCGACAAATGGATCAGCGTGGTTTCTATGGGCCTAAAACGGCCCAATCCTACATGTGTTTGCTCTGAAACTAGCTTAATTTGATTAGGGCAAGAATTGGTTCTGAAATTACAAACCCTAAAATGGAGGATGACGACGCTATTCCGCTGCCGAGGCCGAGAACGCCACATATCAAGAAGCGAGCTTTGAAGAACAAGGCGCTGACTGTCTCGTTCAATGAGAAGGATTTGAAGTAGTTTATTTATTATTGATTTTGGATTTGAATATGAGTTTAATTTGTGTGCTAGGGTTTGGTAATTTGTTTGAATTTTGAAATTGGTGTTTTAAAGGGATTATGTGACTGGGTTTCATAAGAGGAAGAAGAAGAGAAGAAGGGAAGCTGAGCAGCAGCAGGCTGAAGCCTTGAGACGTAAAAGGATTGAGCTGCGCAAAAAGGTCACTGCTTGACTTATGTAAATAAGTACATGGTGTCTTGAAATCAATATGTTGTTTAGTCGGCTTGATTGTATTACGCATGAATATGTGCAAAAAGGAAATACTAATCTGGTTAAGATTACAAATTGTGTTGATGTAGGTTGAACATTAATTTAGAAGGTGGCATTTTGTTTAAGTCTGTGAAAACTGACAATACTTGAATTTACTTGTGCCAATTAGTGGTGTTAAGTTCATGTTCTCTATGCTTGCATTGGTATCATCTAAGCGTCGTGAAACGGTTGTGTGGGGATTTCTGAATATTCGTAATTTTGTTATTCTTTCTCTATAGAGTAATAGTGGGTTTATGACTGACTTAATGCCTCATTTCCGTTCATTCAGAGAAAACTTGAGAAGGAGGCTGTTTATGGAGGGGGTGTTCCTGAGGACGCAGATGAAAATGAGCAACTTGTAGATGAGTTGGATGATGAAGATCTGCCCAAGGAGTCGATTTCAGGTAGGCTTTCATTTGTTTTTGTTTGTGAACTGGCTGCATGAATATGCGGCAATATTATCAATCATAAACTCAAGAACATTTGGTGGATCCTACAAACTGGTTCTTATTAATTATCACTTCATTAGATGAGTTGCCAACATGGAAGTATACCATCCATTCCTCTCATATGTTTTTTCACCATGTACATATGCTGTCTTTTCATTTGTCACACACTTATACATTATCTAACATTTAATTAAGGACAAAGACGTATGATAGTGGCGACGTACAAGTTACAGTGACCACCAGTGAAATTTCATGCGAAGAAGATCACATTGCTAGCCAAAAGCGACAGCCTGCAGATCCTTCTGTTGTCAATGAATCCACCAAGAAGCTGAAAGCACCTGTGAAGAGCAAAAAACCGTTTAAAAGAGTCTCAAAGCCAAAACCATCAAAAACACTCAAAAAGAGGGATAAAAGATCCGGCAAGGGAAATAAAAAGAAGTAGAGGAACACTGCATCATGTCATGTCCATCCTAGTCAATGCAGGATATCATCCAATTGTAGACCAGTTCATGTTACGCGCATGTTTTGCATGTTAATGTCCCTGCTTTCACTATGTCCCCAACAATATCGTATATTACCTTGTCACTTAACTTTGCCTTCTTTGAGTTTTAAAGGTAGCTTTCTTGGGCCAAGTGATACTCAAGTCATATCAATGAGTAGAAAACAAGGGTGATCTTGTTTGGAAGCAGAATGAGTGACTGTTTATTACATTGAGTACCATAATGAATAAAACCTTGAAAAAATTAATAAATTCAAGTGCTCAGAGCAATTCTTTTTATTAGTTAATTTCCTCTGAAAAAACCAATGGTCCTATACTTCAGAAAAGCAAAAAGTGCTTTTTTCAGAAGAAAAAAAAGTGCTACTATATCCTTTTTTCTATTTTTTATATAGTCAGTCATTCGATAAGTGGATCTGTATCCCTTGTACTGCAGTATATGCTGCAAATATAAAAACGGCACTATCTAATGAAGCTTTTATCAAAATTATGTAGTTTTTATTATTACAAAATTATGCTGCAAACATTATTATGATTTTTTACTATAATCTAATAAAAAAATTATCAAAATTATGTAGTTTAGGTGGTGTAAAATTAATTACTAACAAAACACAAATAAGTTTGGATTCGAATCAACGTAGAAACTATCAACGTAAACGACACCGTACGAATATTCTTTATGCTGCGAGTCCACCGCTTCACCGATGCCACAAACCCTAAAGCTCTGAACTTTACGATTATCGTCGACACCCAGAACGCCCAAAGACTATTTCTCAAGCAATTGACGCTGGGTTTTTCTTCCGATTCATCTTCAACGCACACCAACTCACCAAACAAACAAAAACAAAGTCCTGTTTGGTTCAGCTGCGATATTGATTAATGACGCGTAAAACCCTTAGAAAACGTTCACGCAAGGTGGCTAAAATCACCGACACTCGGACAATTGATGTCGGAGGAGGAGGCAGTGAGGTTAGTGTTGCTCCTGATGATTTCGCAGACGATTGATAGACTTAGTGTGGTCTTATTTACCTATTGTATCTGCTGTGAAATTTTCGCTAGTATCGCGCAAGTATAGATATTTATGGAGATGTTCGAGATACTTCGATTTTGGTAAAAGCATAGTTGGAGGGAAATTTAGTGGAGAGGTGGCGACGCTTGTTAACTCTGCCTTCAGTTTGCATCTAGGTTTGAAAATAGATAAGTTTAAGCTTTATATAAATCCTAATGGTTTAGAACCTGATCTCTGTAGATGGATAAGAAGAATTATCGCATTGAATGTAGAAGAGATTGAGCTTGATTACTCGCCTAGCTATTCTCCTCCTCCATTGTGTTTCAGTCTAGATGGGGTTCGTACACTCACGAGTCTGAAGCTCGTTAATGTACGAGTTGATGGGTCGAATCGGCGTGTTAACTGGTCTGGTTTGATTAACTTGAGAGAATTGAGCCTGAGAGGTTGTTATATCAATCATTTTAAGGTTATGTGTGATAAGATGTGTTCGCTCGAGTGTTTGGAAATAGTCAACTGTAAAAATGTGTCTCAAATTTCGATATGTGGGCTGAAGCATGAGCGTCTCAGGACTTTGAAGGTAGGGTCATGTTGGGATTTAAAAGAAATAGAAGTAGATGCTCCGACGTTGAAGATATTTTACTATCATGGATATAGAAGGAAGATTTTGATAAAGAGTAGTCTCGAGCAGATGTTTTTCAGTTATAGTAACTTACTAAAGAGGAGGAATGGGACTGAAAACCACGAGAAAAATCTTTGCCGCGAGTTTGAAGGTTCTCACTGTTAACAGTGACCTCACTGAGGTACTCTCTCTTTTCAGTAATTGTTACTGAGTGGTAAATATCGCATGGAGCTACAAATCCACTTAAAATTGCGTTAATCATTTGCTGGTTTGATTCAGTTTCAGGTACTGTGTCCTGTAGTTCAGCAATGGGATCTTGGCTCCACCCTTGTCACTTTCTCAAATCTTAATGAGTTGCAGTTTAAATTGCAAACCCTTACTGTTAAACAAGTTGGATATGTGCGGGATCTGCTTAGATACTGCCCACGCCTGGAGACGCTTCACATTGACGTGAGTTTTCTTTTTAATTAAACTTATCAGCACTTGATGATCATATCAGCATTGTGCATGGTCACTGCTTAATCACTTTTGTATATTTCAGTTAGATTGCTGCCAAAATGTTGATGGGGCGAAACGACTTGCTAAAAGGAATACTTGGCATCCTACTGACGACTACCAATTCAATCTGCTGAAAGTTATTAAGATAAAAGGCTTCCGTTACTCTCGCCTGGAACAGTGCCTCCTTGAATATATAGTTACAAGATCAACAACTCTTCAAACTGTCGCACTGGTGGGTCACAAAAATTTTGCGCGGCCTGACTGCCAATCATACTTTCTAAATATTTATCTCAGCCAAGTTTCTTTGTCCCCCGCCATGAAGATCTGTCTTTATGACTACAATAACGATCTTAGCTGCATATCTCCTACTCATAACAGCTCTTGGTATTTAACTTGAGAGATAAGTTGGAGTGCCGTTCCCCTGCAGTGTGAATTGCTTCCTACACTATTTCTTACAGTTTTATTTGTTGTCCGAGCCACTTCAAAACTAATGACATTCCATTTATAGGTATTCAGAATCTCGTTTCACATTGTGGTTTCTTTTTCTTCTATCATTTCTTACTATTTTCACGAAGATTGGTTGCTATAAAAACAATGGCTTCAGGCTTCTGTTAGATATTGTAACAGTAACTGTCGGATATTCTGATGGGAATTTGGCTCTGTAAATTCGAATATTGTTTCTTTTGAGCATTGGATTCCTTCTTGAAATATCCCAAATTCTACAGTCCCAAGCAAAACCTGTTCATCAATAAAAACTTCATTTATCAAACTCTTAATATCATTCAACCATAATCTAATACTCCTTGAAATCACAAAGTAATTAAATGGTCAAACTACACTGATTCTTAATATTGACTTCCTTCTTAAGACTGGAAACCATATTCCACACCCAAACCCAATTACCATGTCATTGACCAGTTTGACCACTACCACATCCTTGCCCCAACAAATCATAATATTGACAGTCACATCTAAAGAATCAAGAAATCATTTACAAAATATTTCAATAAATTATAACTCTTTTTAATGATCCTAATTCCGTAATAAATCCAATTTAAGCATTTATGGAATATATAATAAACACATAAATCATATAAATGTGAGTAAATATGTTAAATTGAAGTTTCAACATTTTGGTTTTTTATTCAATATTTGTTGACCACAGTCATTCAATTTGAATAGATCACTATGGTCACTGTGCATAAATGGTCAAGAATAAACACAACAATAAATCTCCAAATTCAATTTCAATTAACCAACAGTAACAAATGGACACCAAACCAGAAAACAAACCACACCAATTCCCAAGAAAGATTACGACACGTGTCACTTCCTTATTCGTCTGTCAGCAAAACATGAGTGTCAACCTCGTACATGTCACCAAAATGGCTGCTGTTGTTGTCCCCCAAGAATGCCGATTTCAGATTTTTATCCATCAATTTAATTCCCTCCAACAAATCAATTCCAATTTTGTGAGTTCCGCTTTTTTATTTAATTAAATAATATAAATAAAGGATTTCGATAGAGGCTGTGGTTTTGCGTGAGCGCAGTTTAAACTGAAAGCAGAGTGGTCTCCGGTGTCGTCATCGATTCTCAAGCGGTTATAAATATCGATTTTTTCCCATTTTCGGAGCCTGTTTTTTTGGGCAGAGAGTGTCGAAGTGGGTTTTTTTTGCTGAATTCCGCAAGAGCAGAGGATGCAGATGTGAAAGCTGAAACAGCAACGACAGCGGAGAGCTTACGAGAAGATGCAGAGCATGACCCCGGAAGCTGTGTTTTCCGCAAACTGTGTCGGAAGCGAGTCCTGATCTCGTCTGAGATGAATTCCAATAAGAAGAAACGCGGCAACGAGTCAAGACTAGAAGCCCTACCGGAGGAGCTTCTGGTGAGAATTCAAACCCGACCCGACCCGAACTTGTCGTTGGTTGTTTGGATTTGATTTTGGTTTGTGATTCGATTTATCTGATTTATGAGTGGGTCCTCCTCTGTTTTTGTTTTGTGCAGATTAGGATTTTGTGCAGAGCGAATCATGAAGATCTAGACCAGCTTGTTCGTGTGTCTAAGATTATCCGAAAAGCTGTGAGTAAGATTTTAATGCATCTAGACATTATTAAAAATCTCATCTTTATTATCTGATGTTTAAGTTGTGTTCTGTTTCAGGCTCTGGTGGCTAAAACGCTGCATTTTGCGTATTCAACACCAACAAAAGCCTCTCCTGCTTTTCGTAACTCCATCGATCTGGAAGAGCATCGGTTGCTGCATTTCAAGTGGATGATGATAATGAGATTATTGAACTTGAACCACCTAAGATGAAACTAAGGAGGAATGTAAGGCCAAGGAGCTTTGATGCAATGAAGATGGCTGCATTGGCTGTTGCTCTCTTCACAGACAATGCTGACATTTGACGTCAGACATAGGAAGGATTTGTTGTTGTGTGTGGAAATGGTGTGGATTTGGTTCGTTAATTAGTGAAAGGTACATTAGATCTTGTAGCAGGCCTTGGTTTGAGACTTGTGAATTAACATGTTTACGTGCTCAGTCATAGCTACAACGAGTCGAGGCATTAGTGCTGGTATGATCGTATGCATGCATGACTGTGACGAAAAAATACTAAAAATGATATCGGTATAAATCCACAAAGAATAAATGACAAGAATGCAAAATTAGGTCCTAAATTTGTAAAGTAATTTGACCAATAAGTCTAACATTTCATACCCTCAGTCGATTGGTTGTATCATCTAATTGGGCCTTCTTGTTAACGGCCCATCACCTTGAGGATAACATAAAGACAAAGGAAAAGCCCATTCATTAAGCTGAAGTCCAATTTGAAATGTATAGCAAACTCAAATCTTATACTTTTATTTTTCTTATTTATATCAAATCACGTTGAATGATGGAAAGTGTTGTGACACGTGTATGATCCCTAAAAAAATGTCTTGTAGATAAGATGACAAATATGAGAAGTGGATAGCAACAAGATGGAGACATGGATTTTGAATATGGTGATGGAAGAAGAACATGGGTTTCTCAGTTTTGGGGGACAAAACCATAAGCCAAACTATCCATTCAACTTTGATGCCTCACGACAAATTTCATCAAACGCTACAAGACTAACCCTTTTATCCTTGTTATTATTCCATCAAAATGCTTCCAGAAAATCATTTGATTAAATTTCATCTAAATTTCATCAAAGAACGGATGATTGATCATTAGACTGTTACTTCATGTGGCATATGATTTAAATGTACGATGATGCGACTAAACTAATGCATTGGTGCACGAGGTGCATAGCTGTAAAGTTAGTATTAAGCCATAAACAAAATCATTTTACAGTAATTATAATATATGAATAATTAAGCAACATTTAAGTTGGTCGTGTCGATAATTAGAAAGATGCTTTAACATTATTTATCGTGCCATATGTCTGTCCTTCTAGTTAGGATCTCGCACGTGATACTATGTTACATTACCTTAGTGTGTTAACATATCAATTAATGAACTAATGTTGTTTGATGTCATGTGAAACATGATTAAATTATATTATTTTGATAATTTTGCAGTTGTACCTTTTCAAAATTGGGTCATTATAAATGACTAAGAATAATTAATTGAAATTCTTGCCGGAAAATCTGCTGATACACCGCCGTCCATGGCTGGTGAAGCATGCAGAGCAACACGTGGTCCAACAACATTTATTTTTATGATCTCAAATTTGCGATTACGATAAACATTAATTTAAAATTAATAAATACTTTTACTGCTTGGAAAATGGCTTATATGCATTTGGACTTACTCGGGAGTAGATGCGCATTGAAAATCGAGTAATTTACGATTTTAATATTTAATATATTTAATATTAATTCCGCATCCCATCCCCAGCTGCTGCTGCTGTCTGTTGCTTTACTGCAATTTCAATTATTAACTCATCTTTTTCAATCTCGAATCCATCTGCAGAGCACACACAGCGATCTGTTCGTCGTCTTTCAACGTAAAAATCCAATCTTTAACCTCCCCGGTTTGCTACGTTTTCAAGCACTCACCTTTTCTCTCAAAATCACCAATTTGACCGATCTGGGGTTCAAATATAATTTCAAGATTTCAACTTGATCGAGCAGAAATGGATTTCAAGCGACTTCGAGACTCTAGAGTGTCGCCGGAGACAGATTCGATGTTTCCAGATGAGGCTTTAGAGCGAGTGTTGGGTCTATTAACGGACCGCAAGGACCGAAGCTCGGTATCGCTGGTGTGTAAAGAGTGGTACAACGCTGAGAGGTGGTCAAGGACTAGGTTGTTTATTGGTAATTGCTACTCTGTCACGCCTGAAATTGTGGCTAGGAGGTTTCCAAATTTGAGGAGTGTGACTCTGAAAGGGAAACCTAGGTTTTCTGATTTCAATTTGGTGCCTTTGAATTGGGGTGCTGATGTTAGGCTTGGTTGGATGTGTTTGCTTCTAGGTATCCGTTTTTGGAGGAGTTGAGGTTGAAGAGGATGACTGTGAGTGATGAAAGCTTGCTGTTTCTTTCGCAGAATTTTACGAATTTTAAGGCCATTTCGCTATTGAGTTGTGATGGGTTTAGTACTGATGGCATTGCTTCTATTGCTTCACATTGCAAGTAAGCTTGTTATTCTTGTCTATGTGATTGAGTGCTGGTTCATTTGCATTTATGTCTAGTTTCTGACCTGAATCTGAAAGGGGAGAGTTCAGTAAAGATTGAATCTTGAGTTGTGTTTATATCTTGAAGTTGTATTTTTATGTTGATTTCTGAGTTATATGTTTAATTAATGCTGCATTTGGGTTGATTTGAGATCTAGTTATATTTATACCTGAAAGTTGCAGATCCATAGTCTCATGGTTTTTGTATGTTATTTGTTACTGAATCTCCAGTTTCGGATTTTTTAGGTTGAAGTTTGGTTTTTATCTTGCTGAGGTTGAGTTGTTGCATGAAGAGTTAGGAGAAGTTGTTTTGTTTTTGCTTCATTTTTCTTTGCCAAGAGCCGAGAAGTGAATGTAATTTATGCTTGGTTATAAAGAAATTGCCACAGTTTGATTCTTGATAAGGTTGGAAGTGATGTTTGCTCTTATCTACTTTGTGGCTTGTTCGGATGTACGCTCGAGCCGCAAATGAGCATTTTAATTATATAATGCATTTCACTCTAAAATGCAAGATACCGTTCATACTAGTATATGCAGTTGAAATAACAAGGCTGTTAACCGTTTTAAAGTTCGTTAGGTGATACGATGAAGAGGCGTAAAGTAAATTTTAATGCCTTCCTTTACTGGTGATTGTGCTTTGTTTGAGGCTTGTTTTCTGCATTTGGCATACTTCTGGTTACTCTACTTTTGGCAGTTGCAACTGCATTTTAGAGGTTTTATGTAGCAGATTTTTTGTTTAGATTGCAATACAAACGAAATGTTTGATGATCAGAGCTACTTTTGTATGTGTGGAATTTGTCTTGTTTTATTCAGTTATTGTAACCAGTGCAAAATGGATGTCATTGCAGGAATCTTGTCGAGCTGGATATTCAAGAAAACAGCATCGATGATTTGAGTGGCAACTGGTTGAGTTGTTTTCCTGAAAGCTTCACATCACTGGAAGTCCTTAACTTTTCCAGCCTGAATAGTGATGCGGTCTCTGACGCCTTAGAAAAACTTGTAGCAAGGTGCAAGTCATTGAGAGTTTTAAAGCTTAATCAAAACGTCACATTGAATCAATGGCAAAGGCTGCTCGCTCTTGCTCCTCAACTGAAGGAGCTTGGGACTGGCTCGTTCCTGCCTGAACTCACAGGCCCTCAGTGTGCTGATCTTGAAAGCGGATTCAGAAATTGCAAGAATCTGCATACACTCTCGGGTCTGTGGGAAGTGTCTGCATATCTACCATATTTGTATCCTGTCTGCGCGAATCTGACATTCTTAAATCTTAGTTATACGATTCTTGGGAGTTCTGATCTGGCTAAGCTTCTCCCTCATTGCCCAAATCTTCGCCGTCTCTGGGTAAGAGCTCATTCTAACTTTCCATTAAAATGTTGAAGTCAGATTTCATGTTGCAATCATCATCGATTTGTCATGTAATCTATTAGTCACAAGCTTTCAATAATCCCTCTTTTATTTCTTATGTTGGCGTAGGCACTGGATTCGGTAGAGGACAAGGGGCTAGAAGCGGTTGGATCATGTTGTCCGAATCTGGAAGAACTCCGTGTTTTTCCTGCAGACCCGTTTGACCAGGAAATTGAACATGGAGTGACCGAGGTCGGTTTCGTTGCGGTTTCTCAAGGCTGTCCCAAGCTGCATTATGTGCTCTACTTCTGCAGACAGATGACAAATGCTGCTGTCGCAACCATTGCTCGAAACTGCCCTGATTTCACTCATTTCCGACTTTGCATAATGAACCCAGGTCAGCCTGATCACTTGACAAGTGAGCCGATGGATGAGGCTTTCGGTGCAGTAGTTAAATACTGCCCCAAACTTCAAAGGCTTGCTGTATCCGGTCTTTTGACAGATTTAACTTTCGAATATGTTGGGACGTATGCAAAGAACTTGGAAACTCTCTCAGTGGCATTTGCTGGGAGCAGTGATTGGGGCATGCAGTGTGTTTTAACTGGCTGCCCTAAGTTGAGGAAGCTTGAAATACGGGACTGTCCATTCGGGAATGCTGCTTTGCTGTCCGGATTAGAGAAGTATGAATCAATGAGATCCCTCTGGATGTCCTCGTGCAATGTGACAATGAATGCTTGCAAGCTGCTTGCAAAAGAGATGCCGAGGCTTAATGTTGAAGTGATGAAAGATGACGAGAGTGATGACAGTCATGCGGATAAGGTTTATGTTTATCGGACTGTTGCTGGACCGAGAAAAGATGCTCCTCCATTTGTTCTCACTCTCTGAATCTGAAATGCCTGGTATTTTTGACATATCCCTCTTCTAACATTATTTCACTTTTTCCAAATTTATAAGCATTAGGAAGTTTAAGGTAACTGCTGACAGGTGTAATCTTTCTGGTCAATAAAATTCAGAGACGGAAACGACGCAGGCGGATGCCTAATCTAATTTAAGGAAACCATTGAAAGTCGTCAAACCAGTGCACTTCGCGAAGACTCCAAGAGACGAATTGAGCCCAGCTGAGAGTGGTCCAAACATCATTTAGCATTTTCTGGCATGCTGGACAAAATGAAATATTAGCTCGGCCAGGGTGCTCCTATTCAGACTTGGTGGAAGAAAAGTGCACCTTACAACTTATCATCAACCTGGCTACCGTCAATTCTGAAATGGCTTCCTTGATCTTGAGTAACTTTCCGCATGGGATGCAATTCCAGTCACATCTCAAAGCTCATTATTCAGCATTGTTCGTTTCTCCTTATAATGGATACCCAATTATTCTTCAAAATAGTAGTGCAAAGCACTTCAGGATAAAATGGTAGAGGACTATGAAACAAAACTCCTTCACTCTTTGTTGAGCCATTTCAAGAATAGTCTCTTTACGCCATACAAATTACAGGGTTTCAGCAATCAGAGTTTTGAGAGGACAACTGTTGAAGTTCCCATCTCTATATAAGCACTCTACAAAGATGGTTAATATTAGAGTGCTCCAATTATTTCCAGCAGGAATGGTGCGTCTCCACATATATTTTAGCTTCTTTCTTTACATTCCCTTAACTACTACAACAGTCAAAAATAGGATGTTCAGGCTAAGAAATCGAGCACCAAGTTTTTGTTTTGATGTTGTTATTTAAGTATCTCTTTGTTGTACTAGTTCTTCATTTTATAGAATTAATAAATAAAACACTGCAAGTATATGTTTATCTAATTTTGACATTGTTACTTTGGATATGGACCCCTTCTGGCTGATGATATCTAGACATTGAACTGACTCGTACAATGGCTGTAATTTGCAGTGGCTCGCTGTCCCCTGAGCTAGCAATGGATGAAAGGTTTTCGATGGACTCAGACTTGTTTGGCCTCGGTGTTTTGTTACAAGAAATCGTAAGTTGCAGAAGGAACACTTGGTTTTAACAAAATGACATGTCCTAATCTGACTGCATTTTCTATTGACTGCATCAAATAATTGCGTACTATCAGAACAAGTCCTTGTTATCGGCATTAAATACTTGGACACTATGGGTGTTACAAAGGGGTGTGGAGGAATCAGTCACCCACTCGTGAGGTAGTACTTGGACGTTTTCAAAGTTTTTCTTTACGGATGGGTAAAGACTTCATTTCAAATGGGATAACAAGTTATTATATAATCTGCACGAACCGCTTCAAACGACCAGGTATATTTTGTACAGTTTAATTCTTGTCATCTTTATTTAAGTATCTCTTTGTTGTACTAGTTCTTCATTTTATAGAATTAATAAATAAAACACTGCAAGTATATGTTTATCTAATTTTGACATTGTTACTTTGGATATGGACCCCTTCTGGCTGATGATATCTTGACATTGAACTGACTCGTACAATGGCTGTAATTTGCAGTGGCTCGCTGTCCCCTGAGCTAGAAATGGATGAAAGGTTTTCGAAGGATTCAGACTTGTTTGGCCTCGGTGTTTTGTTACAAGAAATCGTAAGTTGCAGAAGGAACACTTGGTTTTAACAAAATGACATGTCCTAATCTGACTGCATTTTCTATTGACTGCATCAAATAATTGCGTACTATCGGAACAAATCCTTGTTATCGGCATTAAATACTTGGTCACTATGGGTGTTACAAAGGGGTGTGGAGGAATCAGTCACCCACTCGTGAGGTAGTACTTGGACGTTTTCAAAGTTTTTCTTTACGGATGGGTAAAGACTTCATTTCAAATGGGATAACAAGTTATTATATAATCTGCACGAACCGCTTCAAACGACCAGGTATATTTTGTACAGTTTAATTCTTGTCATCTTTATTTAAGTGTCTCTTTGTTGTACTAGTTCTTCATTTTATAGAATTAATAAATAAAACACTGCAAGTATATGTTTATCTAATTTTGACATTGTTACTTTGGATATGGACCCCTTCTGGCTGATGATATCTAGACATTGAACTGACTCGTACAATGGCTGTAATTTGCAGTGGCTCGCTGTCCCCTGAGCTAGAAATGGATGAAAGGTTTTCGAAGGATTCAGACTTGTTTGGCCTCGGTGTTTTGTTACTAGAAATCGTAAGTTGCAGAAGGAACACTTGGTTTTAACAAAATGACATCCTAATCTGACTGCATTTCTATTGACTGCATCAAATAATTGCGTACTATCAGAACAAGTCCTTGTTATTGGCATTAAATACTGGACACTATGGGTGTGACAAAGGGATGTGGAAGAATCAGTCACCCACTCGTGAGGTAGTACTTGGACGTTTTCAAAGTTTTTCATTACGGATGGGTAAAGACTTCATTTCAAATGGGATAACAAGTTATTATATAATCTGCACGAACCGCTTCAAACGACCAGGTATATTTTGTACAGTTTAATTCTTGTCATCTTTGTATAAGTCCAAAATTTTGTTACCACATAGTAGCAAGAATGTGATACAACACAGTACTAGATCTTTCTGATCATAGGTTGTATGGTGTGCTTGAATGTCGATATTCATGTTGTATTGTTATTTACTTCTTTTATCTTGTTTTTGGTTGTTCAAGTTTTGTTCAGCAATGGACATTTTAACAAATAACCAGGTTGTTTCAGATCCTGGTTTCTTAGAATCCAACGGAGGTCGCTTCAGATGTGGCTTCTTTAGTCCTAATGGCTCCATGAATCGTTATGTTGGGATTTGGTACACCAAAGCACTGCCCAAAGTCTTATGGATTGCTAACAGGGATTATCCTTTGACCAATTCGGATGGTGTTTTCAGAATATCTGAGCAAGGTAATCTGGTGGTTTCTACTGAAGAAGGTGAGGTTTTATGGTCTACCAATGTGTCGGTTTCAGCTGCTAATTCAACTAGTTTGCAGCTGTTAGACTCTGGAAACCTTGTACTGCAAGAAATCAATAGAAATGTAACAAATGTTGTATGGCAGAGTTTTGATCACCCTGGAGACTCATTTTGGTCACACATGAAACTGAGTTCGAACCCTCGAACAGGTGAGAATCAGTCAATTACGTCATGGCTGAGTCCGTCACATCCAGGCAAAGGAAACTTTACTGCAGGGATTGTGAAGTTAAGTATCCCCGAACTGTTTATATGGAACAATGGACAGCCATACTGGCGTAGCGGCCCATGGAACGGTCAGGTCTTCACTGGAGTGCCAGCCATGACTAATACGTACATAGATGGGTACACTGTTACTACCAAAGTAGATGGGTCAACGGAGATGGCGGTTGATTTTTCAGACGACGATACAATCTTTACAACAATGGAACTCACTTCTACAGGATTGCTAGTCCGCTGGGCATGGGAGACGGACTTCTGGGATATGTTTTGGAATTCAAGTGAGAATGAATGTGAACTTTACGGAAAGTGTGGTTCCTTTGGGATTTGCAACGCTAATAGGACCGTAATTTGTAGCTGCTTGCCAGGCTATATGCCTAAAAATGCGGATGAATGGAAGAAAGGAAACTGGACTAATGGGTGTGTGAGGGTAAGTCAGCTCAAGTGTGACCACATTAGCAATATGTCAGGTCAGGTCATTGGCGAGGATGATGTGTTTATGAATCTGCAGATGGTGAAAGTCCCTGACCACTCTGATTGGTGGCCTCTCCCAGAACACTACTGCAAATGCTATGTTTGAGAAACTGCTCTTGTACAGCTTATTCTTTTGACAAGGGAATAGGTTGCCTGACTTGGAGTGGAGGCTTGGTTGATATCCAGCAGTTTGATGCTAGTGGCACTAATCTGAACATTCGTGTTGCTTATTCCGAATCAGGTACTTAAGTTATTTATAAACTGCTAAACTGATCTGAGGGATCCTTTTGCTGAGCTTAGCGAGCCTCATTAATGTCACTTTTAGGCAAGAAGAAAGATCAGAAAGTGATTATTATTGTTCCTGTTGTGCTGGGATCCGCTGTTCTTCTCATCATCCTGTTGATATTCGTAAAGCGGCACAAAACAGGTAATTTAGTCTCTTTAAAGTCCTGTTTCGTTTGTATAGTCATCTTATCACCAGTTTATAGGATCCAAGGTTTTTAAGTACTCGCTTTTGTACAGGGAGGGGTTCCAGGGAGGTGCTACCACCCAGTAGAGAAGAAGAAACTCCCTTAAATAACATTTTGAATCGTGCTAAGCTTCAGGATATGCCTCTATACACTTTTGACCAGCTAGCAATCGCTACTGGGAACTTTGACGCTGCTAACAAGCTCGGCCAAGGCGGTTTTGGGCCAGTTTATAAGGTCAGTTATTCTTTGGAGTCTATATCTTTTTTGGCAACATATTCATGTATTTAGTTGACTTGTAGTTCACAGTTTGTCGAAATGAGTTGGTCAGGGAACATTGATGGATGGTAAGGAAATAGCGGTTAAGAGGCTGTCAGCAGCATCCGGCCAAGGTCTGTTAGAGTTTATGAATGAAGTAGTAGTGATTTCCAAGCTACAGCACAGGAACCTTGTGAGATTGCTAGGCTGCTGTGTTGAGAAGGACGAGAAAATGCTTGTTTATGAGTACATGCCAAAGAAAAGCCTGGATGTGTATCTTTTCGGTTAGCTAACTATCTTGTCAACAGGATTGGCTTCGTAGGTGAGATAATTCGGTATAGTTTTTTGTTTCAGATCCGCTGAAGCAAGTAAACCTTCAATGGAGAAAGCGATATGAGATCATAGAAGGCATTGGTCGAGGCCTGCTGTATCTCCACAGAGACTCGAGGCTGCGGATAATCCACAGAGATCTAAAACCAAGTAACATACTGTTGGATGAGGAGCTGACTCCGAAAATATCAGACTTTGGCATGGCTAGGATTTTCGAAAGCAACCAGGATCAAGCCAATACTCTTAGAGTTGTTGGCACATAGTAAGCTCCATTTTAAAACCCGTCCGTGTTGATATCTAGTCTCTAGACACCAAACTGATTTTTAAGATGTCCCTAAAATGCAGTGGTTACATGTCTCCGGAGTACGCAATGGATGGAAGGTTTTCGGAGAAGTCAGATGTGTTCAGCTTTGGTGTTGTGTTGTTGGAGATTGTATGTGGCAAAAGGAACACAAGTTTCTACCAAAATGACAGCTCATTAAGCCTTCTAGGGCGAGTAAGATAATGTTTCATGCTTGCAATTAGTAGTATTTAGTATGCCTACCAACGCCTGTACAAACATTTAGTTTTGCTTTATTAATATAGGCATGGGCTTTATGGAATGAAGGAAGAACCGAAGTGCTGATCGATCCTGCTTTATTAAATATAAGCGAGCAACTTCATGAAATAGTAAGATGCATACACATTGGTTTACTTTGTGTCCAAGACCTGGTTAGCGACAGGCCGAGTATATCAACCGTCCTGTCCATGCTGTCCAGTGAAATTCTTGACCTCCCAAGTCCAAAGCAACCTGCATTGTTCATTATTGATGCTTCGGCCACTTCAGGATCTGCCTCCAAAGTCTCTAGCGTTAACATCGTCACAATCACCAGCGTCCAAGGTAGATGAAGATGATACAACAAATCATGGCAATACTGCCCTGCTTAACATTTCAATAATTGTGGAGTCCCATAGCAGTTGGAAGCTCAGTTAACTAGTATCATATACACATTGTGTCGCATTTCCTTGAAGCCATATTTCCTGATAATCACCAAAATAATAATACAATCGATATTATAATAAATTTCGAGTGTATAAAGAATACATTTGCGAACCACCTTGCGTCTCAAAGTCTCCAAAACTTGATGATATGTAGAGTCTCCTCGACGGTAGACCTCTGCAAAACGATTCTAAACCCAAACCCCTTCGCCTTCATGATCGCGCAAATCTCACCAGGCCTATTCTCCGTCAAAGTAACAAGATACATCCACCCATCATCAGCCAATACCTTCTCGGCCGTAACTAAAATCCTATCAATCACACTCCTTCCATCCACTCCACCAGCCCAAGCACTCCCAATTCCCTCAACTCCAACCTCATCCTCCGGTGTCGGCACATAAGGCGGATTCACCACTAAAACATCGACCTTTCCTTCAATTCTATCTTCCAATCCCGACAACAAATCAGTTTGCACCAAGTCAGCTGCTCCTTTAGGGAAGCCATGAGCAGTCAACGTTTGGGATGTAACAGTCAACGCATGCGGGTTGATGTCTGTAGCTATTAAATATGGATAGGAGTCGTTAAATTGTTGTTTGAGGATGAGCGCTAGAGAGGTGATGACGTATCCGCTGCCGGAGCCGATTTCGACGCAAAGAGATGGATTGTGTGAGATGAGGTTGATTCGGTCCGAGAGTAGTGCGTCTACTAGTGCAAATGAGTCGTCGCAGGGCTCGTAGACCTCCGGGTGAGTCGCGACTAGCCGGATTTGAGCTATACTGTTCGCCATGCAATCGATCGAAAATGCGAAACCCTAATTCGAGGATGAAGCTGGAGATGAATTCAGATGAACTGTGGGTTTGCCTACGTAGGGGTTTGGGCCTGGCCCAATTGTGATGAAACGAATCAGAGAGAAAGAGAAGGCCTAACAGGCCCAGATACGATGTACAGTGAAAGCTGTTCTTGTAGGCTGTAGCCACTATGAGTGGTGGTGGCTGTCCGGCTGCTGTAATCATCTCAATCTATCATGAGATGATCGATGTGGGGCCGACTGACACGACCTCACATTCACTTTCCCCTGTAAAATCTCACACCGTCTCTTTATCTTCTCTCACATCAGATGAGTATCAAATCGTAGCCTCAATATCTCGATATTCCACATTCGCATTCCCAAATCTTTAAATCTGCAAATTTGCATTTGCACTTGCACTTACCGAGAAAAATACTGGTTATTACTTGATGGCATCGCCACTTGAGGATCCCAGTTGGGTTTTTGATTATGCACTGATCGAAGATGACTTGGGTCTGCCACTGACTGATGAGGGTTCTGCTCAGTTCAACTGGTCTGCTTCCACTGCTCAGGGATTTGCTAGTCCTGTTGACCTCAGGTCAGCTTTTCCATACTAAAGTTTCAATCTTTCTATCTTTGAATGTGCCTTTGTGTGTTCTTTTAGTATAAGTAGTGGTTTTTGTATTCCATTTTTTGAGGGAGCCAGCAGCGCTTAGGTTCATGTCATTTTTCTTTGATAGGTTGGATGATTGTTTGTTGCTTTTCCTGAAAAGGAACTGTCTGGTCTTGAGTTCTTAGAGTTTACTTTGTGTTAGGAAATGGGAATGATATGGTGTAGGTTGTCAAGCTGTCCATGCTACCATTGAGTGATATAGCAGTTTTTGGTATTATATCCATTTAATTATGTCTCCAATTTTTTACTTTTTTTTGGTCTTTTGTGGTTGAGGACTTACTGAGTGGCTTATTTTTTTCAATAGATTCAGTATTGAAGTTGATCATTCATTGTTGGTTACTGATGAAATCAAGGAAAGTGGCTCAAGAAAAAGGTCTGTACTTTCTCATCTTAGTTCTTTTTTTGTATATTTGCATTTACCATTCTCAAAATACCTTTTCCTACTGCCTAAAGTTATTACTTTCGGTAGTAAAATTATCTGTTTGTATTTTGCTTCCCCATTGGCTGATGTTGTGTTTTACAGGGTGAGGTCAGAATGTGTTCCATCTGGTTCTAAAGCGTGCAAAGAGAAACTCCGCAGGGACAAACTAAATGACAGGTATCATCACACCTCTTGTTTCTGCATACCTAATTTGCATTGTAAGAAGATAGTGGCTTATTTTATAAGTGCTTTTCTATTAGGTTTATGGAGTTGGGATGCATTCTTGAACCTGGAAGGCCACTGAAGGTTGACAAGGCTGTTATATTGAATGATGCAATTCGTTTGGTGTCTCATTTGCGAGATGAAACTATGAAACTTAAGGAGACTAGTGAGAATCTTCAACATAAATTAACTGAACTGAAGGTATTTATTTATGGCAGCTACAAACGTGAGTTTGATCAGTGCTTGTCACTTTCTTCCTTATTATTTGGCTTTATCTGTGTAGGTCGAAAAGAACGAGCTTCGAGATGAGAAACAAAAGCTGAAGAAGGAAAAAGACAAATTGGAGATGCAAGTTAAAGTTCTTGGGATGCAACCGCTTCATACCTCAACCAGCTGCATTCCCAGCTCCCTTGCAACCCAAAGCCAATTCAATAGTGGGAAGTTTGGACAATATATAAGCTATCCTGGGATGCCCATGTGGCAGTTCATGCCTCCTTCAACCGTTGATACTTCTCAGGATCACGTCCTTCGCCCACCTGTTGCTTGACCTCTCACAAGTTTTTATAACAGCTGAGCTCGTTAGTACTCTTCTTACTGCCCGCAGTGGCAATGCTATTTATGCTATTTCAGAATGATTATTGATTCTGGTTCTGATCACAAGTAGTGATCTACTGACATGTAACATATGAGAATGTCCTGATGAGAAATATATGTTGCAATTTTCTGGTGACAGTTTCATATGTTAAACGATTTCGAGCATTTTGATAAACAGAAGCCTCTTTTTAGGTGACATTATGTCAGATTCAAGTCAAAACTAACAATTTTATTTTTTTGTCTAGATCATGCTGTTGCTGATCAGAGACCGAGCAACAAGCTTTTCACTCAGTAAGGTTAGAAAAAAACAAGAATACACACAAAGCTTCAAAGGGCGCACACTTGATCAATATAAACGCTCACATACCAGATTATACAAGAATTCAGATCACCCAAAACTATGCCCGTGGTTGGTAAAGCAGCCATAGACGTTGATGATGTTCTCAATGTCTGTTTTTTCAGCAGGGTAGATTGAACCCCATAGGCTGGCCAGTAATGTATTCTTCATATACATCAAGCACTCCAAAACTTGTAATCAAGACTGTGCTCAAAGCCATGACAATGCTGACAGAGAATACGATAAGGGATGCCCTTCCATATTGCTGGATGGCTTTCTGGACAACGACTAGTCCAAGGACTGATGCTACAAAGCAAATGGTAGCAAGGATAATAACTACGTTCACATTGTCCATTCCGAGGAATAGGTACTGAAATGCTGACATGGATGAGGAAAAGAACACCATGAAGGAACATGTTGCTGCTGTGACCTGGATTTTGAAAAAAGAATTCAGTTCACTAACTGTTTGCCGATATGGTTTATATGCCAGTTAGCATCAAAAGCTGGAGAGATTACCTCTGGTGCCATTCCTGTCTGTAGCAGAAGCGGGCTAATGAGCATTCCACCACCAATGCCAAAAACCCCTCCTAGATATCCTGCTGAAAAGGCCAGAACTGGGAAAAGGAACATGCTTGAAGCATCCCCTGCGATTGCTGCACCTGCATCCTGATGAATCAATTTCTTACGTCAGCTCAATTTAGGTTCAGTAAAAACTTCAGAAATTTAGGATGTAACAGTTTGGTTTACCTCTAGATTTGGATTTTGGTTTCGCCTTCGTAAAAGAATCCATGATGTGAAAATGAAGGCCAAAGGAATCTGAAGTGAGGTGAGAATCCAGTAGCCTAGTCCACAGGGCCTGAGGTGTGTTATGCTCTGCGCGAAACCAGAAGAGAAAAGTAAGATAGAATGTCTATAAAAATATGATGATCCACTGACGGACCACTTTCCAAACTCTAGCTCTATTGTGAAGGACCACAGTTGAGTGTTTTTGAGTTGTGAAAAGATAAGAATGATAATGAAGCAGAGATCAAGTAAAGATTGAAACCTGTCCAGACTTGTTTCCGCGAAGAAGATACAGAATAGAGAATGAAATCCAGATCATGGACAGGATACCGAGTTTCAGCCATGGAATTCCTAGACTACAGTTGCTGTCAATTTCGGAAGCCAAGATAGGTTCTTTCAAGCTCTTGACCAGCTCAGAGTCCTCATCCTCTCCCAATCTATTTTCAAGCCCTTTTATTCTGGCCTGGTCGGTTTCTTTCTTCCAGTAAAAGACACCGCGTCTGCACGTCTTGGTGGTAGTCCAAGCAAGAAAAACAGCGAATAAAGCCGTGATCAACCACTCTGGAAACATAACATTGCAGATGACACCAATACTCACTCCAAGCAACATGCAAGGCTGAGATAGTATAGCAACATCATAGTCAATCAAAGCCTTGCTACCAGCCTTGGTGCCACAACTGATATACAAATAGTATACAACATTAGCAATTGAGCCTCCAGTGACCATAAAAGCTGAAAAGCTCGATGCAGTCTTCAAACTAAGACCAGCTACTATCGTCAAGATTGGCAAGTACAACCCACCACCACCAATCCCACCTGCACTGGAAATTGTAGCAGCTAGGAAACAGAAGACACCTGATATTATAAGCCCAAGTGACCATTTCATTCGACTGTCTTGAGGTTCCGCCAAGTAATTTCTCCATTGCTGAACTGCATTAAGAAACTGGTTAGCATAGATCTGTTTCTCTATGGGCTGTGTTTCCTCCGCATGTGATTGACTGATGACAAGGAAAATTGCAATGAAGAGCGTGAACCAGGACACAGAAGTCCATGTCTTCAGATTCTTGGGATACAACATTTTGTGTCTTGGAAATGCACAGGTACAGATCCTAATCACATTATTTATATTTATAGACCACGTTGTGGCATCTGCGAAGGATGCCAGTATTAAGATTTTTTTCCTGATACTGAATACATTCCGGGCCAGATTCAAAGCAAAATATTTTTTTAGACCATCTCAACACATTTATACAATATTATCTTTTTTATTTTAATATACCAATTTTTTCCAGAGAAAAAACAGGAACTATTGCATTTGATACAACTGTCCTAATACAATTTTCATTTGATGCAGGTATGGAAAGTTTCTTCCAGAATGAAACTAAGACGTGATTCGGGTAATACAGTACATTTTGAGTTAGCGATTTGATTAGCTGTTGAGTTATCAATATTGTGCATCATCAAGTTGCTGGGATGCTTGATTCTGAAAGAGATTAAAAATCCCAGTTGGGCAGGTAGATGAATTATCAATGATTTAGATTACTTACATTAATGTTTTCCTGTCACCTCTCTGTTGTACAAAACAATGCTAACCTAACCATCCTACTTGTAGGTTACGACTTTTTTAGAATGCGCATTTTTTGAGGATAAGTGCAGCGCTAATACGAACAAAAATGTCTCCCTCTTTGAAATGATTGACTACGAAGTAAAAGGTACGTAAAGCTGTATTACAGTTTCCGCTGCATTTGAGAGTAAAACTAATGAAACTAGAAGAATACAGTAAGCTTCCGTCTTCCAGCTATACAGATTCTCTTAAAAGTTCCATACCTTTCTTGCATAGAATGTGCACTTCTTTGATACTTTAACTCATTGAATATTCTTCCAAGTTTTTTATCTGAGTTTCTGTTTTCTTACCTGGCCGGGAGTGCATAATACTCAAAGTTAGTTCCCAATCATATATTTGATTTAAAAGTGGCCTTTCAAAAATGTGACTCTTGGAAAAAATCAACATGCTGAAGCTAAATGACAATCGTGCTAGTGGTGTTGGGAATAAAATACATCATACCAGTTGGGTTATGACATCATAGCTTTGGTCCCAAAATTATTGATCCATGATAAGGACCTGGAAATCCTAAGATCCTTCTGCTGAAATCTGAAAAAGTGTCATATCAGTAAATTGTTAGTTCAGATATCCTTGTAGAGATACAATGGCCGACCTAATGCTGATATGGTCTCATGATGCGCAGGTGAGCCATTTGCACATCGACACATGTCGTTCTTGGATTGCCTCGGATGAGCGTGCCTGCTGACATAAGAAGCACAAAAAATATGCACAGGAATGAGGCTGAGTGTATCTAGCCTTTAATTAAGTGTTATAAGTTTCTGTTGGTACGAGGGTAACGTGTCCAGCTTGTCAAAAACTTATATCAGCATGGATATGATTTTGCAGCTGAAAAGTACAGAAAGTGAAAGTATAGTTAGGTTCAGATGTATGGCCAAGTGACGCGGAAGACATGTAACATCAGTGTTGCAAGACTGGAACACTGAGGACTAGGAAGATATGCAAGTTGGGTAAGAATTATTTCCTCAAGTTTCTGAGAGTGTACATAAGTGCCCCATTATTGTGCAATTTTTAAGGATTCCACTCCATCTTCTGTGGGTATGCTTAATGATGAAAGCTATCTGTTAAGTATGGCGTCTGCCGGCCTATATATAAACCTAGCCTTAGTTGCATGGGTGGAACGGCATTTGAGACATTGAAGAACTAATTTTTTGTGAGCAGCCAAGATTGGATTTTAAAAGTGATCATTAGAAACTGGAATCATATCTGCAACTCTTATATCACTAAAGTAGATCAGAAACAGCTCAACAAGCTAAGCACAGTGGAAACTGGAGCAAATCTACGGAGGGTGTAGTTCAGTATTCGAAAGCCCAGTTGATAAAGCAGAAGCAGGTCTCCCTCTGAAAGTGTCTGAAGGTCCTATCTCTGAGCTATGTTCTGGCTTATGGGAAGCTTCTAAGTTTTCCATGGTATACATGGTAAATGGCGGCTTGGAGGGAACTTCAAGTGCAATTGAGTGGCTGTGGAGCATTGAAGAAACTGAGGACATGTTTGGTCTTGCTGTTGGATTTTCTTGAACGCATAATAATCCGATATGTATGCATCTCATGATTTCATTATTTGCCCCACCCTTCATTGTTGGATCAATAATATCCATGGCATTCCCAGTCCTCCAGCTTTCCCACGCCTGAAAAAATTTGAGTCTCGAGAATTGTCATAAACTAAGGCATACAGAGTTTTTAATTCGTCATTTTTTTCAAAGAGCCACACTTACAAATGTAACAAGGTCTGTCACTTTCTCTCCAACCTTGTAGGAAGAGTTCTTCTGACCGCTGACAAGCTCCAGCAGTAGGATGCCGAAACTGAATACGTCTAACTTGACTGAGAGTTGACCATGCATTGCATACTCAGGGGCCATGTATCCACTGCAAATGACCCAAAACAATTAAAAATGGTTACTAATGAGAAAATAAGTGTTTAATCAGTTGTTGCAACTTACTAAGTCCCGACAATTCTACTAGTATTGCCTTCAGTTTGATCCCCTTCAAACAGCCTAGCCATGCCGAAGTCTGCTATCTTGGAATGCAACTCTTCATCGAGCAGAATGTTACTCGCTTTAAGATCCCGGTGTATGATTCTCAGCCTAGAATCTTCGTGAAGATAGAGCAATCCACGAGCAATCTCTGCTATGATCTTGTAACGTGTTCCCCATTCCAAATAAGCGCGCTTAAAAGGGTCTACAAGGAAACAGACAGATATTGAATAAGTCAAGACCTGAAAACTAAGAAGAGGTTACATCATCAACTCATGCTGTTTAGAGAAGAACAATACCGAAAAGGAAGTGGTCAAGGCTTCCATTTGGCAGAAATTCGTAGATTAAAATCCGTTCAATGCCATCCAGACAGAAACCAAGGAGTCTGACCAGATTTCTGTGCTGAAGCTTTGCAAGTAACAATACTTCATTCTGGAACTCCAAGTCTCCTTGACCTGAATTCATGGCTAGTCTCTTGATGGCTATTTCTGATCCTTCATCCAGTTTTCCCTGAAGAAGCAGCAAAAAATATTATGAGACGGACAGAAAAACTCAAAGATCACAAAGATCCTTACGCAAATAAAACCTTTATTTATCACCCTTATCAATCATTACCTTGTAAACAGAGCCAAATCCGCCACGCCCCAGAATGTTATCTTTGGAAAAGTTATCTGTAGCAGCTGTGATAGTTTTCAAGTCATACTGCAGGGACTCTAAGCTTCTAATTTCATGGACGCCTATAGTGAAGAATGAAGATTATTTTCATACGTCAGATCTAAAGTCTAATCAAAGCCTAATCAAGAACTATTAACAAAAAATCGGGTAAGGAACTTACTTTGATGTTTTTTCTTTGCTCTCTTAAATCGAACATATATTAAAGTTCCCAGAGTGATTACCATAAAGAGCGTTACGGAGACAATGATTAAGATGAGATTTGTAACCGGGCTGCTGACTGAGAAAAAAAGCAGTTTTAATAGATTCCAATGGCAACAAGGACAAATGGTGTAATCAATATACCACATGAAAAATGAAAACTGCGGTGCAACCGTACAAGATATAGCAAGGGATCACCTTTCCCGCCCCAATTATTAAGATGTGATGGAGGAAGACTGGCCACATTATCATAGAACTGTTCTGAATCATATCTGAAATAGCAACTAGGAGCAGCAACTCGTCCTCCATTGCTCAAAGGAAAATATTGTGGAATATAACGAAGAGCCCGATCCAGGCAACTGCTGCAAAACCTCTCGCTTAAGTCAGGTGTACACTGCATTAGTGCATATATCCTGAGAAAGCTTGAGTAATTTGCACTTCCTACAGCAAACTTTCGAGTATAATCGCTAGCGGAAACTTGGGTTTTCAGACTGGATAGTAAGCTATCCAGCACCTGAGTGAACACATTAGCATCAGATTTGGAAACATTCCTAGTATTCGCCCTGTAGTAGATAGGCCCCTCTCGACACCAAATATTTCTTGGTCTGAGTACCGTAGCATGCAAAGCTTCATAAAATACTATACCACGAGTTTGGTTGGGACAAAATTTGGTGAGACCATAAATGGAAGTGGAGAAGTTGAGACATCTGTGACAGACAGCTTCCGTCACGTCTCCTCTACATAATGCAATTGCATTAACTTTGTTGCTGCCCTGACCTTCTGAAAAATTATAAAAGCCATACTGAATGTCATTGTTTGAGGATATAAGGGCAAGGACCTTACCCAAATTCATCTGGTATGTGCCAGTACTGGACAAGTTTGAACATTCATGGTATATATGGATTTCTGTCCTCTGGGCTTCGACGACATGAACAAGGAGTGGAGCAACTAGAACAACTGCAAACAACAGATGTGATGACCCCATTATGGTATCATCTCTACCCCGATAGAGCACACGTTTTCACCCAGCATATTGTTAAGCTCATTAACTCAGAGAGTTTTGCAGTTCGAAAACAATTCAAGCTTTGTATACAGAGGGTTCAACTATAAGAACTGTAAACTTTACTAAAAGCAGACAAGGATCATCCAACCACTATCCATATATAAGTTCCAATTTCATAATATAAAAGTCAGGTGATGGGAATGGGAATCTCAATAAAAGCAAAAAACAAGACTAACGTCATATTTAAGGCGTACCTGAATATAACGAGTGCAGGCTCTTCACAAATACAGCCCTGAACAGATTTTTGATTCACAGTTTGCATCATCGATCTAGCCAGGAGATGGCTTCTAGCTCGAAGCTTGGACAAAAGACAAGACCACCTCATTGAGTCATTGGGGTAATTATTATCATGAAAGTGCTAAGGGGAGAATAGTATATTGCTGAGAAGTATGAACAACCTTCATAGCTTCTTTCATAAACTCCAAGGAGTTGTTGAGCCTGCAAAATACACAAACAAATAAAGACACATTAGATGGCTTACAATAGAACATGGCCGGCTTTCCCATGCCGCGGCAAGATTCTTGAATCCTTCAACAGTAATGCAATTACACACTCACTGCATTTCCAAGAAATGGCTCATCAAGACAGTGATTAAACTCCACTGTGGTTTCTTAAATTTATCAATAAACACAACTTGCACATCACTAAAATGTCAAGAACACGACTTTGATAGAAAACAAATATAAGGTTTTTCTATCTGTACCGTAAGTAAAACTTCTATACGGATCTCCCTCGTTGATCGCTGATTCAAGTAGCTGCAGAGAAAAGTTGAGCAAACCCTAATCGACGTTCGCCGACGTCCAAACGTTGAGTTTTTTTTGTAAACAAAATCAATTCATATTTAATTTTTTCGACTTTTATTTATCTCTTGTTTAATAAATATTTTTTCAATTAAATATTGGTGAAAGAAAGCAGGACAAGATCTTAAATGTAAGTTTGTCATTGTCATATTTGGAAGGTTGAGATTTCAAAGTTAGAAAATCTTCACGTTCAACCACTCCGTGTTTTTCACAAATTCAACGATCAAACTAAATAAAATTAATTTTAATTTCAATTAATTAGTCAACAATTATTATTATACTGTTATTTTTTTTGATGAAGTGTGCCTTTTGTGAAACATTACAACGGTGTTTTTGATGACTTACCAAATGTGGTTTACTGTAACTATCCGAAAAGACCCAGTCCATGAGTCTTAAGCTTGAAGACTGGTTCAAAGCATGGAATGTATACAAGTCATTCAGTTCACACTGAGCCTAAAGATTCAAGATGATCCAAGTAACAAGAGCTCATTCCATTGAGATACAGCTCTAAAACATTTCAAGAAATAAGGATATTCATGTCGAGCTCAACGCAACTTTGTGCCATCTTAACTTCACTTTTTCTCTTCTCAACTCTTAGATTTGCTCGGTCTGTAGAGGTCTACAACTACCACGCGTGCTCAGGAACGAGTGACGGATTCCAAAGCATTGGCGGTTTCGCTACTAACCTCAACGAGGTACTCTCGACCTTCTCATCCCTTAATCAGACCAGTAACGGATTTTACAATTTATCAGTTGGCCGGCATGAGGATCAAGTAATCTCAGTAGCACTCTGCAGGGGAGATGTTAACCAGAGATCATGTCTTGAGTGCATCAAGTTTGGCACTTCTGATCTCCCTGGACGCTGCCCGAATCAAAAAGGAGCCATCATATGGTACGATAACTGTATGTTCAGGTACACAAACTGGTACATATTTCGTTCACTCGAAGGGACATATGCAAAACTGTCAGATAACAACACATCCAGCACTGAAGCATATAACAAACAGCTTTTTAATTTGTTATATACTTTACGCGAAAAGGCCACACAAGGTAACTCGACGCTCAAATTCGCAACTGGAAGCACAAATTACACTGGCATTGGAAAGATTTATGCTCTTGTGCAGTGCATTCCTGACTTGGATCAAATGCAGTGTGATAACTGTTTATCACGTGCTTTTGACGATATCACAAAATATATTCCGGGCAGTATCGGAGGGAGAATTCTTGGCCCAAGCTGCAATCTCCGGTTCAATGCCACCAGTTTCTTCTGAAATGCAGTCCCAAAGTAGGAAAGCAAGGATTATGCCACATAATATACAGCAAAATCACTATTCTTAGTTACTAAATTAGTCTGGTCCGAAATATGTGAATTGTAATTTATTAAATTACTCTGGTCTGAATTCGGTCTGAATCCGAATTTGTACAGGTCTATTACAAATACTGTGATGCAACTCATAAAAATCATATTATTGACGGATACATAATTATTGGTGAATTTGCAAAAAAAAATCATACATTATTTAGTTATTTTTTAGAAATTAAATTTCATCGATACTAAAAAATTAAAAATTAAAAATTAAAAATCACCGATTGTTTTCTAAATTATCTTACATTTTGAACCCATTCCGCCGCCGCGGTTCGGTGTCTGAATGTCGGGAGTTTTGAGCGGAAATGCGCTAAAAGGGGCCCACTCAACCTATCCAGAAGTGGAAGTTCTTGCTTCAGCAGTCAACCATGGCGTGCTAGAAAAGTGGTAGTGAAAAAGGCCTCATCTTTTTCCCAGGTATTTTCCTTGCCACTCCCGTCTCCATCTTCTCGTGTAGCGCAATCAAGTTTTGTTTATTCATTTATCAATATTGACTTGGAGTCTGCGACTTTTGAATTGTTTATTGATTGAGTTTGAAAGTTGAAGCCTTTATGATGTTTGTTTATGTGAGATCTGTTGACTTGACTTTTGGGATGCTGGAGGATTAGAAGTTGTGAAGAGTGTTCAAGCTCTTTCAACTTCTCTGCTTGATTTGACATTTGTTGATGGAGTTCTTGAGGTCATTAATTGTATTTTCTTTTGTTATTTTGGTTTGTGTTTCTAAGGTTAGGGCTCAGGAGGAAATCAGGCTGTATAAGAATTGCGGAGGAGATGGGAATTACACGACTAATAGCGCATACGCAGCGAATTTAAAGAGTGTCTTCACATCCATCACAACCAATGATCAGATTGATTATGGATTTTATAATGTTTCAATGGGAGAAGGTGTTGATAGAGCATATGGCATAGCTCTTTGTAGAGGAGATGTTAGTCTGGCTGCTTGTCGTAAATGTGTGAATTACTCGACTGTTGATCTACCTGATTTGTGTCCGGTACAAAGGGATGCTATTGTTTGGTATGATAATTGCATGTTGAGGTATTCCGACAATGACATTTTTCGCAATCAGAATGGAAAAGTCTACTATAAGTGGAATAATAATAACGTTACAGATCTGGAAGGGCTGAATCAGGCATTGGAAAGTCTTTTAACAGATTTGAGGAACAAAGCCTCTTCAGGGAATTCTCTAAGAAAGTATGCTTATGGAGGTACAAATTACACACTGTTTGGTCGCATTTATGCTTTAGTGCAATGTACACCTGATTTAATTGAGAGGGAGTGCCGCAATTGCCTTGATGTGGCATTTCGAGATATAATTAAGTATTTTCCTGGCAAGGAGGGAGGAAGAGTGTATCGTCCATCTTGCAATTTTAGATATGAGATCTATCAGTTTTATGAAACTACAACAAGTACATCACCACCGCCTTCATCACCTGTTGTACCGCCACCATCACCTCCGATATTAGCAATATCACCCACCTCTTATATTCCACATAAAGGTACAACATCCTATAAACCAAGACATGATTTTCTAAGAGCAAATTGATAATAAAATATTTCTAGAAATAGTCTGTACATACTATCACCTTTCGATTGCCCTTTTTTGAAGTTTTTCCGGACATTTTCTTTATAATTCTACTAAGATCTGCAATAATGTGTGTTTTACTTTTACAGAAGTAAGAAACTCCACTGTTCGAAATATCATCATCGCCTGTCTCAACAGTTAGTTTTGTGGTGTTGGTTGTATACATTTATGCGGTTTTAAGGGGCAAGAGGTTGAGAAAGAATCGTGAAAGTAAGTAAAGATGGTTCCATATATCAATTCATTTGGTTTGAAGATGATGATGATTTTGACTTGTTATTTGAATTAGGAGAAAATATTTTGTTCCTTATCTACCTGGAATATTCTTAATCTTAATTAACTGCTCTTCATTTTCAGGCGGAGATGATATGAATGGTGTGGAATCCTTTCAGTTTGAATTCCATTCGATTGTAGCTGCTACTGATAATTTCTCGAATGATAATATGCTGGGGAAAGGTGGATTTGGGGTCGTCTACAAGGTAATAAATAAATGCATGATAAAGTGATTGTACTCACACTGTTCATTTCGCTTACAACTCATTGTTGATGTCTCTTAATTTATTTAGGGAACATTAGACGATGGACAAGAAGTAGCTGTGAAGCGATTAGCTGAGAAGTCAGGACAGGGAGATACTGAATTTAAGAACGAGGTTCGGTTGTTGGCTAAACTCCAGCACAGGAATTTGGTTAGACTCCTAGGTCTTTGCATGCGAGGTCAAGAGAGGCTTCTCGTCTACGAGTTTGTGGCCAATGCAAGCCTTGATCAGTTCTTGTTCGGTATAACTTTCAGTTATGTGCGATGCATGCTATTAAGTTGTTGAACTTTGTGTGGCACCTAATTTAGTCCCTTGACTTGCTCAGATCCTTCAAAGCGGGTAAATTTTGACTGGAAAACGCGGTACAAAATTATTGGAGGAATTGTACGGGGACTTGTGTATCTTCATGAAGATTCTAGACTCAGAATTATTCACCGAGATTTGAAAGCGAGTAATATTTTATTAGATGACGAGTTGAATCCAAAAATAGCTGATTTTGGCATGGCTAGGTTGTTTGTGACGGATCAAACTCGAGGAGAAACAAATCGAGTTGTTGGAACATAGTAAGTATCTCCATTATATTGATTGTTTTCTCCCAACTTTAATGGATTTTCCTCTATAACCTAGTCAGATTAAATTTTCGTTGCAGTGGATATATGGCTCCTGAATATGCTATTTATGGGCAATTCTCAGTAAAGACTGATATATACAGCTTTGGCGTGTTATTGCTGGAACTAATCTGCGGCCAGAAGAATAGTTCTTTCCGTGTTGGAGAAACTATAGAGGATCTTAATAGCTTTGTGAGTAGTTAATGTTGCATTCATAACTCTCATCACCTAAAACACCATAGAACAACCGATGTCAGACCTCTTTCTAATGACTTTGCATTTTTCCGCAGGCATGGGAAAGTTGGAGGGCAGGGAAAGCTACAGATATCATTGATCCAACTATCTTGGATGGCTCCAAAGATGAAATAATGAGATGCATTCATATCGGGCTACTTTGTATTCAGGAAAGTGCAGCTGCTCGACCCACCATGAGTTCCATTATTTTGATGCTCAGTAGCTACTCGCTCTCACTCCCCGTTCCTGAAAGACCAGCCTTTTTCATGCACAGCGTTGTAGAGCCAGAGCCACTCATAATTCCACCAGAACACCGTTCAACGACAAACAATGAGGACTCATCAATAACTGAACTATTACCCAGATAATTCTTCCTTCAAGTTTCATTGGCTTCGGAGTACCAAAATCCATGGTCATTGATGCTTTCAAGTTTTGTTGGAGCATCTAATTCAAGTTTATGTATCAGACTCATTCCTGCTAACACCATCTGTAACAGTCAGCAGAGAACTTCGTATTGTTGCAATCATACAAAGCCTTGTTATTCCTCTTTCTTCCAGTATGCTCAAAATAGTGTCAGAAATTATTTGATGACAGGATTATACAAGTAAAAAACAATGCTAATGATCACAGAAATTTATCAAAGCACTGTAAAAATTACTAAACAGCGAACTAACTACAAACTGAATGTGCACTATTGAATACACGAACGGAACTCTACTGAATTGATACCTAAATAATATCCAAACTAAATATCATAATCACACATCAAAACGCATCATCGTAAAATAAAACAAACAGAAGTGATGTATGTTGTAGAAATCAACACACATGCTGATTGCTGCATCGAATCAAATTATACTTACTAAAACTCTACTGCTCAAGTTCGGTTATCATTAAATATAAACTACAGTACATACAAATTAAAATAAGGCAGCACATTAACACTTCACAAAACAACCTGGTAACAATTCCAAGTTTACTAACCTGTTTTGCAACACAATGCATACAATAGCGATGTGTGAATTTCCAGAAAGTTAATTACAATTAAATTCAAAGCATGAAACACCGAATGTGATACGAACGACAATTACAAACAGAGCAATACAATTGAAGATTAATCTAGGCACAGAATTAGTAACACGTCACATAAACAGTTTTAGTGAAAGGGAAGAGAATACAAAATCGAGATTGTGGTTGAGGCATCCTCTGCAATCTTTTTAAAGTCAAATTGCCCCTGTTTAGTACTGGATGTAGAATGTCAATCAACCTCTCGGGATACAACAAGCGGACTCACACAAATAAAAAACTCACACATACTCACAAAGATGGAGGAATTGAGTAAATTAATTCTTTCGATTTTATTCACTAAAGATGAAGGACAATTCTCCGTTTTCGAGAGTGCAACTTCTTCAAAAACCGTCGGGAACCACCCACTTCCTTTTTGGATGGAACTGCCGGAGCCATCGATTGAGCTTTTCTTAAAATGACAATCATCACTATTGGCTTCGACAAGCCCAATTTTGCGGATTCGGATCCGGTACAGCTTACAGCATTATGCAGCGTATTCAAAACACAGAGTTTAACTGAAAACTACGTAGTTTAATTTAAATGCTAGTAAAACTATGTCGTTTTACTAAAACCCAAATTAAAAATTATTGAACCCTTTCTAAAACGACGTAGTTTTGTACCTGAATTACGTAGTTTTATGACTAAACTTTGTGTTTCGGATTGGCTGCATAATGCTGTTCGCAGTACGGGATCTCATTCCCAATTTTGCTACTTTTCTAACACGATAGTACGTCATTTTGTGCTAATATACAATCAATTTATTTGTCACAAAACTATACTCTATTTACTTCACATTAAATTGAATCAATTTTCCAACAAATAACACTCATACATGTCGGCTAGAGAGTTCTAGAAATTACAAGATTAGGAAATTGCCCACTACCACCCACTTTCCATATCTAACGCCGTTAGGGCCCACCTAAACTTAACGCCGTGTCATTCGGCTTGCCATCCAAATCCCAACGCACATACTTTAAGAAACCGGATATTTACAAAGGCGGTGTTGCGTAACATTCACGCGATTAATGACTTTGTCCACACACGTGTCGAATTTCTATTGGTTTAAAATCAAGGTGCCATGAATTTGTAAACGATTTCCTCTCTATAAATTAGAACCCTCTCCCATCTTCTTTTTCACAATTCCGATTTGATCTCCAATTCTGAAAACCCTAGAAATCGTTCTTCAATCTCCTTCTCACCAAGGTACGTGATTTTCCCAATATCTTCATATTTGGCCTTATGTAGATGCTTAATTTTTGTTAGGTGACCTATTTTGTAGATCTGATCGGATCTGATCAATTTTATAGATTTTTCATGTGCGTTCTATCTGAATTTTTTCTATGTCTCGGATTTGTTCTGATCAGCAGATCTGATGTTGATCTGTCGATGTTGATGATTATGATGAATTTTGATATTATTCATCTTGAATTTAGGTTGATTTTTGATGATTTTTTCCGACGAATTTTTGTTGTTGAATTGTGAATTGCAGATGCAGATCTTCGTTAAGACCCTCACCGGAAAGACCATCACGCTTGAGGTCGAGTCATCAGACACGATCGACAACGTCAAGGCCAAGATTCAAGATAAGGAGGGGCATCCCTCCGGACCAGCAGAGGCTGATCTTCGCCGGCAAGCAGCTGGAGGACGGACGTACCTTGGCCGACTACAACATCCAGAAAGAGTCGACTCTTCATTTGGTGCTTCGATTGAGGGGTGGCATGCAGATCTTTGTTAAGACTTTGACCGGCAAGACCATAACTCTTGAGGTTGAGAGCAGTGACACTATTGATAATGTTAAGGCTAAGATCCAGGACAAGGAAGGTATTCCCCCGGACCAGCAGAGACTTATCTTCGCTGGAAAGCAGCTTGAGGATGGACGTACCTTGGCTGATTACAATATTCAGAAGGAGTCAACTCTTCACCTTGTGTTGCGTCTTCGTGGAGGTATGCAGATTTTTGTCAAGACTTTGACTGGAAAGACGATCACTTTGGAGGTTGAGAGCTCCGATACAATTGACAATGTGAAGGCCAAGATCCAAGATAAGGAGGGTATCCCACCGGACCAGCAGAGACTTATCTTTGCTGGAAAGCAGCTTGAGGATGGCCGTACCTTAGCTGATTACAATATCCAGAAGGAATCGACACTACACTTGGTGCTCCGTCTGCGTGGTGGAATGCAAATCTTCGTCAAGACCCTGACCGGAAAGACCATAACTTTGGAGGTTGAGAGTTCTGATACAATTGACAATGTGAAGGCCAAGATCCAAGATAAGGAGGGTATCCCGCCGGACCAGCAGAGGCTTATCTTTGCAGGGAAGCAGTTGGAGGATGGGCGCACTCTTGCTGACTACAACATTCAGAAGGAATCCACCCTCCACTTGGTGCTCCGTCTGCGAGGTGGAATGCAAATCTTTGTCAAGACCTTGACTGGAAAGACCATTACTTTGGAGGTTGAGAGCTCTGACACCATTGACAATGTTAAGGCCAAGATACAAGACAAGGAGGGTATCCCTCCGGACCAGCAGAGGCTTATCTTTGCAGGGAAGCAGCTGGAGGATGGTCGCACACTTGCTGACTACAATATCCAGAAGGAATCCACCCTCCACTTGGTCCTTCGTCTGCGTGGTGGTATGCAGATCTTTGTGAAGACCCTCACTGGAAAGACCATCACTTTGGAGGTTGAGAGCTCTGACACTATTGACAATGTGAAGGCCAAGATCCAGGATAAGGAAGGGATTCCACCGACCAGCAGAGGTTGATCTTTGCCGGCAAGCAATTGGAGGATGGTCGCACTCTGGCTGACTACAACATCCAGAAGGAATCTACTCTGCACCTGGTCCTGCGCCTTCGTGGTGGATACTAGGAGGTCTTATGAATTTGGTTTTATTACGTGTGTTTGTGTCAAGTTCCCTTTAAACTTTGTTCTCGTCCCAGTTGGTTTCATGAGTGTCTGGTGAACTAAGGTCCAATAGGGCCACTTCGCTGCGGCTGCTCTATTAAATAAAAGTACTACTTTTAAGTACCTAAACATGCCTGAAAATGCTCTCCCTTATTATTCTGTTTTAGACCAAGTGGTACTACGTCACTTTGTTCCAAGTTCTCATCGTTGCACGATTCTAATTCGTTAGTAATGCTTCACTATTTTAAGTCCATGTGAACTCCAAATTATAAAGTGTGCTTATGCGATGACCACCTGATGCAGGATCTGGTAGACTATTACTCATCACAATTCTTGGAAGGTATCAGTCGAATCAGTGGCAATTGATTTAGTAATGCTTGTCCCTAACGAGGATTTAATGAATTGATTAAATTCCACGATTATACTTTGTTTTACTAAACAAAGTCTGTCTCGGAATTGAGCAGTGACGAGGCCTAGAGTTTACCTACCCCAATGATTCAATTTCCATAGCCTGCATTTACTCGTTCTTTGTTGCAACTCACTCGGGATTTGTCATTACGTATTTGCATCAATTGGGCTTGGGCTGTGCAATCACTGTGTTTTCAACCCTGACAACACTACTGTACCGTTGACTTTTAGAGTCAATCGAAACTAGCGCATGCACATTAATGCAATACGACATAATTGCATGCAATGCTTCCCTCATTTTACGTGTCAGTTTGTCCGTTAATTTCAATACTCTAATTTTAGTGTCCTCATCTTCCGTTTCACCACATCAACCCATCGGACCTATCCTGATATCCTTAGTCTCAATCTGTTGATTCTGTTTTTCAGGGTCTTTTTTTATTATTGAAAAACCTACTAATTTCTATTTATTATTAATAGTAAAGATAAATTACTTAATTTACTCGTAATGATTATCAATATAACAAATAAAGGTAAACATTCACTGCCACTTTTTATTATAATCCAGACACAAACATGGTGGATTCCAGAACACCAAAATTGACATTTAAAAAAAAGACAACTAAAAACAATAATTTCCATACTATATAGGAGGAAAACAATACGTATTTATGGTAAAATCTAACGTTGAAAAATCCCATTCATTCATCTAATAATATAATTATTAAAAAAATTAATATTATCAGCAACCAATCTTTTTCCGAATACTAATATAGTAACATAAATAAATCCAATAATTTGTGTTTATAAAACCTAAGCATCTTCATCTCCTCTGCATCAAATTAACCTTCATTTCAATCTCAACAAGCTACAACACACAACAATGGCGTCCTTGACAACAACCCTCACCACCAACCCCACCCTCCACTCCAAAGCTTCAACCTTTCTCACTCCATCCATCAAATCCTTCAAAACCCACCTCCCCAAATCCACCAAAACCACCATCTCAGCCTCTGCCACCTCTACGATCTCAACTCCTTCAAATTCCAACCCATCAAAGAATCAATCGTCTCCCGTGAGATGACCCGTCGATACATGACTGACATGATCACCTATGCCGACACTGATGTCGTCATCGTTGGCGCTGGATCAGCTGGGCTCTCATGCGCTTATGAGATCTCCAAAAACCCTAACATCAACGTTGCTATAATTGAACAATCTGTTAGTCCAGGCGGCGGCGCGTGGCTTGGTGGACAGCTTTTTCTCAGCTATGGTTGTCCGCAAACCGGCTCACAAGTTCTTAGATGAGCTTGAGATTGAGTATGATGAGCTTGACAACTATGTTGTGATAAAGCATGCAGCTTTGTTCACATCGACGATCATGAGTAAGCTTCTCGCTCGGCCTAATGTGAAGTTGTTCAATGCCGTGGCAGCTGAGGATTTGATTGTGAAAGGTGATAGAGTGGCTGGAGTAGTGACCAATTGGGCACTTGTTTCGATGAATCACGACACTCAGTCGTGTATGGATCCAAATGTGATGGAGGCTAAAGTGGTTGTGAGCTCATGTGGACATGATGGTCCCTTTGGAGCCACTGGCGTCAAGCGTCTAAGGAGCATTGGAATGATTGAAAGTGTTCCAGGGATGAAGGCACTTGACATGAATGCAGCTGAAGATGCAATCGTTGAGCTGACAAGAGAGATTGTTCCAGGGATGATCGTCACTGGAATGGAAGTAGCGGAGATCGATGGATCTCCAAGAATGGTCGAAATACTTCACTTGATTTAAAGTTTTGATTTTTATTAGTTTGATTAATGTTGACTGATATTTTATTTTGTTGTAAATTTGCAGGGGCCGACATTTGGGGCAATGATGATTTCAGGGCAAAAGGCCGCGCATCTGGCGCTGAAGGCATTGGGGCAGCCTAATGCAATTGATCAGACTTGGAGTGGTGCAAGTGCGCCAATTCCAGAGCTGGTGTTGGCCGCTGCAGATGCTGAAGAGGTGGTCGAGGCTTAAAGTATGGCTGCATGAGTATTACTAGACTTGCTCGTCTTTAATGAATGAATGAATAAAGTGAACAAGTCACAAGGCTAGTGAACTGAATGTGACTTGTTATGGTTTGTGTTGTGTCTTTGTGGTGTTGTTTGTGCTACTCTTGTTGGGACTTCATGTTATCTAAGTTTCCAAATAAAGATGAATAATTTGATCAAAAGGTTGCATTCATGTTATTGGGATACACTTCACTATGCCTTAAAAACTCCTGTTTGATGCCTCTGCAAGCTTAAAGAGCAGATGCATTTTGAGTGAATGTTGAAACTCAACATCAGACAACAATAAAAGCTATTAAGACAGTTGAACAAGCTGTAATGTCACCAAATATACTGCTAAAACATAAATGTTTAACCTGTGTGTTTTTGTTGGCATTCAATGTTGGACATTAGTATCAACATTCATAACCAAAGATGAGATTGTGAGATGTTGAAATGGACAACTCAAATTTATATTCAACTGGACACTCCCTCCACACCTCCATGAAAATGAGAGTCTGTTTACTCAGTTTTTCAGAGAAACAGAAATATCAGTTTGGATTCAATTACCTCTGAAATGGACAGCTCAAACTTTAAATTCAACTGGGCACCCATCCAAACCTCTGTAAAATTGAGTTTCATTGGGGAAGAGTTTCACATAAATAGAAACCACAGGTTTGGTTTCCATTTAGAAACAATCAATGGGAATAGAATACCTCATAAATATGTTTCATAAGATTTATGACATTGTGAAATGACAGTTCAAAAATTTAAATTCTTCTGTCAGTCCATAGTCCTTACACACCTCTATAAAATGAGATTTTGTTGGATCAGTTATCAAAGGAGTTGGCATCAATGGAGTTTCTCTTAAATCTCATTGGAGTCATATTTGCTGCCATGATCATCAGCAAGCTGATAAAAAGTGGTAACTTGGCTCTCAAGGCGAAGAACAAGCTTCCTCCAAGTCCACCTGGCTGGCCACTGGTGGGAAATCTTGGACAAGTCATCCTCCACAAGAGATCACTCATGGACATTGTGAGGGACTTGCGTCCCAAGTACGGTCCAATATTTACGTTGAAATTGGGGCAGAAGATGCTTGTGGTTGTCACCAGCCCGGAGCTGATGCATGAAGCTTTGGTGAAAAAAGGTGATGCTTTTGCAGACCGGCCTAAGGACTCACCTATCCGGGAAATCTTCACCGAGGGAAAGTGTGTTATAAATGTAGGTAAGTATGGACCTTTGTGGCGGGTTCTGAGGCGGAACATGATGGCTCAGATAACTAATCCGCTGAAGATCAAGCAATGTGGTTGGATCAGGGAATGGGCTATGGAAAACCACATACAGATCCTGAGATCTGAGGCTGAAGAGAAAGGATTCGTCGAGGTCTACAGCTCTTGCAAGCTTACTCTATCTAGCATTTTGATATGCATGTGCATTGGTACAATGTTGTCCAAAGAGAAGGTCCAAGAAATCATAAACCTGATTCACCAAGCCACGCTCATGGTGAACCCGACGCTGCTTGACTTTCTGCCATTCATGAGGGCACTTTTTATTAGGCAATTGAGGGAGGCAAAGAAGCTTCGGATGAGGCAAGTTGAGTGCCTAGCTCCCCTTATCCAAAAAAGAAAACACTTCGTCGAAAATGAGGGCAAATTAAGCAAGGAGCAGATTGGTAGCCAGCTTAGCCCACTTGGCGCTGCCTACATTGACTCACTGTTTGATTTAAACCTTCCAGGACGAGGCCATCTAAGTGAGGAAGAGCTCGTCAGCCTAGTCTCAGAAGTCATCTTCGGAGGGACCGACACATCTTCCACAGTTCTTGAATGGGCTATGCTCCATTTGGTGCATAACCAAGCTATTCAAGAGCACCTATATAATGAAATACTAAATCAAGTTGGACCAGGAGGCAAGTTAGAGGAATGTCATGTAGAAAAAATGGCTTACCTTAACGCCATTGTCAAAGAAACCCTCCGGCGCCACCCTCCCACCCACTTCACCATTTCACATGCCCCATTAGAGACCACAGAGCTTGGAGGTTACACAATCCCTGCAGGCGCCAGCGTCGAATTCTACACCAACTGGATGACAAAAGATCCATCAATCTGGACAGAACCAGACATGTTCAAACCTGAGAGGTTTCTAAATGGAGATGGTGTTGGAGTAGACCTGACTGCCAAAAAGTGTGTCAAAATGGCACCATTTGGAGCTGGCAAGAGAATCTGTCCGGCCTTTAGTTTAGGCTTGTTACATGTTAACCTAATGCTGGCTAAGATGATCCAGGCTTTCAAATGGATGCCTGTTAATGACTCTCCTCCTGACTTTACTGAGGCTCCTGGTCTCACTGTTGGTATGAAGAATCCTCTCAAAGCAGTCATCCATCCAAGACTTCACCATCAAGAAAATAAATAGTTTACTTGCTGCTCAAGTTATTCAGAACGTTTCAAAGTATGAAAATAAATCGTTACTTGCTTGTCAAAATTAAGTAATTAACTATTGAAGCTAAATGTTTAATGAAAAATGTATTTACTTTGATTTATAAATTCTTCCTTATAGTATAACATATTTACATTAAAGGTACTAATTTGTAAGAAACCAAACTTTCGGGGTGAATGTTAATATAACGAATTTGCGGTCCGCTTTCCGTCGTTCAAATTCAAATCTTGAATTTCCGACCGTTCTTTAACTCTTTACTCCGATTCATATTTCCCGACGAGATCCAAACGCGAAGTTTCGCAAAGAGAAGAAGAGATGACGAAGGCGGAAGAGAATCAGCAGTCGGCGCTTTTTAAAGACATTTCGAATTTCAAGACACCAAAGCGACCACCGAAAACTCCGAGTTTCAAATCGCCGTACACCGCTTCGGTTTTCCGAACCGCGAAGCAGACGCCGGGATCTTCTTCGACGTCGGCGGCGTTATTTCGCCGTCGACATCGGTGATTCCTTCGGCGGCTAGGTCGAAGGCGGCAAGGAGGTTGAAGGAAATTGAGCTGGAGCAGTCGCAGTCGTCGAGGAAGGCGCAGGTGTTGAAGGAGAGATCTTTGAAGTCGCTTTCGAAGTCGTTGACTGCTTGGTTGAATTTTTTGTTTGAGAATCCGAGGGATTGTGGATGTGAGAAGTGGGAGGGAGGTGGAGTGGATGTAAGAAATGAATTAGGGAATGGGAAGAGGGATAGTATGGATGGTGGTGTTGGAGTGGATGAGGAGTGGAGGAATCCAAAGAGGTGTAGAGATTTTGAGTGGAGTTCGGTAAGTCGGGATGGTGGTGAGATGCTGAATGTGAAGATGTTTTCAGCTTTGAGGGAGTCATTGAAAGAAGTGTGTAGCTTTGATGACTTGTTGCTGAGAATGAGGGCCTACTTGAGCTTGGATAGCTGTAAGGAGATTTTCAAAGTGATGACTAAAGTCACAAAGGTGAGTTTTGATGTTCAGATGTGCTAGATTTCATCTTAATTGGAGCTACCCAGCTCCCAGTAGGCCAGTACATTGTATGGAGTTTGATACTTTTGCTTTTCTGAATAGACCTATACATTTGCTGATGACTTTTGGCTATTTTGTTAGGCAATTGATGAAGGGAGGCTGAAAATGAAGGCACATTGTCCTTTAGTGACAGACTTTGGAATGAAGGAGAAAGCAACACAGACTCTGCTATGTTACAATCCGACATGGCTTAGAATAGGGCTACATATAATTTTTGGTGGGGATTCCTTGTTACCTAATGGGGATGTTAGTTTTGATCAAGAAAAAGGGTTGTTAAAAATGGTGATCGAGAAACAATTCTTTTCACATGCTGGACTGGCTAAGATTTATGCATACAACAAGAATGTTGAGGGTATATATAGACCTGGTTACTTTGAGGAGTTAGGAACTGTTATATTGAAGAGGTTTTTGTTGCTTGTCCTTCTCCTTGATTCGGCAAAGAGTCAAAGAACTCTACCTCTTAAATTCGGCATTGACGGAATAGATGGTGGTTCACCTTTGCTGTTTACTGTGAATTCTGATGTTAAAGCGAGCCGTCAAATGGTGAATGGTAATGACACTCAAGAAACATGATACTCACTTCTGATGATATTTAAGAAACTATACAAGAGTTTTTCTCATGTCCCTCTATTTGCCTTCAATTAGAGTTTTTGTCTACAAGTGTGATGCATGGGGAAGGAAACATACTCGCGCATTTGGAGATGGTACGGTACAAAGTGTCATTCCAACAGGTAAGATACTGAAAGTACATTTGCGTGTTCTTCATATGATTAGTATGGCTATGCTGTTAACTATTGTTCTGCTGTTATTGTACCACACATTTATTAGATCTTTCTGATAATATTCAGGACCCCCTGCTTGAGTATCGCTTTAGAATATCAGACATGTTTGAAGATCTTCAAGATGGAGTGCTCATCTCCAGAGCGATTCAGCTATTGCAGCATGACTCATCCATTCTCTTGGTCAGTCGCGAGGGCAAGTTTTCTAATGCTTAAAGATAGATAGGTGAAGTGAAGCAATAGTTCTGTAACTTTGTGTTTTAATGCGATTGCAGAGATTAACAGTTCCTTCAGACACTCACAAAAAGAAGTTAAGCAACTGCAGCATGGTGCTCCAATATCTAAAACAGGCCAGGGTACCTCTGCACGATGACGATGGCATCAGCATTACTAGTGATGATATTGCACAAGGAGATAAAGAGTTGACACTCTCCGTACTGTGGAACATATTTGTGCATCTGCAGGTATGCTTTGAATAATTTTCCTTTTTACACTGTTTTCTGATCATATAAACTATTAAGAGGTTTCATCAATGCCAGATTGTTATGCTTTAGTTTCTTCTACGCAGATACCTTTGCTGATAAAGAAATCTTTATTTATGGAGGAAATATCTAAAGTTCGTGGCACGGCCGATGTATGCTTTTGTGTTTGATAGGTCATTTTATGAAAAATAATAATCCATCCTAAATAATATGGGTTCAGTATAAACAATATTGCATGTACACGCTTTTACAGAACACAATTAGCCATGGTGTGGAAGATCCCCTGGCGCTTCTTTTGTCTTGGGTACAGGTATATAGCAGCTAGTTATCTTTTTCATTTATGGCTGTAATTATTCTTCGGTAGTGTTTTTAAAAATTCATCAAAGACATGTCTCTAATGTTAATAATTTTGTAGGTTGTTTGCGAAAAGTATGATTGTCAGGTCAACAACTTGACCTCTTTAGTTGATGGAAAAATTATGTGGTGCTTGCTTGACTACTACTTCCGTAAAGAACTTCATTGTTCCTGTGCATATAAGGTTCCGTTCCCTCTCCAGTTTCTCAATCATTGGATCACTCAAACCTCCATTTACAAACCTGCCTTTGTTTTCAGGATCTTGGTGACTCAGTTGTTGCAGAATCTATAGTTTCAGCATCTGAATATACAGACGGAGTACACAACTTTGTTTTGTCACAGAAGCTAACTACCTTGCTTGGAAACTTTCCTGAGGTGTGGTATCCCATGATTAGAACATCTCCATTAGATTATATCTATTTTCTTCAGGAGGTCTCATCAGACACTTTTGAATTGAAACTGACATTTAATACTGGCATGTTCAAATTTTGAATTTTTAGGTAGCTAGCATTTCATTGGTTACACTATAATATTGATTTTGGTGCTACTTATGTTTATTTTTCAGGTGCTGCAAATTAGTGACTTACTTGAATTTAATGGTGTGTGCAATGAACGGAGTGTGATGATATTATTGGTGTTTTTATCTTCTGAACTAATTGTGAAAAGAAATATGGTAAGTGTTTAGTGTTTGGTGCCTGAGTCCGAATTTCATAATAGTCTGTGTTACTCTTCAGCTTAACAACTTTTTGAAAGCGTTTCAGGACCAGCTGAATTTTCATAAGTTCCTAGGATGCACTTGTCGAACTGTAGATAGAAAGCGCCCAAGTTCAGAACATCCGTGTCCTGCAACAAAGAGTCCGATTCATTCACTGCGCTGCACTGAAAATGATGGTCAGTACAACTTTCAGATAGTACATTTTCTGTGAATATGCCTCATTTTCTTACTTCTTATGCTCATGCTCTGTGAACAGATTTTGCAAGAAACTTCAGAGAGATTAAGGCATGGTGGCAGGACATTACTCGGCAAAATCACAAACATGGAGATAAAATTGACGTTAATATGGACAACAATGGTGTAAACTTTATACTCCCTAGGTCAGACTCAATTGAAGATGAGACCAATACACGGAGAGGTAATTCTTTTAAAGGTTGCATAACTTATGCACTAATATTTATCATATTCATGTGTCTGCAACTTGATTCATTTCTCACGTCTTAGAGCCCAATGTGTATCTGTTGAAATGCTAAGTGACTAGCAGACCTCACATTCAAGCTAATAAATTGTTGGGTCTTTATCGTTTATAGAAAATGCTGTCAGGATCATACAGTCTTTTCTCAGACAATTCATTGCACGACAAAAATATTTAAAGATAAAACGTACCGTTTCCTTCTTACAAATGGCTGTAAGAGCATGGTTAGCAGCTAGAACAAAACGCATCCGAAGTTATAGCTCCCATGGCACCCTGAACACAACATACGGTATGATTCTTTACGTTTGTTGAATTATGTATTCTTATTATATGACACCCGCAAGTATTTTAATGACCTTTAATATTTCAGAAAGGTTCAAAGGCTCAAAATTTCACAGTTACTTCTTATTCATGGATGAGAGGCATAAATATATCATTTTGAAAAGATCAGCATTGCTCATTCAGAGAGCTGTTAGAATGTGGATTAGCCATAGACGGGCGGTTCAGGGAGATGCTGTGATAATGATACAAGTAAATTACTGTTTCAACCTTCAATTTTTTTTGGAAATTCACAAACCAGTTTATAGTCAAATGCATCAGTTTGTGAGTACTTTGTTGAACAGTAAGGGTCTGAACTTTCATATTGTCTGCTATTTCAGAGCCATGGAAGAAGATGGTTGGCAAGAAGAAGATATTTACACATGAAAGAATTGATTTGTCATGAAAGACATGCCATAAATGTAATACAGAGAAATTTTCGTCGTTGCATGTTCCAGAAAGCTGAAAAGTAAGAGTTACTATAAAGGCAGCTATTATCATTCAATTGCATTTTCGTAGATGGATTGTTCAGCGAGAATATCTTAGACAAAGACACCTCGTTATCATCATACAGGTAACCCAATGTCTTAGACAGCCTGCACTAATTTTTATGAATGCTTTGTTTTACGTTGTGGCTGCACTGAAAGTGAATCTTCTTATTCAGAGTCATGTTCGAGTTTGGTTGGCGAGGAAGATATTTTCTCTCAAGAGGAAAAGTGCAGTCAAAATTCAATCTATGTGGCGTGCTCATAAGATGAAAGTGGTGTATATTTGTTACAAGAGAGCTGTTACTAAAATTCAGTCTATTGTGAGGGGTCAGAACAGTCGAAAAAGGGTTTTAGGTAAGCATATAAATAGCGATAAGGACTCGAGTTAACTGCGCTTATGAAATTGAAATCTTATACCCCTTCTTACAGGTTCCTTGGACTATCATAGAGCCCCATTTAAGCTGGGTATCATCAAACACTCAAGCATCCGCTCAAGAAACTATGAATTAGATGTCATAAAAAGTTCAATATTACAAATCCAAAGGTGGTGGAGGGATATATTGATGCATAGGCTCAAAAAATACGCAACAATCACTATTCAAGCCCTCGTTCGTGGTTGGCTAGCAAGGAGAAACATTGCTAGAGAAAGGGGTCAAATTGTTTTAATTCAAGTAAGTGGCTTATATACACAGTTTCAATGAGATCTTAACTTACGGTCTATTAAAACTGCAGCTGCTGGTCATCTTTGTTCATGGTCTCTTCCTCATGATCTTATCCTAATCTCTAATCTGACATTTTCTCTTTTGTGGCTTGTCTCTTAAAATATTAGTCACATTGGAAAGGCTTCCTAGCAAGAAAAGGATCAAAGCAGGATCTTGTTGACTTGCGATACAGAGTGAAAAAATCAGCAACCAATATAGATGATAGTAAGCGGCTTATGAACAGACTCTTAAACGCTCTCGCTGAGCTTCTGAACATGAAAAGTGTCAGAAACATTCTCCACACTTGTGAAACCTTAGGTGAGTTTCACATAGATTTATATACAATTATCCATTAAGAATGATAATTGATGCCATACTATGTTCACAAATTGTCTTGAATAGATTTTGATGACCTGAATACTTATGTCTTACAGATACAGCCACAAAGCATTCTCAAAAATGCTGCGAGGAACTAGTTGCTGCTGGTGCAGTTGAAACTCTCCTCAAGTTGATCCAGTCTGTTAGTCGAAGCATACCAGATCAGGAAGTGCTAAATACACACTTTCCACTCTAAGAAATCTTGCACGATACTCTCATTTGACTAATCAATAATCAGTGCCAACAGATCAGTGGAAATTATTCTCTTGGAGATGTTAAGGTCTATTATTCAGCTTATACATCCTCCTAAAGATAATTACTCCTTTGATCGATCTAATATCGAGTTAACCTCCACAGAAACAAAGAAGATGCATACTTTACTGCTGCAGAACTGTTGAAAAAAATATGTTCTGTTCCGGAAGGCATCAAAGCAGTGGCGGAACTAGGGGGGGGCGGAGGGGGGCTGGAGCCCCGGCGAGGAATTTTTTTTTTTTTATTTACCAGGTATAATTTATCATAATTTGATTTGGAGCCCCGGGTAAAGTAATTATTTGAGCCCCGGCTGAAAAAATTATTAGAGCCCCAGTTAAAAAATTTATTTGAGCCCCCCCTAAAAAAATTATTTGAGCCCCGTCGAATATTCTGTCCTCCGTCCTAAGCTTTTGAGCCCCGGCGAATATTTCGTTCTGGTTCCGCCACTGCATCAAAGCAGTACGTAATCAGCCAGGGTTTATGAAGAGGCTGCACAGCCATATTGAAGATCTCAGAAGAAAGATCACTTTAGAAAAACGGTATCAAATATATTGTGACCCAGATTAAGTTATTCATCGCTTTCGTAAAATTTTAACACTTGAAGTATTTGTGCAGGAATCCACGAGCTAACTTGACTCCGAAAGAGACTATGGAAAAAAGATTACATGAAGCTCTGGAGATACTGAAAATATCAGCTGCTAGCAGATAAAATTATCGAGTCTTAGAAAAACTTCGATTGGCGCATGGTTTATGCGCTATGGTTAACTCAAAACAATTTGACATGTAAAGATTGACTCACTGAGTTTGGTATGACAGATTATCAAATCCTTAACTTTACCAAGCACGGCTTGTGTGTGTTTCATATTGCTCGAAATATGTCTATACATCGGTCTCTGAGTGCAGCTTGAGATTGAGCAGCTTGAGATGCAGGATCTTCGCTTCCTAGTCCAAAGACCACACCTGAAGAAACACAATAAACAGACATTCGTTTAGTTTACTATTATGGACCACGCCCAAGTCATTCAAACTAGACGAGTCAACATTGCATAATTGACAAGACCTGGATTTTGCCGTCAGAGGATCCAGCATAGAGCATTTCTCCCTTTTTGTCTGAGGCCATTGACATCACCTTTGCGTTTCCACCTCCAACTTTTATAGAAGCAACCCTTTCCACTCTTTCCTTAAGCCATACTTCAATCACACCACATTTTGTAGATGTGAAAATGTAATCATCAGTCATGGAGAATTGCTGGATGTCCACCTGAGTCGTAAATGTTCTGGAGATAACTCTGTTGGACAGCGAAAATACCTGACAAAACTAGCTTTGTCAAAATGCAAAAATAACATATGTATTCAATATGGACTTGGTTAATATTTTAGGATGAGTTACCCTTCCAGCAATTCCATCAATTGAAGTACCACCAGCATATAGATGTCCATCGTGAATGTAGACTGAATTTATGTATTGCTTCCCCAGCAACTTGCGTGATCCAGAGTAGAATGTACTGACAGTAAAACTCAATAAATCGACCTCCTACGAGTTCACAATAAAGGAAGCCATGTAAGATTGCGCGGTTCATATTAGACAGCCAGTTAAAAGTTCTAACTTAGAACAAGAGTGGTTGCAACTTGCAAAGATTCAGATTAATTCACACAAGACATGGGAGAGGGTTTACTTGTATACTGTAACCATTGCAGCCGCAGTAGACCTTGTCACCTATTAGTGCAAGGCTTCTCACGTGTCTGCTCATGTTAACTTGTCTTGGAACCCCAGACCAATTATAAACCTGAACTTGAAACGATTTATTACTTAACATTATTGCAAAACGTTAAAAGAAAAACACTGGAAGCTTGTAGTGCGGCATGAGAGTAAGAGGAAAATCACCTTAATGCCTGTTACATGAGAAGCAAAGCATACAAGATTAGAGTTGGCTGACATTATGCAAACAGGCTCTTTCACATCATGGACTTCAATGTTATGAATTGCTTCAGAGGAAATTTCCCAGATCTGGAGAAGAGAATTTTGTCATTTGTTGGCTATGCAAACAAGTGGCTATATCAACAAATACAGTGTGGTGGGAAAAATACTCGAATTGTCTTGTCTAATGAGCCACTGTATAAGATGTCGCCTGAAGGTGAAACACAAAGACATGTAACAGCTTTAGCATGCAAGCGGATCTCTTGGAGTAGCCGCAGTGTCTTCTTTGAAGCATCCCAAACCTAATCGATCAATACAAACTAGTAAGCTGTACTGAAAAAATCTGCATCTACTGTCAACGTAAAAACAGATACGGAGGGTGTCTACTTTTATTGTTGCATCAGCATGGCTGCTGTAAACTCGACCATTCTGATGAAGCAAGGAAAGAACATCACCATTGACGCATGAATCTACCTCAGTCCTTTCAGCACAAGACCATAACTCTGACTGAAAGACATGAACACTTTATAAGCAAGGCCTGCATTTCTGCAAAACATAGAAAATGTACAGTGGCACATTTCAGGGAACTCGCCGCATTTACAGATGGCAAGTTGATCAAAGCCTTCAATATATCATTAACCATGGATGAGCTTCTCTTTAGCTTTCTCAGTACACTATAGATGCTTTTAGCGTACACTCCTAGCTCCTCCAGGACACCTTTTCTTTCATACTATATTGATCAGTTGCACGAGAGACTTCTTATGAATTTAATGTGTCAAATATGAAAAACCAGCCATACCTTGATCACTGATGAAGCATTTGAGAGCAAGGCTAGCAAATACTTTTTCCTCCAAGTTTTTAGAGAATCTGATTACGTTGATGCATTGATCAAGCAGGGATGTTCGAGCAACTTCTCTCACACCAGTATCAGGAAGCTTATAGATCATGTATATCAGCCATGTGGCCATGACAAGGCATGTCTTTGCCATCTTCAATGAGTTACTCTTGAAGCACTCCTCCAAAGCTTTGAAAACGGAACCTTTGTCATGATTACTAAGAACAAACGCTACTCTTTTCCCACAAACTTGCAGCCTTCTCGTCAGCCTCCTGCAAATAGCTCGCGTGGAAAATATTTTAGACAAAATAATAATGATTAAAAATACACCATTCGTGCTCATGATACTTACATCATTCAGTTCGTTCTCAAGTAGACCCGCCTCAGGAATCATTAAATTATTGTATGGTTGATCAAACCCTGCGATCTTGAGCAGCCATGCTTCGGTTTGGGAATTCCCTGAATCTGTAAAATGACCACAAAGAGAAAGTAACGAATCTAATGCCATGGCCTGAAAGCTGGGAAATTCCTTTCTGCAAAGCGCTTCTAGCAGTGCCTCTATGGCTTCTTCTCTATAAATACTCATCTTTCGAGGTTCAACCTTGCAGATAGAAAAAACCAAAAATTTAGGATCAGCAGTCAGCACAGAATCTTTGTTTTTTTCCAAATTTTCAATAAAAAAACTGTGTACCAATAGATCAAGCTGAAGAAGAAGAGTAGCAATTGCGGGTTGCTGCTCCATGGGGGCCATCTGAAGATGCACAAGCAATGTGTGCATAGTACTATATGCTCCCTCATCTCTAATAGTTTGCAGTATTGTGTTGCAAATTGCCCTCCTGCCATACAGGTACAATCTTCAAAGTTATATATCATGGTAGAAATCTGACAATTCCATTCTTTTAACAATATCATACAAAAAAATCAGCATAGCTGATAATGAGAGGTAGTTGTCCAGCAGTCTGCATACCTGCTCAACTGAACAAGTTCCGATAGAAACTCGATACAAACTGCTTTTGAGGTGTCATTTCCAGAGTGAAGTAACTCAAGAACAGGAGTTAGCTCAATTTGGGTCGCTATGAAGTTCTTGCACTGTTTATCTGCATGCATACAGCACAAGAGTATCGATATAATGGATTGCCTTCCTACTTCTGCGTCAAGACTCTTAACTAAATGAGGTAGCATGTTTCCTGATATAACACTTATGGCGTTCACACTCCTGCTGTTCTCATCTCCTCCAGTCAGTATCTGCTCAATCAATGCAATAGCAGCATCTCTGGGATTCATTGCCAGCTGAAAATCATCCAGCTCTTCATTTCTATTCAGAACTAGGCCAATCAGAGATGGAACCAAGTCGTACATGAATAACTGTCCATAGACTGGTCTCAGCTGGTATATCAAGACACTAGCCTCACCCAAGCCATTTTTCAGTAGCATGGTCAAGCAATCTAAGTCAGTATCCACTGTGGTAAGTGAATCTCCAACAGTTTCATTAGCAAAAATGAGCTCAGAAAGAATGAAAATTGTTCTCCGCAGAACCTCCCGATTTAGAGAAGCTGATAATACTTCTACGAACCCATTAATGACCATTGGTTCAGACAAATAAGGATGTATCCCAGCATCAGCCTTCGACTCAATCCATATTCTAGCAATCGCCGAGATAGCTGCTTCACATTGTTGTAAATCCACAGAATTACAGAGGCATGTAATATGAGGCTTCAGCTCATTAATTATAATCTCAGCAGCTGCTTGAGATATCACACTTGTCGGTGATGTAGATACAGTTGTTCGTCTGAATCTTCTACTTTTATCATCAAAGCGAGCACATGAGGGTCTTTGGGCAGGGGGATATATGCTCCAGAGAAGGTGGATTTCTGTGAACTCTCGTTAGCCAATGGTAACTTGTACTTCTTAGGTGTATTGGAGCAGGACATGTCCCTAGCAACTTCAGGATTTTGTTCTTTCCATGAGGTGATCAGTCTTTTTAGCACGTAATTTGTTTTGGGCAATACAGTGGCTGAGAGAGTCTGACGTGTTATAGGGCATGTTGTATTACCTCTCTCGAGCCATTCCTGAATTGCCCTCCTTTCATAAGTCTGACCAGTTTCAAGCGTAACAGGGTCACTAATAACCTGGCTTGTGATGGGGCAAACAAAATCTTTTGGTGGTACAGTTCGGAGTGTTAGCTGGTCCGAATAGGGGAGTGAATTTTGGCTTTGAAATCCCTCCTCGCTTCCATTAGGAGAACTGCAAATGCAGAAACAAGCGATGCGCTTTATTTACTTATGGTGTGCAAGATGACTTTTAATCTTTCTGAACAAAGTGATGGAGAAAAACTTACTTGTTGCCATATGAAGAAGCTGCAATCTTCTCCAAATTCGTATTTCGGTTGTTACTAAGATTTATTACGCGCCTTGTATGCAATTCCTGCATTGGGAGTTGGGACACCATTATTGGTCATTTCTAGTTTCAACAAGTCACAGTGACAGCTTAAAGTCGAAACATTAAAAGAACAACAGTAACAGTTCTAATTCAAAAGCAACTTACCGCCACACTTTCACCACCGGGGTCTATGTTGGCTGAACTTGTGTCATTATACAGATTTGGAGAATCGGGCGAAAATGCTTTTGAAGAAACATCTGGGACACGAGATAGGAGGCGAAGCAGTGTTGGAGATTCCTTTTTTGACAATGTATTGTGCCTTGGATATGGAGTTCCGGTGAAGGGGTCTTTGGTGATTCTAAAGGTGAAAATATTCTCGGAGATAGTGGCTGGGTTTTCATTCTTGAAGGTTGTGTTCTTGAGCCAGAGTAGTTCATTCTTAACTTTGGAGATGCCACTTTATTGTTTCTGGCATGAGAATTTACATGAGTATCATAGTCTTGTGCATCTCTATTTTCTTCAGCTACAGCAATCTGACATAAAAATATAGAGTGAGAACTTTTGATTGCATCAAGTTAATGAAATTCTTTATGTTCATACCTGATCCCACAAATCTTCCTCTGCCATCTGCGACGAACTTGAGGTAATACTCAGTCTGTTAATGTGAAAACACATTTTTTGAGAAAACATACCAATTGGGATATTTGCAGTGGGAAAGTATTGAAGTCAGACTGTTATCTAACCTGGAAGCTTCTCTTGCCTCATCATTGGATTTAGTCTTCGGCGAAAAACCATCACGTTTAGGAAGAATGGGTCCAAACTGTACAAAATCAGGAATAGAGCGGCTCACTTCATGCAGTGGAGTCATTGGTGGCTCAGCAATTGGTAACATGGGAACTGCCTTTTTGCTGGTGGTTGAATCCATGTTCATACAGTCCTTGTAGTATCTCGCGTACAGCTTGGTATTCTCGTCCAGTGATTCCCCATATAGTTTCTCGAGATTTTGTTTTCTCCAACTGATCCGGCCTCAAAGAAAAGACCAATGACTCGCGAAAGAGTTGATCAAAATCTGCAGTGCATGACAAATCTGTGGAATCAGGAATCAGTTCCATTACAAGCTTGTGTCTGGATTCTGAGTACCAACCAACGATGGAACTCATATGAGGGAGGAACAGCGATTTCCACAATTCTGGAGCAAAATCTATCCTTGCAAAGAACGGGTCCACAGTAAACATTTCAAGAATATGCATAACTGACTTCTGAATGTTGCTCCGCAGTATCCACAAGTATGCAAGGTTGAGGTGAGCCCAGGCTGCAAGGTAAGAGTTGGGAACTCCGGCAGTTTTGTGGCTTGGGTTCAAACATGGCACATACGAGCAGCATCTTTTCTGCATGATTCAACCTGCCAATCTTGGTTTCCATATTTGACGTATCAATGGCTTCTTCAAGGGCATCAATGCCCCAATCAAGATTCGCCAGCACTGCCTGATCAGAGTATCTGACTTCCTTGTCCTTATTAGAGCTCTCATCTTCAGCTGCTAACCTTTCTGCACATTGGTCTTTGTGTGAATTCTCATCTCCTTGTCAATCAAACGATCTTGAATGAAACTGCCGACTGTGGTGACCAAGAATCTACCAATGTCCTTTTGGTCCATAGCAAATCTATACCCTCCTATCATCTTAACTAAAGGCGTTCTCACTATTATTCAACTTTTTTCCTGTCGAGAATCTTCACAAGTAGCAGGCTCAAGATTCTGATCGAGTATAACCAGTCACTGACAACAAACTTGAACTCTGTCCAATTTACCCGTGCCAAATAAGTCTTTATAATTCTGGCTGCCTGCACTCAGTGAAAGAAAAAGGACCATGAAAGATTTCTAGTTTCATAAAATATTACCATTGAGAAGGTAAAACACTTTCAATAAGACATCAGCTAAAGCTCGGTATGAGCTTCAAACAGTTGATATCACAAAGCAACTTTCACTGATACAAAAGTGAAGATAAGCCCATGAACATGGTTGCAACAATCATCATAAAGTGCAATGAAACAGTATAAACCGGGCTACAACATACCTACTGTTGATGAATAAGCAATCATGGAAAACATATTTTGCTTAGAGCCTGGAAGTCAGTTCCCAGATATTTCCACCCAAACAGAGCCAAAGAGGAAAAGGAGCCGGCCACTGCATATAAAACAGTTGGTAATAGCTGCCGGCTTTGTATGATGATGGAAGCACCAAAAGACTGAGATAATTAATCAAAACTTTACGATACTAATATTATAATTATCTCATTACATCAACCACTTCAATATTAAACATCCATTACACTATAAAATGGGTGTTGGACAGCAATCTTGGTTAAATAAATGATCAGACAAAACAGCAATGCCCTTTTGTCCCGAATCATTGAAAAAGTCTAGTAAAGAATGGAACATATCAACAAACAGGCATAATACTTATACTCCAAAGATGCCTCTTACCTTGTGGCGTGCAACAAAGTGAGATGGAGTAGATGTTTATCTGCATTTCGCCAAGCCATCCAACGGACCGTAATCTGCATCTGTAGTCCTCCAACTGACATGATTGGTTAGCCAACTTAGAAGATATTGGAAATGGAAATAAAAAGGTGAAAAGATTGTCAGTTTTTTTCTCATTCTAAATTTAGAAGTAAAATAGGATCTTGTGTACTCTCAACAGCTCAAACAGATGTAACTAGAACAAGTCTTGACATCACCTGCCCAGAATGTTAAATGGAAACATAAAAGAGAAAAATCAGGCAACGGAGTATGCTCAAATTTGTTTCTAAATGGTGCTCCAGGAGGCCAATCCAGCAAATCAATAAATAAACCCTTTCGAAACGTGCAGCATAGGTACAAGCAGACAGCTTTCATATTAAACTTTGTACATCCACCAGTTACAACATAGGACTTTATAGCAGAGAAAATATGTGATGGTTGCATAATCTGGGAACAAAACATCTGCATTGTTAAAATTATCATGTCCTTAAATGACTATGCAACATTCATGACCTCACACTTTCCTCGTTAGAAGGAAGATCCTTTAATCTAGTTGGAACTGATTAAAAGTTGTTGGATCTTCCATAAGATTTTGAAGTCCACCAAAGGAAATATATATTTCCCTGGAAAAATACCAATCGAAATTACTTGTCTCGATTAGTTAATGATTTCAATTACTAAGACATCAGAGATTAAAACATACGCTCTGATATTTGAGTGAGATCCTTCCTCCAAAACTTTATAAAGCTTGTCATGCATGATATACTCATAAGTCATAACTATCTGCAGGTGAATGACTCCCACCCTGAAATATAACGAGGGTAATATGAGGATCACGAAATATAAGTTTATGACATTACGAAATTGTTTGTCAGTACATCTTTAGTTTTGAAATAATTGGGTGAACATGAAACATACAAGGCCATCACAAGCAAAACTATATATATCAAATATCATATTCATTTCAAAGAAAATAACTTCAAGACAAACAATGCTATTTCTAACATGCCCAATCCGGCAGGGACATTTTCAATCATGTATGGCCACTGTCCATCAGAACAGATTGTGGCATAGCAGTAATATTAATTATTAAAGCTCTAATTGTAACACAGCAAGTATGCACCTCTTTAACACGAATCTTAAAGAAAAAATGTCCAAAATAGATGAGCAATCCTAACACACCTGGGTATAATACACAGTGACGGGTGTGCCGTCAATGCTGAGTGTTGTAGATGGAGCAATAGAGAACTTCTCGGCTTCTCAGATAAATCTCATAGTTTACATCAAGCTGAATATACACGTCTCTGACCTCCTCTCGACTCTCACCCTTTGCCACAATGCAATCAACTAAAATTACATCAACAAAAAGCAAACGCTAACACATATACATACAATCACAAACAAACGCTAACACACATAAATACCTATTACTTGTAAAAGCTGCCTGACTAGCCTCTGTCAAGATTTTTCTCTCCAGGGTCAAATCTTCCACCGATGAAATATTCTGAAACAGAGACACCCCTCAAGCAAAACCTAGATGGTCTAATCTGCTTCTGCAAAATAAATATATTTGATAAAATACAAAAAATCACAAAAACTCACTAGGCGAGATCCCACAACTGCCGCAAAACAAGTCCAGCGGCAGCAACCCCATCAAATATAGCTTTGGGATCTTCTCCAACCCCTTTAAACAGCTCCTGCTTCCCCAACTTATACTCATTCCTCACCGCAACCTTCTCCAAAGACATTGCCTTTCCACCTTTTCTCAACTAAACTCGAAACCCCATATCACCAATTTCACTCGTTAAACTCCAGTAAAGCCTCAATCAATACGTAGCAAACTAAAATTGACCAAACTGACTCTGCTTCTTAATTAGTACAAATTAATGCGTTACTCAGGGAGTACGTGTCGGTGGGTCCGGCGACGTAATGCCAGCTGTCTTTCTGCGTAGACAGTTTCTTCACGCCGAATCAGTAGTGCGCGTGAGCTGCAACGGATCGACGAAGACGGAGTAGAAGAGAGAAAAAGATGAAGGACGAGGACGTTGGCAACACTCGTGCCTTCTGATTCTACTCTACAGACCCCTCTCGCGAGCTGAAATTCCTAAAATAGCCCTGTTTGGTTTCTCTGTGGTTTGATTTTAATGTTACCGTTTTGAGGGTTTTTTGTCATTTAGATTGAACGTGACGCACACCACTGTTTTGAAAGCTACTCATTATATTATTAGAATATACTGTAGTAGATGAATTTAATTAGTATATACTGTAGTATTAAATTTGTTGCCTTTTAGGAAATTAATTAGTATAATTTATGTAGCTAAATCTATGTAAAATAATTGAAATCATTATTATTCATTCACAAATCAGGAGTTGATAAATCTACTAAATCAATCATACAAATTTGTAAATAAGGTGGGTGCAAAAAGGTCACATTTTGTTATTTAAATGATGGGTATGAAAAATAGCTTATGGGTCACTAATGTACTAGGAACGGCAGCGTTTACACATTTGGGCGGGAAATTTGAATTGAGTACAATCTGGAAAGTTCCAGAGATCAGTTGGAAATCTATAAATATGTGTGTTGGGAATGGGATAATGCAGAGGAATTAAAGGAAGCTAGTATGAAGAAAGCGCAGGTTCGTGTAGTCTGATTTCATTCTTAGTTGTTTTGATGTTGATGATTAGATGGATGTACTAAGTGAGTAAAACTCTATTTCAAAAATCTGCAGAACTTATCGATTAATGATGTTGATGTGACCGAGCCTGAACAGAAGAAGTCGCCGCCGTCGGTGGTGAGCATTTTTTCAACTTGAATCTCGTTGATTTCATTTCTATTACTATTAGTAGCTAGGTTAGTTGTTTTGATGATGACGATTTGATGGATGTATTAGACTATACGTAAGTAAACACTGTTTCAAAAACCTGCAGAACTTATCGATAATGATGTTGATGTGACCGAGCCTGAACAGAAGAAGTCGCCGCCGTCGGTGGTGAGCATTTTTTCAACTTGAATCTCGTTGATTTCATTTCTATTACTATTAGTAGCTAGGTTAGTTGTTTTGATGATGACGATTTGATGGATGTACTAAAAGTAAACACTGTTTCAAAAATCTGCAGAACTTATCGATTAATGATGTTGATGTGACCGAGCCTGAACAGAAGAAGTCGCCGTCGGTGGTGAGCATTTTTTCAATTCGAATCTCGTTCAATTCATTTCTATCAGTTAGGTTAGTTGTTTTGATGATGACGGTTTGATGGATGTACTAGACTAGATGTAAGTATATTGCAAACTTTTACAGAACCTGTCGATTGTTGATGCGATAGAGGTTGATCAGAAGAAGTCGCCGTCAAGCATTTTTTCATTTTAAATTTCGTTGTGGTCATTTGTACAGTAATTTGTTGTTTTCGTTTGATTTTGATATATTCACAATCTCTGCAGGAGAAGAATGAGAACTACGAAATGATTGAGAAGGCAATTAATGAGTCAATGAATAAACATGTAAAGTCCTACCGTAAAATTGTGTGTAGTATGGATTTTTCATCATTTTTTATTTTGTACTTTTTTATTTTGCAGGCTGTTGATGATAAAATGACTGTTTCATACAAGCTGACTGTGAGTTTTGTGTATTTTCTAGTGTTATTAGAGGATTTGTTACTGTTTTTGTTCAATTACTATATTGGTATTCCTTGCTATTGGGGATTGTTGATACTATTGTGAGGTTGAGTCATGAGTGGATGATGCTTTATAGAAAATGTTACTCCGTAGTGTTCAATATTGTGAGCAGTTGATTTTAATATTGTTATTTTTCTGTTCACAAATTATGCAGAAGAAGGACATGTTTTACCTTCAAATGATGGATAAGACATTTAAGGGGGTTGAGAAGAACAATGTAAAGAGTTTGTACTCATTAACAGTGTATTTCATTTATTTCACTGGTAATTTTACACGATGTTGATGAAGAAGGTACAAAATTATTTTTATACTATGCAATAGTTTTTATTTTCTAGTTTCCAGTTTGGAAATGTGTGTTTTATGAGCATATGAAGAAATATTTACAGTATCTCTTATTTTATAGGCTAATGTGGAAGGAAGCTACTAATATTATGTGCATTTTTGATGTTCAGGCTACAGATGCTACAGATGCTACAGATGCTACTGATGCTGCTAGAGTTGAGGATGTGAACAGTGGTGCTATAGCTGAGGCCGAGAATGTGAGTAAAGCTAGAGCTGATGATGCGACTAATGATGTGAGTAATACAAGAGCCAAGGATGCCAGTAATGCAAGAGCTGAGGACGTGTAACAAGATGGGAGTCATAACTGATGTTGAATGGTGAAATGATCACCTTTTCCTTTTAGTTCATACTACAGTAGTAATGAATCTACCAATGTCCTTTATGAAGTCAGATAATATTCTGAATTGATACTATTCTAAATGGAAATAAAAATGAGCTGGCAAATTTTAGATGAGGTGAATTAGTGTGCTGTCTCCATTTTTGGATGAGTTGCTTGCATCTGTGATAGTAGAAGATTGTTTAATTGTTCTCCCCTGTTTGCTGACTTTTCTAGGAACTTAACATTAAGCATCCTTTTTATCAAATACACACTTTCCACTCTAAGAAATCTTGCACGATATCCTCATTTGACTATATCAATAATCAGTGCCAACAGATCAGTGGAAATTATTCTCTTGGAGATGTTAAGGTCTATTATTCAACTTATACATCCTCCTAAAGATAATTACTCCTTTGATCGATCTAACATCAAGTTAACCTCCACAGAAACAAAGAAGATGCATACTTTACTGCTGCAGAACTGTTGAAAAAAATATGTTCTGTTCCGGAAGGCATCAAAGCAGTACGTAATCAGCCAGGGTTTATGAAGAGGCTGCACAGCCATGTTGAAGATCTCAGAAGAAAGATCACTTTAGAAAAACGGTATCAAATATATTGTGACCCAGATTAAGTTATTCATCGCTTTCGTAAAATTTTAACACTTGAAGTATTTGTGCAGGAATCCACGAGCTAACTTGACTCCGAAAGAGACTATGGAAAAAAGATTACATGAAGCTCTGGAGATACTGAAAATATCAACTCTGGAGATACTGAAAATATCAACTGCTACTTAGAAAAACTTAGAATCTGTGTGTCAGGAATGGCGCGTGGTTTATGCGCTAGTGTTTATTCTGACAAAGATTTGACTCACTGAGTTTATTCTGACAAAGATTATCAAATCCTTAATTTTAACTCAAAGCACGGCTTGTATGTGTTTCATAATGCTGGAAATATGTCTATACATCGGTATCTGAGTGCTAGCATCGTGTTATTGATCGGTCGATATTTCGATCAATTATTTGCTCCATATCTTATGAATTTTGTTTCGTTGCTCGAATTATTATTGTTATTTGACCCATTTATTTGCTGTAAAGAGTTGATTTATCAGAATATATGATTTGCTGCAATATGGATGAAAAATGGTTCAAATAAGTGAATAATTCAGTAGAATTACAACCTGGACAGCGTATATTGTTAATCTCTGATGTCTTAGTAATTGAATCTCTAACTAATCTAGACAAGTAATTTCGATTGGTATTTTTTCCAGGGAAATATTATATTTCCTTTGGTGAACTTCAAAATCTTATGAAAGGGGATCAAACAACTTTTAATCAGTTCCAACTAGATTTGAGGATCTTCCTTCTAATGAGGAAAGCGCGAGGTCATGAATGTTGCATAGTCTTTTAAAGACTTGATAATTTTAACAATGCAGATGGAGAACTAAAGATGAAGATTAGGGTCCGCTGGATGGCTTGGCGATATGTGTGTAGACATCAACTCCATCTCACTTTGTTGCACGCCACAAGGTGAGTGGCATCTTTGGAGATAAGCGTTGTGCCTGTTGTTAATTTATTCCGTTCTTTAGCAGACTTTTCAATGATTCAGGACAAAAAGGGCATTGCTGTTTTGTCTTATCATTTATTTAACCAAGATTGCTGTCCAACACCCATTTTATAGTGTAATGGATGTTTACTATTGAAGTGGTTGATGTAATGAGATAATTATAATATTAGTATTGTAAAGTTTTGATTTATTATCTCAATCTTTTGTTGCTTCCATCATCATACAAAGCCGGCAGCAATTACCTACTGTTTTATATGCAGTGGCCGGCTCTTTTTCCTCTTTGCTTCTATTTGGGTGCAAAAATATCTGGGAACTGACTTCCAGGCTCTAAGCAAAATATGCTTTCCATGATTGGTTATTCATCAACAGTAGGTATGTTGTAGCTCGGTTTATATTGTTTCATTGTGCTTTTGATGGTTGTTGCAACCATGTACATCGGCTTATCTTCACTTTTGTATTAGTGAAAGTTGCTTTGTGGTATCAACTGTTCGACGCTCATACTGAGCTTATCTGATGTCTTATTGAATTATGTTTTACCTTCTCAATGGTAGTTTTTTATGAAACTAGAAATCTTTCATGCTTCATGTCCTTTTTCTTTCACTGAGTGCAGGCTGCCAGAATTATAAAGACTTATTTGGCACGGGTAAAATGGACAGAGTTCAAGTTTGTTGTCAGTGACTGATTATACTCGATCACGAATCTTGAGCCCGCTACTTGTGAAGATTCTCGACAGGAAAAAAGTTGAATAATAGTGAGAACACCTTGTAGTTAAGATGATAGGAGGGTATAGATTTGCTATGGACCAAAAGGACATTGGTAGATTCTTGGTCACCACAGTCGGCAGTTTCATTCAAGATCGTTTGATTGACAAGGAGATGAGAATTCAACACAAAGACCAATGTGCAGAAAGGTTAGCAGCTGAAGATGAGAGCTCTAATAAGGACAAGGAAGTCAGATACTCTGATCAGGCAGTGCTGGCGAATCTTGATTGGGGCATTGATGCCCTTGAAGAAGCCATTGATACGTCAAATATGGAAACCAAGATTGCACGGTTGAATCATGCAGAAAAGATGCTGCTCGTGTGCCATGTTGAACCCAAGCCACAAAACTGCCGGAGTTCCCAACTCTTACCTTGCAGCCTGGGCTCACCTCAACCTTGCATACTTGTGGATACTGCGGAGCAACATTCAGAAGTCAGTGTTATGCATATTCTTGAAATGTTTACTGTGGACCCGTTCTTTGCAAGGATAGATTTTGCTCCAGAATTGTGGAAATCGCTGTTCCTCCCTCATATGAGTTCCATCGTTGGTTGGTACTCAGAATCCAGACACAAGCTTGTAATGGAACTGATTCCTGATTCCACAGATTTGTCATGCACTGCAGATTTTGATCAACTCTTTCGCGAGTCATTGGTCTTTTCTTTGAGGCCGGATCAGTTGGAGAAAACACAAATCTCGAGAAACTATATGGGGAATCACTGGACGAGAATACCAAGCTGTACGCGAGATACTACAAGGACTGTATGAACATGGATTCAACCACCAGCAAAAAGGCAGTTCCCATGTTACCAATTGCTGAGCCACCAATGACTCCACTGCATGAAGTGAGCCGCTCTATTCCTGATTTTGTACAGTTTGGACCCATTCTTCCTAAACGTGCTGGTTTTTCGCCGAAGACTAAATCCAATGATGAGGCAAGAGAAGCTTCCAGGTTAGATAACAGTCTGACTTCAATACTTTCCCACTGCAAATATCCTAATTGGTACGTTTTCTCTAAAATTTTGAATTTTCACAGACCGAGTATTACCTCAAGTTCGTCGCAGATTGCAGAGGAAGATTTGTGGGATCAGGTATGAAGGTATATATTTCATTAACTTGATGCAATCAACAGTTCTCACTTTATTTTTTTATGTCAGACTGATGTAGCTGAAGAAAATAGAGATGCACAAGACTATGATACTCATGTAAATTCTCATGCCAGAAACAATAAAGTGGTATCTCCAAAGTTAAGAATGAACTACACTGGCTCAAGAACACAACCTTCAAGAATGAAAACCCAGCCACTATCTCCGAGAATATTTTCACCTTTAGAATCACCAAAGACCCCTTCACCGGAACTACCATATCCAACACACAATACATTGTCAAAAAAGGAATCTCCAACACTGCTTCGCCTCCTATCTTGTCGTGTCCCAGATGTTTCTTCAAAAGCATTTTCGCCCGATTCTCCAAATCTATATAATGACACAAGTTCAGCCAACATAGACCTCCGTGGTGAAAGTGTGGCGGTAAGTTGCTTTTGAATTAGAACTGTTACTGTTGTTCTTTTAATGTTTCGACTTTAAGCTGTCACTGTGACTTGTTGAAACTAGAAATGACCAATAATGGTGTCCCAACTCCCAATGCAGGAATTGCATACAAGGCGCGTAATAAATCTTAGTAAAACCGAAATACGAATTTGGAGAAGATTGCAGCTTCTTCATATGGCAACAAGTAAGTTTTTCTCCATCACTTTGTTCAGAAAGATTAAAAGTCATCTTGCACACCATAAGTAAATAAAGCGCATCGCTTGTTTCTGCATTTGCAGTTCTCCTAATGGAAGCGAGGAGGGATTTCAAAGCCAAAATTCACTCCCCTATTCGGACCAGCTAACACTCCGAACTGTACCACCAAAAGATTTTGTTTGCCCCATCACAAGCCAGGTTATTAGTGACCCTGTTACGCTTGAAACTGGTCAGACTTATGAAAGGAGGGCAATTCAGGAATGGCTCGAGAGAGGTAATACAACATGCCCTATAACACGTCAGACTCTCTCAGCCACTGTATTGCCCAAAACAAATTACGTGCTAAAAAGACTGATCACCTCATGGAAAGAACAAAATCCTGAAGTTGCTAGGGACATGTCCTGCTCCAATACACCTAAGAAGTACAAGTTACCATTGGCTAACGAGAGTTCACAGAAATCCACCTTCTCTGGAGCATATTATCCCCCTGCCCAAAGACCCTCATGTGCTCGCTTTGATGATAAAAGTAGAAGATTCAGACGAACAACTGTATCTACATCACCGACAAGTGTGATATCTCAAGCAGCTGCTGAGATTATAATTAATGAGCTGAAGCCTCATATTACATGCCTCTGTAATTCTGTGGATTTACAACAATGTGAAGCAGCTATCTCGGCGATTGCTAGAATATGGATTGAGTCGAAGGCTGATGCTGGGATACATCCTTATTTGTCTGAACCAATGGTCATTAATGGGTTCGTAGAAGTATTATCAGCTTCTCTAAATCGGGAGGTTCTGCGGAGAACAATTTTCATTCTTTCTGAGCTCATTTTTGCTAATGAAACTGTTGGAGATTCACTTACCACAGTGGATACTGACTTAGATTGCTTGACCATGCTACTGAAAAATGGCTTGGGTGAGGCTAGTGTCTTGATATACCAGCTGAGACCAGTCTATGGACAGTTATTCATGTACGACTTGGTTCCATCTCTGATTGGCCTAGTTCTGAATAGAAATGAAGAGCTGGATGATTTTCAGCTGGCAATGAATCCCAGAGATGCTGCTATTGCATTGATTGAGCAGATACTGACTGGAGGAGATGAGAACAGCAGGAGTGTGAACGCCATAAGTGTTATATCAGGAAACATGCTACCTCATTTAGTTAAGAGTCTTGACGCAGAAGTAGGAAGGCAATCCATTATATCGATACTCTTGTGCTGTATGCATGCAGATAAACAGTGCAAGAACTTCATAGCGACCCAAATTGAGCTAACTCCTGTTCTTGAGTTACTTCACTCTGGAAATGACACCTCAAAAGCAGTTTGTATCGAGTTTCTATCGGAACTTGTTCAGTTGAGCAGGTATGCAGACTGCTGGACAACTACCTCTCATTATCAGCTATGCTGATTTTTTTGTATGATATTGTTAAAAGAATGGAATTGTCAGATTTCTACCATGATATATAACTTTGAAGATTGTACCTGTATGGCAGGAGGGCAATTTGCAACACAATACTGCAAACTATTAGAGATGAGGGAGCATATAGTACTATGCACACATTGCTTGTGCATCTTCAGATGGCCCCCATGGAGCAGCAACCCGCAATTGCTACTCTTCTTCTTCAGCTTGATCTATTGGTACACAGTTTTTTTACTGAAAATTTGGTGGAACAAAACAAAGATTCTGTGCTGACTGCTGATCCTAAATTTTTGGTTTTTTCTATCTGCAAGGTTGAACCTCGAAAGATGAGTATTTATAGAGAAGAAGCCATAGAGGCACTGCTAGAAGCGCTTTGCAGAAAGGAATTTCCCAGCTTTCAGGCCATGGCATTAGATTCGTTACTTTCTCTTTGTGGTCATTTTACAGATTCAGGGAATTCCCAAACCGAAGCATGGCTGCTCAAGATCGCAGGGTTTGATCAACCATACAATAATTTGATGATTGCTGAGGTGGGTCTACTTGAGAACGAACTGAATGATGTAAGTATCATGAGCGCGAATGGTGTATTTTTAATCATTATTATTTTGTCTAAAATATTTTCCACGCGAGCTATTTGCAGGAGGCTGACGAGAAGGCTGCAAGTTTGTGGGATAAAAGAGTAGCGTTTGTTCTTAGTAATCATGACAAAGGTTCCGTTTTCAAAGCTTTGGAGGAGTGCTTCAAGAGTAACTCATTGAAGATGGCAAAGACATGCCTTGTCATGGCCACATGGCTGATATACATGATCTATAAGCTTCCTGATACTGGTGTGAGAGAAGTTGCTCGAACATCCCTGCTTGATCAATGCATCAACGTAATCAGATTCTCTAAAAACTTGGAGGAAAAAGTATTTGCTAGCCTTGCTCTCAAATGCTTCATCAGTGATCAAGGTATGGCTGGTTTTTCATATTTGACACATTAAATTCATAAGAAGTCTCTCGTGCAACTGATCAATATAGTATGAAAGAAAAGGTGTCCTGGAGGAGCTAGGAGTGTACGCTAAAAGCATCTATAGTGTACTGAGAAAGCTAAAGAGAAGCTCATCCATGGTTAATGATATATTGAAGGCTTTGATCAACTTGCCATCTGTAAATGCGGCGAGTTCCCTGAAATGTGCCACTGTACATTTTCTATGTTTTGCAGAAATGCAGGCCTTGCTTATAAAGTGTTCATGTCTTTCAGTCAGAGTTATGGTCTTGTGCTGAAAGGACTGAGGTAGATTCATGCGTCAATGTGATGTTCTTTCCTTGCTTCATCAGAATGGTCGAGTTTACAGCAGCCATGCTGATGCAACAATAAAAGTAGACACCCTCCGTATCTGTTTTTACGTTGACAGTAGATGCAGATTTTTTCAGTACAGCTTACTAGTTTGTATTGATCGATTAGGTTTGGGATGCTTCAAAGAAGACACTGCGGCTACTCCAAGAGATCCGCTTGCATGCTAAAGCTGTTACATGTCTTTGTGTTTCACCTTCAGGCGACATCTTATACAGTGGCTCATTAGACAAGACAATTCGAGTATTTTTCCCACCACACTGTATTTGTTGATATAGCCACTTGTTTGCATAGCCAACAAATGACAAAATTCTCTTCTCCAGATCTGGAAATTTCCTCTGAAGCAATTCAAACATTGAAGTCCATGATGTGAAAGAGCCTGTTTGCATAATGTCAGCCAAACTCTAATCTTGTATGCTTTGCTTCTCATGTAACAGGCATTAAGGTATTTTTCCTCTTACTCTCACGCCGCACTACAAGCTTCCATGTGTTTTCTTTTAACGTTTTGCAATAATGTTAAGTAATAAATCGTTTCAAGTTCAGGTTTACAATTGGTCTGGGGTTCCAAGACAAGTTAACATGAGCAGACACGTGAGAAGCCTTGCACTAATAGGTGACAAGGTCTACTGCGGCTGCAATGGTTACAGTATACAAGTAAACCCTCTCCCATGTCTTGTGTGAATTAATCTGAATCTTTGCAAGTTGCAACCACTCTTGTTCTAAGTTAGAACTTTTAACTGGCTGTCTAATATGAACCGCGCAATCTTACATGGCTTCCTTTATTGTGAACTCGTAGGAGGTCGATTTATTGAGTTTTACTGTCAGTACATTCTACTCTGGATCACGCAAGTTGCTGGGGAAGCAATACATAAATTCAGTCTACATTCACAATGGACATTTATATGCTGGTACTTCAATTGATGGAATTTCTGGAAGGGTAACTCATCCTAAAATATTAACCAAGTCCATATTGAATACATACGTTATTTTTGCATATTGACAAAGCTAGTTTTGTCAGGTATTTTCGCTGTCCAACAGAGTTATCTCCAGAACATTTATGACTCAAGCGGACATCCAGCAATTCTCCATGAACGATGATTACATTTTCACATCTACAAAATGTGGTGTGATTGAAGTATGGCTTAAGGGAAGAGTGGAAAGGGTTGCTTCTATAAAAGTTGGAGGTGGAAACGCGAAGGTGATGTCAATGGCCTCAGACAAAAATGGAGAAATGCTCTATGCTGGATCTTCTGACGGCAAAATCCAGGTCTTGTCAATTATGCATTGTTGACTCCTCTAGTTTGAATGACTTGAGCGTGGTTCATAATGGTAAACTAAACGAATGTCTGTTTATTGTGTTGCTTCAGGTGTGGTCTTTGGACTAGGAAGCGAAGATCCTGGCGAAGATACTGCATCTCAGAGCTGCTCATTTCTATTTAGATATTTACTGTTACGCAAATAACACGATGCTAGCACTCAGATACCGATGTATAGACATATTCCAGCATTATGAAACACATACAAGCTTTGAGTTAAAATTAAGGATTTGATAATCTTTGTCAGAATAAACTCAGTGAGTCAATCTTTTCTTTACACGTCAAATTGTTTCGAGTTAAACACTAGCGCATAAACGCGCCATTCCTCACACACAGATTCTAAGTTTTTCTAAGACTCCTTAATTTTATCTGTTAGCAGTTGATATTTTCAGTATCTCCAGAGCTTCATGTAATCTTTTTTCCATAGTCTCTTTCGGAGTCAAGTTAGCTCGTGGATTCCTGCACAAATACTTCAAGTGTTAAAATTTTACGAAAGCGATGAATAACTTAATCTGGGTCACAATATATTTGATACCGTTTTTCTAAAGTGATCTTTCTTCTGAGATCTTCAATATGGCTGTGCAGCCTCTTCATAAACCCTGGCTGATTACGTACTGCTTTGATGCCTTCAGGAACAGAACATATTTTTTTCAACAGTTCTGCAGCAGTAAAGTATGCATCTTCTTTGTTTCTGTGGAGGTCAACTTGATGTTAGATCGATCAAAGGAGTAATTATCTTTAGGAGGATGTATAAGTTGAATAATAGACCTTAACATCTCCAAGAGAATAATTTCCACTGATCTGTTGGCATTGATTATTGATATAGTCAAATGAGAGTATCGTGCAAGATTTCTTAGAGTGGAAAGTGTGTATTTTAGCACTTCCTGATCTGGTATGCTTCGACTAACAGACTGGATCAACTTGAGTAGAGTTTCAACTGCACCAGCTGCAACTAGTTCCTCGCAGCATTTTTGAGAATGCTTTGTGGCTGTATCTGTAAGACATAAGTATTCAAATCATCAAAATCTATTCAAGACAATTCGTGAACATAGTATGGCATCAATTATCATTCTTAATGGATAATTGTATATAAATCTATGTGAAACTATGTGAAACTCACCTAAGGTTTCACAAGTGTGGAGAATGTTTCTGACACTTTTCATGTTCAGAAGCTCAGCGAGAGCGGTTAAGAGTCTGTTCATAAGCCGCTTACTATCATCTATATTGGTTGCTGATTTTTTCACTCTGTATCGCAAATCAACAAGATCCTGCTTTGATCCTTTTCTTGCTAGGAAGCCTTTCCAATGTGACTAATATTTTAAGAGAAGCCACAAAAGAGAAAATGTCAGATTAGAGATTAGGATAAGATCATGAGGAAGAGACCATGAACAAAGATGACCAGCAGCTGCAGTTTTCATAGTAAGTTAAGATCTCATTGAAACTGTGTATATAAGCCACTTACTTGAATTAAAACAATTTGACTCCTTTCTCTAGCAATGTTTCTCTTGCTAGCCAACCACGAACGTGGGCTTGAATAGTGATTGTTGCGTATTTTTTGAGCCTATGCATCAATATATCCTCCACCACCTTTGGATTTTTAATATTGACTTTTTATGACTCTAATTCATAGTTTTTGAGCGGATGCTTGAGTGTTTGATATACCCAGCTTAAATGGGGCTCTATGAAGTCAAGGAACCTGTAAGGAGGATATAAGATTTCAATTCATAAGCTCAGTTAACTAGAGTCCTTATAACTATTTATATGCTTACCTAAAGGCCTCTTTCGACTGTTCTGACCTCTCACAATAGACTGGATTTTAGTAACAGCTCTCTTGTAACAAATATACACCACTTTCATCTTATGAGCACGCCACATAGTTTGAATTTTGACTGCACTTTTCCTCTTGAGAGAAAATATCTTCCTCGCCAACCACACTCGAACATGACTCTGAATAAGAAGATTCACTTTCAGTGCAGCCACAATGTATAACACAGGTATTCATAAAAAGTTGTGCAGGCTGTCAACACTTGCAATAATATAATTTCAGGGCTAAGACAGTGAGTTACCTGTATGATGATAACTAGGTGTCTTTGTCTAAGATATCCTCGCTGAACAATCCATCTACGAAAATGCGATTGAATGATAATAGCTGCCTTTATAGTAACCTGTACTTTTTCAGCTTTCTGGAACATGCAACGACGAAAATTTCTCTGTATTACATTTATGGCATGTCTTTCATGACAAATCAATTCTTTCATGTGTAAATATCTTCTTCTTGCCAACCATCTTCTTCCATGGCTCTGAAATAGCAGACAATATGAAAGTTCAGACCCTTACTGTTCAACAAAGTACTCACAAACTGATGCATTGACTATAAACTGGTTTGTGAATTTCCAAAAATTGAAGGTTGAAACAGTAATTTACTTGTATCATTATCACAGCATCTCCCTGAACCGCCCGTCTATGGCTAATCCACATTCTAACAGCTCTCTGAATGAGCAATGCTGATCTTTTCAAAATGATATATTTATGCCTCTCATCCATGAATAAGAAGTAACTGTGAAATCCTTTGAGCCTTTGAACCTTTCTGAAATATTAAAGGTCATTAAAATACTTGCGGGTGTCATATAATAAGAATACATAATTCAACAAACGTAAAGAATCATACCGTATGTTGTTTCAGGTGCCATGGGAGCTATAACTTCGGATGCGTTTTGTTCTAGCTGCTAACCATGCTCTTGCAGCCATTTGTAAGAAGGAAACGGTGCCTTTTATCTTTAAATATTTTTGTCGTGCAATGAATTGTCTGAGAAAAGACTGTATGATCCTGACAGCATTTTCTATAAACGATAAAGACCCAACAATTTATTAGCTTGAATGTGAGGTCTGCTAGTCACTTAGCATTTCAACAGATACACATTGGGCTCTAAGACGTGAGAAATGAATCAAGTTGCAGACACATGAATATGATAAATATTAGTGCTAAGTTATGCAACCTTTAAAAGAATTACCTCTCCGTGTATTGGTCTCATCTTCAATTGAGTCTGACCTAGGGAGTATAAAGTTTACACCTGTTGTCCATATTAACGTCAATTTTATCTCCATGTTTGTGATTTTGCCGAGTAATGTCCTGCCACCATGCCTTAATCTCTCTGAAGTTTCTTGCAAAATCTGTTCACAGAGCATGAGCATAAGAAGTAAGAAAATGAGGCATATTCACAAAAATGTACTATCTGAAAGTTGTACTGACCATCATTTTCAGTGCAGCGCAGTGAATGAATCGGACTCTTTTTGCAGGACACGGATGTTCTGAACTTGGGCGCTTTCTATCTACAGTTCGACAAGTGCATCCTAGGAACTTATGAAAATTCAGCTGGTCCTGAAACGCTTTCAAAAAGTTGTTAAGCTGAGAGTAACACAGACTATTATGAAATTCGGACTCAGGCACCAAACACTAAACACTTACCATATTTCTTTTCACAATTAGTTCAGAAGATAAAAACACCAATAATATCATCACACTCCGTTCATTGCACACACCATTAAATTCAAGTAAGTCACTAATTTGCAGCACCTGAAAAATAAACATAAGTAGCACCAAAATCAATATTATAGTGTAACCAATGAAATGCTAGCTACCTAAAAATTCAAAATTTGAACATGCCAGTATTAAATGTCAGTTTCAATTCAAAAGTGTCTGATGGCTCTGAAGAAAATAGATAAATCTAATGGAGATGTTCTAATCATGGGATATCACACCTCAGGAAAGTTTCCAAGCAAGGTAGTTAGCTTCTGTGACAAAACAAAGTTGTGTACTCCGTCTGTATATTCAGATGCTGAAACTATAGATTCTGCAACAACTGAGTCACCAAGATCCTGAAAACAAAGGCAGGTTTGTAAATGGAGGTTTGAGTGATCCAATGATTGAGAAACTGGAGAGGGAACGGAACCTTATATGCACAGGAACAATGAAGTTCTTTACGGAAGTAGTAGTCAAGCAAGCACCACATAATTTTTCCATCAACTAAAGAGGTCAAGTTGTTGACCTGACAATCATACTTTTCGCAAACAACCTACAAATTATTAACATTAGAGACATGTCTTTGATGAATTTTTAAAAACACTACCGAAGAATAATTACAGCCATAAATGAAAAAGATAACTAGCTGCTATATACCTGTACCCAAGACAAAAGAAGCGCCAGGGGATCTTCCACACCATGGCTAATTGTGTTCTGTAAAAGCGTGTACATGCAATATTGTTTATACTGAACCCATATTATTTAGGATGGATATTATTTTTCATAAAATGACCTATCAAACACAAAAGCATACATCGCCGTGCCACGAACTTTAGATATTTCCTCCAAATAAAGATTTCTTTATCAGCAAAGGTATCTGCGTAGAAGAACTAAAGCATAACAATCTGGCATTGATGAAACCTCTTAATAGTATATGATCAGAAAACAGTGTAAAAAGGAAAATTATTCAAAGCATACCTGCAGATGCACAAATATGTTCCACAGTACGGAGAGTGTCAACTCTTTATCTCCTTGTGCAATATCATCACTAGTAATGCTGATGCCATCATCATCGTGCAGAGGTACCCTGGCCTGTTTTAGATATTGGAGCACCATGCTGCAGTTGCTTAACTTCTTTTTGTGAGTGTCTGAAGGAACTGTTAATCTCTGCAATCGCATTAAAACACAAAGTTACAGAACTATTGCTTCTTCACCTATCTATCTTTAAGCATTAGAAAACTTGCCCTCGCGACTGACCAAGAGAATGGATGAGTCATGCTGCAATAGCTGAATCGCTCTGGAGATGAGCACTCCATCTTGAAGATCTTCAAACAAGTCTGATATTCTAAAGCGATACTCAAGCAGGGGGTCCTGAATATTATCAGAAAGATCTAATAAATGTGTGGTACAATAACAGCAGAACAATAGTTAACAGCATAGCCATACTAATCATATGAAGAACACGCAAATGTACTTTCAGTATCTTACCTGTTGGAATGACACTTTGTACCGTACCATCTCCAAATGCGCGAGTATGTTTCCTTCCCCATGCATCACACTTGTAGACAAAAACTCTAATTGAAGGCAAATAGAGGGACATGAGAAAAAACTCTTGTATACTTTCTTAAATATCATCAGAAGTGACTATCATGTTTCTTGAGTGTCATTACCATTCACCATTTGACGGCTCGCTTTAACATCAGAATTCACAGTAAACAGCAAAGGTGAACCACCATCTATTCCGTCAATGCCAAATTTAAGAGGTAGAGTTCTTTGACTCTTTGCCGAATCAAGGAGAAGGACAAGCAACAAAAACCTCTTCAATATAACAGTTCCTAACTCCTCAAAGTAACCAGGTCTATATATACCCTCAACATTCTTGTTGTATGCATAAATCTTAGCCAGTCCAGCATGTGAAAAGAATTGTTTCTCGATCACCATTTTTAAAACCCTTTTTCTTGATCAAAACTAACATCCCCATTAGGTAACAAGGAATCCCCACCAAAAAATTATATGTAGCCCTATTCTAAGCCATGTCGGATTGTAACATAGCAGAGTCTGTGTTGCTTTCTCCTTCATTCCAAAGTCTGTCACTAAAGGACAATGTGCCTTCATTTTCAGCCTCCTTCATCAATTGCCTAACAAAATAGCCAAAAGTCATCAGCAAATGTATAGGTCTATTCAGAAAAGCAAAAGAATATCAAACTCCATACATGTACCTACTGGGAGCTGGGTAGCTCCAATTAAATGAAATCTAGCACATCTGAACATCAAAACTCACCTTTGTGACTTTAGTCATCACTTTGAAAATCTCCTTACAGCTATCCAAGCTCAAGTAGGCCCTCATTCTCAGCAACAAGTCATCAAAGCTACACACTTCTTTCAATGACCCCCTCAAAGCTGAAAACATCTTCACATTCAGCATCTCACCACCATCCCGACTTACCGAACTCCACTCAAAATCTCTACACCTCTTTGGATTCCTCCACTCCTCATCCACTCCAACACCACATCCATACTATCCCTCTTCCCATTCCCTAATTCATTTCTTACATCCACTCCACCTCCCTCCCACTTCTCACATCCACAATCCCTCGGATTCTCAAACAAAAAATTCAACCAAGCAGTCAACGACTTCGAAAGCGACTTCAAAGATCTCTCCTTCAACACCTGCGCCTTCCTCGACGACTGCGACTGCTCCAGCTCAATTTCCTTCAACCTCCTTGCCGCCTTCGACCTAGCCGCCGAAGGAATCACCGATGTCGACGGCGAAATAACGCCGCCGACGTCGAAGAAGATCCCGGCGTCTGCTTCGGTTCGGAAAACCGAAGCGGTGTACGGCGATTTGAAACTCGGAGTTTTCGGTGGTCGCTTTGGTGTCTTGAAATTCGAAATGTCTTTAAAAAGCGCCGACTGCTGATTCTCTTCCCCCTTCGTCATCTCTTCTTCTCTTTGCGAAACTTCGCGTTTGGATCTCGTCGGGAAATATGAATCGGAGTAAAGAGTTAAAGAACGGTCGGAAATTCAAGATTTGAATTTGAACGACGGAAAGCGGACCGCAAATTCGTTATATTAACATTCACCCCCAAAGTTTAGTTTCTTACAAATTAGTACATTTAATGTAAATATGTTATACTATAAGGAAGAATTTATAAATCAAAGTAAATACATTTTTCATTAAACATTTAGCTTCAATAGTTAATTTTGACCAGCAAGTAACGATTTATTTTCACACTTTGAAACGTTCTGAATAACTTGAGCAGCAAGTAAACTATTTATTTTCTTGATGGTGAAGTCTTGGATGGATGACTGCCTTGAGAGGATTCTTCATACCAACAGTGAGACCAGGAGCCTCAGTAAAGTCAGGAGGAGAGCCATTAACAGGCATCCATTTGAAAGCCTGAATCATCTTAGCCAGCATTAGGTTAACATGTAACAAGCCTAAAGTAAAGGCCGGACAGATCCTCTTGCCAGCTCCAAATGGTGCCATTTTGACACACTTTTTGGCAGTCAGGTCTACTCCAACACCATCTCCATTTAGAAACCTCTCAGGTTTGAACATGTCTGGTTCTGTCCAGATTTGGATCTTTTGTCATCCAGTTGGTGTAGAATTCGACGCTGCGCCTGCAGGGATTGTGTAACCTCCAAGCTCTGTGGTCTCTAATGGGGCATGTGAAATGGTGAAGTGGGTGGGAGGGTGGCGCCGGAGGGTTTCTTTGACAATGGCGTTAAGGTAAGCCATTTTTTCTACATGACATTCCTCTAACTTGCCTCCTGGTCCAACTTGATTTAGTATTTCATTATATAGGTTCTTGAATAGCTTGGTTATGCACCAAATGGAGCATAGCCCATTCAAGAACTGTGGAAGATGTGTCGGTCCCTCCGAAGATGACTTCTGAGACTAGGCTGACGAGCTCTTCCTCACTTAGATGGCCTCGTCCTGGAAGGTTTAAATCAAACAGTGAGTCAATGTAGGCAGCGCCAAGTGGGCTAAGCTGGCTACCAATCTGCTCCTTGCTTAATTTGCCCTCATTTTCGACGAAGTGTTTTCTTTTTTGGATAAGGGGAGCTAGGCACTCAACTTGCCTCATCCGAAGCTTCTTTGCCTCCCTCAATTGCCTAATAAAGAGTGGCCTCATGAATGGCAGAAAGTCAAGCAGCGTCGGGTTCACCATGAGCGTGGCTTGGTGAATCAGGTTTATGATTTCTTGGACCTTCTCTTTGGACAACATTGTACCAATGCACATGCATATCAAAATGCTAGATAGAGTAAGCTTGCAAGAGCTGTAGACCTCGACGAATCCTTTCTCTTCAGCCTCAGATCTCAGGATCTGTATGTGGTTTTCCATAGCCCATTCCCTGATCCAACCACATTGCTTGATCTTCAGCGGATTAGTTATCTGAGCCATCATGTTCCGCCTCAGAACCCGCCACAAAGGTCCATACTTACCTACATTTATAACACACTTTCCCTCGGTGAAGATTTCCCGGATAGGTGATCCTTAGGCCGGTCTGCAAAGCATCACTTTTTTCACCAAAGCTTCATGCATCAGCTCCGGGCTGGTGACAACCACAAGCATCTTCTGCCCCAATTTCAACGTAAATATTGGACCGTACTTGGGACGCAAGTCCCTCACAATGTCCATGAGTGATCTCTTGTGGAGGATGACTTGTCCAAGATTTCCCACCAGTGGCCAGCCAGGTGGACCTGGAGGAAGCTTGTTCTTCGCCTTGAGAGCCAAGTTACCACTTTTTATCAGCTTGCTGATGATCATGGCAGCAAATATGACTCCAATGAGATTTAAGAGAAACTCCATTGATGCCAACTCTTTGATAACTGATCCAACAAAATCTCATTTTATAGAGGTGTGTAAGGACTATGGACTGACAGTAAAATTTAAAATTTTGAACTGTCATTTCACAATGTCATCAATCTTATGAAACATATTTATGAGGTATTCTATTCCCATTGATTGTTTCTAAATGGAAACCAAACCTGTGGTTTCTATTTATGTGAAACTCTTCCCCAATGAAACTCAATTTTACAGAGGTTTGGATGGGTGCCCAGTTGAATTTAAAGTTTGAGCTGTCCATTTCAGAGGTAATTGAATCCAAACTGAATTTCTGTTTCTCTGAAAAACTGAGTAAACAGAACAGACTCTCATTTTCATGGAGGTGTGGAGGGAGTGTCCAGTTGAATATAAATTTGAGTTGTCCATTTCAACATCTCACAATCTCATCTTTGGTTATGAATGTTGATACTAATGTCCAACATTGAATGCCAACAAAAACACACAGGTTAAACATTTATGTTTTAGCAGTATATTTGGTGACATTACAGCTTGTTCAACTGTCTTATAGCTTTTATTGTTGTCTGATGTTGAGTTTCAACATTCACTCAAAATGCATCTGCTCTTTAAGCTTGCAGAGGCATCGAACAGGAGTTTTTAAGGCATAGTGAAGTGTATCCCAATAACATGAATGCAACTCTTTTTGATCAAATTATTCATCTTTATTTGGAAACTTAGATAACATGAAGTCCCAACAAGAGTAGCACAAACAACACCACAAAGACACAACACAAACCATAACAAGTCACATTCAGTTCACTAGCCTTGTGACTTGTTCACTTTATTCATTCATTCATTAAAGACGAGCAAGTCTAGTAAAACTCATGCAGCCATACTTTAAGCCTCGATCACCTCTCCAGCATCTACAGCAGCCAACACCAGCTCTGGAATTGGCGAACTTGCACCACTCCAAGTCTGATCAATTGCATTAGGCTGCCCCAATGCCTTCAGCGCCAGATGCGCGGCCTTGTGCCCTGAAATCATCATAGCCCCAAATGTCGGCCCCTGCAAATTTCCAACAAAAGATAAAAGTCAGTAAACATTAATCAAACTAATAAAAATCAAAACTTTAAATCAAGTGAAGTATTTCTGACCATTCTTGGAGATCCATCAATCTCCGCTACTTCCATTCCAGTGACGATCATCCCTGGAACAATCTCTCTGGTCAGCTCAACTATTGCGTCCTCAGCTGCATTCATGTCAAGTGCCTTCATCCCTGGAACACTTTCAATCATTCCAATGCTCCTTAGACGCTTGACGCCAGTGGCTCCAAAGGGACCATCATGTCCACATGAGCTCACAACCACTTTAGCCTCCATCACATTTGGATCCATACACGACTGAGTGTCGTGATTCATCGAAACAAGTGCCCAGTTGGTCACTACTCCAGCCACTCTATCACCTTTCACAATCAAATCCTCAGCTGCCACGGCATTGAACAACTTCACATTAGGCCGAGCGAGAAGCTTACTCATGATCGTCGATGTGAACAAAGCTGCATGCTTTATCACAACATAGTTGTCAAGCTCATCATACTCAATCTCAAGCTCGTCTAAGAACTTGTGAGCCGGTTTGCGGACAACCATAGAGGAAAAGAGCTGTCCACCGAGCCACGCGCCGCCTCCTGGACTGACAGATTGTTCAATTATAGCAACGTTGATGTTAGGGTTTTTGGAGATCTCGTAAGCGCATGAGAGCCCAGCTGATCCAGCGCCAACGATGACGACATCAGTGTCGGCATAGGTGATCATATCAGTCATGTATCGACGGGTCATCTCACGGGAGACGATTGATTCTTTGATGGGTTGGAATTTGAAGGAGTTGAGATCGTACGAGGTGGCAGAGGCTGAGATGGTGGTTTTGGTGGATTTGGGGAGGTGGGTTTTGAAGGATTTGATGGATGGAGTGAGAAAGGTTGAAGCTTTGGAGTGGAGGGTGGGGTTGGTGGTGAGGGTTGTTGTCAAGGACGCCATTGTTGTGTGTTGTAGCTTGTTGAGATTGAAATGAAGGTTAATTTGATGCAGAGGAGATGAAGATGCTTAGGTTTTATAAACACAAATTATTGGATTTATTTATTTTACTATATTAGTATTCGGAAAAAGATTGGTTGCTGATAATATTAATTTTTTTAATAATTATATTATTAGATGAATGAATGGGATTTTTCAACTTTAGATTTTACCATAAATACGTATTGTTTTCCTCCTATATAGTATGGAAATTATTGTTTTTAAATGTCAATTTTGGTGTTCTGGAATCCACCATGTTTGTGTCTGGATTATAATAAAAAGTGGCAGTGAATGTTTACCTTGATTTGTTATATTGATAATCATTACGAGTAAATTAAGTAATTTATCTTTACTATTAATAATAAATAGAAATTAGTAGGTTTTTCAATAATAAAAAAAGACCCTGAAAAACAGAATCAACAGATTGAGACTGAGGATAGTGTCCGATGGGTTGATGTGGTGGAACGGAAGATGAGGACACTAAAATTAGAGTATTGGAATTAACGGACAAACTGACACGTAAAATGAGGGAAGCATTGCATGCAATTATGTCGTATTGCATTAATGTGCATGCGCTAGTTTGGATTGACTTTAAAAGTCAACTGGTACAGTAATGTTTGTCAGGGTTGAAAACACTGTGATTACACAGCCCAAGCCCAATTGATGCAAATACGTGATGACAAGTCCCGAGTGAGTCTGCAACAAAAGAACGAGTAAATGTGGGCTATGGGAATTGAATCAGTTGGGGTAGGGAAACTCTAGGCCTCGTCACTGCTCAATTCCGAGACAGCTTTGTTTAGTAACAAAGTATAATCGTGGAATTTAATCAATCATTCATTAAATCCTCGTTAGGGACAAGCATTACTAAATCAATTGCCACTGATTCGACTGATACCTTCCAAGAATGTGATGAGTAATAGTCTAACAGATCCTGCATCAGGTGTTCATCGCAATAAGCACACTTTATAATTTGGAGTTCAGATGGACTTGAAATAGTGAAGCATTACTAATGAACTAGAATCGTGCAACGATGAGAACTTGGAACAAAGTGACGTAGTACCACTTGGTCTAAAACAGAATAATAAGAGACAGCATTTACAGGCATGTTTAGGTACTTAAAAGTAGTACTTTTATTTAATAGAGCAGCCGCAGCGAAGTGGCCCTATTGGACCTTAGTTCACCAGACGCTCATGAAACCAACTGGAACGAGAACAAAGTTTAAAGGGAACTTGACACAAACACACGTAATAAAACCAAATTCATAAGACCTCCTAGTATCCACCACGAAGGCGCAGGACCAGGTGCAGAGTAGATTCCTTCTGGATGTTGTAGTCAGCCAGAGTGCGACCATCCTCCAATTGCTTGCCGGCAAAGATCAACCTCTGCTGGTCCGGTGGAATCCCTTCCTTATCCTGGATCTTGGCCTTCACATTGTCAATAGTGTCAGAGCTCTCAACCTCCAAAGTGATGGTCTTTCCAGTGAGGGTCTTCACAAAGATCTGCATACCACCACGCAGACGAAGGACCAAGTGGAGGGTGGATTCCTTCTGGATATTGTAGTCAGCAAGTGTGCGACCATCCTCCAGCTGCTTCCCTGCAAAGATAAGCCTCTGCTGGTCCGGAGGGATACCCTCCTTGTCTTGTATCTTGGCCTTAACATTGTCAATGGTGTCAGAGCTCTCAACCTCCAAAGTAATGGTCTTTCCAGTCAGGGTCTTGACGAAGATTTGCATTCCACCTCGCAGACGGAGCACCAAGTGGAGGGTGGATTCCTTCTGAATGTTGTAGTCAGCAAGAGTGCGCCCATCCTCCAACTGCTTCCCTGCAAAGATAAGCCTCTGCTGGTCCGGCGGGATACCCTCCTTATCTTGGATCTTGGCCTTCACATTGTCAATTGTATCAGAACTCTCCACCTCCAAAGTTATGGTCTTTCCAGTCAGGGTCTTAACGAAGATTTGCATGCCACCACGCAGACGGAGCACCAAGTGCAGTGTGGATTCCTTCTGAATATTGTAATCAGCCAAGGTACGTCCATCCTCAAGCTGCTTTCCAGCGAAGATAAGTCTCTGCTGGTCTGGTGGGATACCCTCCTTATCTTGGATTTTAGCTTTCACATTGTCAATAGTATCGGAGCTCTCAACTTCCAAAGTGATGGTCTTTCCAGTCAAAGTCTTAACAAATATCTGCATACCTCCACGGAGACGCAACACAAGGTGAAGGGTCGACTCTTTCTGAATGTTGTAATCAGCCAAGGTACGTCCATCCTCAAGCTGCTTTCCAGCAAGATAAGTCTCTGCTGGTCCGGAGGAATACCTTCCTTGTCCTGGATCTTAGCCTTAACATTATCAATAGTGTCACTGCTCTCAACCTCAAGGTTATGGTCTTGCCAGTCAAGGTCTTAACAAAGATCTGCATGCCACCCCTCAATCGAAGCACCAGATGAAGAGTCGACTCCTTCTGGATGTTGTAGTCGGCCAAGGTACGACCGTCTTCCAGCTGCTTGCCGGCGAAGATCAGCCTCTGCTGGTCCGGAGGGATGCCTTCCTTATCTTGAATCTTGGCCTTGACGTTGTCGATCGTGTCTGATGACTCGACCTCAAGCGTGATGGTCTTTCCGGTGAGGGTCTTAACGAAGATCTGCATCTGCAATTCACAATTCAACAACAAAATTCGTCGGAAAAAATCATCAAAAATCAACCTAAATTCAAGATAAATAATATCAAAATTCATCATAATCATCAACATCGACAGATCAACATCAGATCTGCTGATCAGAACAAATCAGAGACATAGCAAAATTCAGATAGAACGCACATGAAAAATCTATAAAATCGATCAGATCCGATCAGATCTACAAAATAGAATGTCACCTAACAAAAATTAAGCATCTACATAAGGTCAAATATGAAGATATTGGGAAAATCACGTACCTTGGTGAGAAGGAGATTGAAGAACGATTTCTAGGGTTTTCAGAATTGGAGATCAAATCGGAATTGTGAAAAAGAAGATGGGAGAAGGTTCTAATTTATAGAGAGGAAATCGTTTACAAATTCATGATTTTAAACCAATAGATATTCGACACGTGTGTGGACAAAGTCATTAATCGCGTGGATGTTACGCAACACCGCCTTTGTAAATATCCGGTTTCTTAAACTATGTGCGTTGGGATTTGGATGGCAGGCCGAATTACACGGCGTTAAGTTTAGGTGGGTCTTAACGGCGTTAGATATGGAAAGTGGGTGGTAGTGGCCAATTTGCTAACTTAGTACTTTCTCGATCCAGGAATGAGTGTAACAATACGAGGTTCTCAGCTGAATGCATGGCACCTATGGTGATAGCAGGAATGAGTTATGACTCTGATCCATAAACTTACATTAGATGCTCCAAACCAGCCTAGATTGTTCAAGACAGCATCAGTGGATACACCGCCACAACTGACGGGTATTAACATAGTCCAGATACTGGAAAGGCAACCATCACCGTGGCCGTAATGGCCTTCGTACTTTTCTTTTTGTATGCTACGAGCTTGATCACAATGTAGCACGGCTTTCAGTCATAAGGTCAATGACCAGCAGCTCTAAATACAGTGCCAAACATATCAAGAAGAGTCCATATAACCTTGCTTCAAAAATATATGGCAGAGCGAATGTGTGTAAAGAGTAGAAAAACTATCAATAACATAACTCCGGAACTGAAAGCATCAATGACCATGGATTTTGGAAGTCCGAAGCCATATATACTTGTTTACACCAACGAAACTTGAAGGAAGAATTATCTGGGGGATAGTTCACTTATTGAGACCTCATTGTTTGTCATTGAACGGTGCTCTGGTGGAATTATGAGTGGCTCTGGCTCTACAACACTGTGCATGAAAAAGGCTGGTTTTTCAGGGACGGGGAGTGAGAGCGAGTAGCTACTGAGCATCAAAATAATGGAACTCATGGTGGGTCGAGCAGCTGCACTTTCCTGAATACAAAGTAGCCCGATATGAATGCATCTCATTATTTCATCTTTGGAGCCATCCAAGATAGTTGGATCAATGATATCTGTAGCTTTCCCTGCCCTCCAACTTTCCCATGCCTGTGGAAAAATGTAAACTCATAAGAAAGGGGTCTGACATCCGTTGTTCTATGGTGTTTTAGGTGATGAGAGTTATGAATGCAACATTAACTACTCACAAAGCTATTAAGATCCTCTATAGTTTCTCCAACACGGAAAGAACTATTCTTCTGGCCGCAGATTAGTTCCAGCAATAACACGCCAAAGCTGTATATATCAGTCTTTACTGAGAATTGCCCATAAAAAGCATATTCAGGAGCCATATATCCACTGCAAACGAAAAATTTAATCTGACTAGGTTATAGAGGAAAATCCATTAAAGTTGGGAGAAAACAATCAATATAATGGAGATACTTACTATGTTCCAACAACTCGATTTGTTTCTCCTCGAGTTTGATCCGTCACAAACAACCTAGCCATGCCAAAATCAGCTATTTTTGGATTCAAGTCGTCATCTAATAAAATATTACTCGCTTTCAAATCTCGGTGAATAATTCTGAGTCTAGAATCTTCATGAAGATACACAAGTCCCCGTACAATTCCACCAATAATTTTGTACCGCGTTTTCCAGTCAAAATTTACCCGCTTTGAAGGATCTGCGCAAGTCAAGGGACTAAATTAGGTGCCACACAAAGTTCAACAACTTAATAGCATGCATCGCACATAACTGAAAGTTATACCGAACAAGAACTGATCAAGGCTTGCATTGGCCACAAACTCGTAGACGAGAAGCCTCTCTTGACCTCGAATGCAAAGACCTAGGAGTCTAACCAAATTCCTGTGCTGGAGTTTAGCCAACAACCGAACCTCGTTCTTAAATTCAGTATCTCCCTGTCCTGACTTCTCAGCTAATCGCTTCACAGCTACTTCTTGTCCATCGTCTAATGTTCCTAAATAAATTAAGAGACATCAACAATGAGTTGTAAGCGATATGAACAGTGTGAGTACAATCACTTATCATGCATTTACTTATTACCTTGTAGACGACCCCAAATCCACCTTTCCCCAGCATATTATCATTCGAGAAGTTATCAGTAGCAACCACAATCGAATGGAATTCAAACTGAAAGGATTCCACACCATTCATATCATCTCCGCCTGAAAATGAAGAGCAGTTAATTAAGATTAAGAATATTCCAGGTAGATAAGGAACAAAATATTTTCTCCTAATTCAAATAACAAGTCAAAATCATCATCATCTTCAAACCAAATGAATTGATAAATGGAACCATCTTTACTTACTTTCACGATTCTTTCTCAACCTCTTGCCCCTTAAAACCGCATAAATGTATACAACCAACACCACAAAACTAACTGTTGAGACAACGATGATGATATTTCGAACAGTGGAGTTTCTTACTTCTGTAAAAGTAAAACACACATTATTGCAGATCTTAGTAGAATTATAAAGAAAATGTCCGAACTCCGGAAAAACTTAAAAAAGGGCATTCGAAAGGTGATGGTATGTGCAGAATATCTCTAGTAATATTGTATTATCAATTTTCTCTTACAAATTCATGTATTGGTTTATAGGATGCTGTACCTTTGTGTGGAATATCAGAGGTTGGAGATATTGGTGGTGATGGTGGCGGTACAACAGGTGATGAAGGCGGTGGTGATTCACTTCTCGTTGTGTCATAAAACGGAAAGATCTCATATCTAAAATTGCAAGATGGACGATGCACTCGTGCTCCCTCCTTCTCAAGGAAATACTTACTTATATCTCCAAATGCCACATCAAGGCAACCGAGGCACTCCCTCTCAATTAAATCAGGTGTACACTGCACTAAAGCATAAACGCGACCAAACAGCGTGTAATTTGTGCTTCCATAAGCATACTTTCTTAGAGAATTCCCTGAAGAGGCTTTGTTCCTCAAATCTATTAAAAGAAATTCCAATGCCTGTTTCAGCCCGTTCAAATCCTTAACATTATTATCATTCCAAATACGGTAGACTTCTCCATTCTGATTACGAAAAATGTCATTGTTGGAATACCTCAACATGCATCTATTATAATAAACAATAGCACCCCTTTGTACGGGACACAAATCAGGTAGAGCAACAGTCGAGTAATTCACACATCTACGACACGCAGCCGGACTAATATCTCCTCTACAAAGAGCTATACCATATGCTCTATCAACACCTTCTCCCACTGAAACATTATAAAATCCATAATCAATCTGATCATTGGTTGTGATGGATGCAAAGACACGCTTCAAATTCGCTGCGTATGTGCTATTATTCGTGTAATTCCCATCTCCTCCGCAATACTCATGCAACTTGATTTCCTCCTGAGCCCTAACCCCAGAAACATAAACCAAAAAAACAAAAGAAGATACAATTAATGACCTCATAAACACATGTAAAATCAAGCAGAGAAGTTGAAAGAACACTCTTCACAACTTATAATAGCACATATTCAAACATCATAAAGGCTTCAATTTTGAAACTCAATCGACGAACAATTCAAAAGTGGAAGACTCCAAGTCAACACTGATACATGAATAAACTAAACTAGATTGCCCTACTCGAGAAGATGGAGACGGGAGTGGTTCGGAAAAATACCTGGAAAAAAATGAGGCCTTTTTTCACAACCACTTTTATAGCACGCCATGGTTGAATTCTGAAGCAAGAACTTCCGGTTCTAGAAAGGTTGAGTGGGCCCCTTTTATCGCATTTCCGCTCAAAACTCCCGACATTCAGAAACCAAACCGCGACGGCATGGGTTGAAAATGTAAGATAATTTAGAAAACAATCGTGATTTTTTTAATATCTATTCCGGTAAATTATTACTCAATAAGTGCAAAGGACGTGTAAATAATAGTTCACTACTAAAAATTTAACGAATAAAATTTAATTTCTGATAAAATCAAAAATTTAATTTCTGATAAAATCACTTACACACTGTAGAGCTTTCCACAACATGTTTTTATGCAACTTTGAGCTTTGATATCTCACTCAATATTCGATCAAATTTGACATTCGAATATTAAATCTTATAATACATTTTGCAATGAATTTTATCAAGACTTGAACTATTCGATGTACACTAAACATCGAAATTGGCTCTCGAAATTGGCTCTCGAAAATAAAATAAACTCAATTTATTCACGCACTTACAAATCAAATAAATTTCCAACTTTTATGAGTTGCATCACAACATTGGTAACTTAGAATAATAATTTTGTGGCATAATCTTTGCTTTCCAACTTTGGGACTACATTTCAGAAGAAACTGGTGGCATTGAACCGGAGATTGCAGCTTGGGCCAACAATTCTCCCTCCGATACTACCCGGAATATATTTTGTGATATCGTCGAAAGCTCGTGATAAACAGTTATCACACTGCATTTGATCCAAGTCAGGAATGCACTGCACAAGACCATAAATCTTTCCAATGCCAGTGGAATTTGTGCTTCCAGTCGCGAATTTGAGCGTCGAGTTACCTTGTGTGGCCTTTTCGCGTAAAGTATATAACAAACTAAAAAGTTGTTTGTTATATGTTTCAGTGCTAGATGTGTTGTTATCTGACAGTTTTGCATAAGTCCCTTCGAGTGAACGGAATATGTACCAATTTGTGTACCTGAACATACAGTTATCGTACCATATGATGGCTCCTCTTTGATTCGGGCAGCGTCTAGGGAGATCAGTAGTGCCAAACTTGATGCACTCAAGACATGATCTCTGGTTAACATCTCCCCTGCAGAGTGCTACTGAGATTACTTGATCCTCATGCTGGCCAACTGATAAATTGTAAAATCCGTTACTGGTCTGATTAAGGGATGAGAAGGTTGAGAGTACCTCGTTGAGGTTAGTAGCGAAACCACCAAAGCTTTGGAATCCGTCGCTGGTTCCTGAGCACGCGTGGTAGTTGTAGACCTCTATAGACCGAGCAAATCTAAGAGCTGAGAAAAGAAAAAGTGAGGTTAAGATGGCACAAAGTTGCGTTGAGCTCGACATGAGTATCCTTATTTCTTGAAATGTTTTAGAGCTGTATCTCAATGGAATGAGCTCTTGTTACTTGGATCATCTTGAATCTTTTAGGCTCAGTGTGAACTGAATGACTTGTATACATTCAATGCTTTGAAGTTTGAACCAGTCTTCAAGCTTAAGACTCATGGAATGGTTCTTTTCGGATAGTTACAATAAACCACATTTGGTCAGTCATCAAAAACACCGTTGTAATGTTTCACAAAAGGCACACTTCATCAAAAAAAATTAACAGTATAATAATAATTGTTCACTAATTAATCTATTGGAAATGCAGTGAGTGTGTAATTGCATTACTGTCGAAGGATTCAAGAATCTTGCTGCGGCATGGGAAAGCCGGCCATGTTCTATTGTAAGCCATCTAATGTGTCTTTATTTGTTTGTGTATTTTGCAGGCTCAACAACTCCTTGGAGTTTATTAAAGAAGCTATGAAGGTTGTTCATACTTCTCAGTAATATACTATTCTCCCCTTAGCACTTTCATAATAATAATTACCCCAATGACTCAATGAGGTGGTCTCGTCTTTTGTCCAAGCTTCGAGCTAGAAGCCATCTCCTGGCTAGATCGATGATGCAAACTGTGAATCAAAAATCTGTTCAGGGCTGTATTTGTGAAGAGCCTGCACTCGTTATATTCAGGTACGCCTTAAATATGACGTTAGTCTTGTTTTTTGCTTTTATTGAAATTCCCATTCCCATCACCTGACTTTTATATTATGAAATTGGAACTTATATATGGATAGTGGTTGGATGATCCTTGTCTGCTTTTAGTAAAGTTTACAGTTCTTATAGTTGACCCCTCTGTATACAAAGCTTGAATTGTTTTCGAACTGCAAAACTCTCTGAGTTAATGAGCTTAACAATATGCTGGGTGAAAACTTGTGCTCTATCGGGGTTGCAATAGAGATGATACCATAATGGGGTCATCACATCTGTTGTTTGCAGTTGTTCTAGTTGCTCCACTCCTTGTTCATGTCGTCGAAGCCCAGAGGACAGAAATCCATATATACCATGAATGTTCAAACTTTTCCAGTACTGGCACATACCAGATGAATTTGGGTAAGGTCCTTGCCCTTATATCCTCAAACAATGACATTCAGTATGGCTTTTATAATTTTTCAGAAGGTCAGGGCAGCAACAAAGTTAATGCAATTGCATTATGTAGAGGAGACGTGACGGAAGCTGTCTGTCACAGATGTCTCAACTTCTCCACTTCCATTTATGGTCTCACCAAATTTTGTCCCAACCAAACTCGTGGTATAGTATTTTATGAAGCTTGCATGCTACGGTACTCAGACCAAGAAATATTTGGTGTCCGAGAGGGGCCTATCTACTACAGGGCGAATACTAGGAATGTTTCCAAATCTGATGCTAATGTGTTCACTCAGGTGCTGGATAGCTTACTATCCAGTCTGAAAACCCAAGTTTCCGCTAGCGATTATACTCGAAAGTTTGCTGTAGGAAGTGCAAATTACTCAAGCTTTCTCAGGATATATGCACTAATGCAGTGTACACCTGACTTAAGCGAGAGGTTTTGCAGCAGTTGCCTGGATCGGGCTCTTCGTTATATTCCACAATATTTTCCTTTGAGCAATGGAGGACGAGTTGCTGCTCCTAGTTGCTATTTCAGATATGATTCAGAACAGTTCTATGATAATGTGGCCAGTCTTCCTCCATCACATCTTAATAATTGGGGCGGGAAAGGTGATCCCTTGCTATATCTTGTACGGTTGCACCGCAGTTTTCATTTTTCATGTGGTATATTGATTACACCATTTGTCCTTGTTGCCATTGGAATCTATTAAAACTGCTTTTTTTCTCAGTCAGCAGCCCGGTTAAAAAATCTCATCTCCGTAACGCTCTTTATGGTAATCACTCTGGGAACTTTAATATATGTTCGATTTAAGAGAGCAAAGAAAAACATCAAAGTAAGTTCCTTACCGATTTTTTGTTAATAGTTCTTGATTAGGCTTTGATTAGACTTTAGATCTGACGTATGAAAATAATCTTCATTCTTCACTATAGGCGTCCATGAAATTAGAAGCTTAGAGTCCCTGCAGTATGACTTGAAAACTATCACAGCTGCTACAGATAACTTTTCCAAAGATAACATTCTGGGGCGTGGCGGATTTGGCTCTGTTTACAAGGTAATGATTGATAAGGGTGATAAATAAAGGTTTTATTTGCGTAAGGATCTTTGTGATCTTTGAGTTTTTCTGTCCGTCTCATAATATTTTTTGCTGCTTCTTCAGGGAAAACTGGATGAAGGATCAGAAATAGCCATCAAGAGACTAGCCATGAATTCAGGTCAAGGAGACTTGGAGTTCCAGAATGAAGTATTGTTACTTGCAAAGCTTCAGCACAGAAATCTGGTCAGACTCCTTGGTTTCTGTCTGGATGGCATTGAACGGATTTTAATCTACGAATTTCTGCCAAATGGAAGCCTTGACCACTTCCTTTTCGGTATTGTTCTTCTCTAAACAGCATGAGTTGATGATGTAACCTCTTCTTAGTTTTCAGGTCTTGACTTATTCAATATCTGTTTGTTTCCTTGTAGACCCTTTTAAGCGCGCTTATTTGGAATGGGGAACACGTTACAAGATCATAGCAGAGATTGCTTGTTAGATCCTGAGGTTCACATCCCTCAAGAGGGTGTTGAGGTTCGGATACCTCTTGTGAACTCAAAGGATCTTCATACCCATGTTTTGATGATGACAGCATTTATTTAATGTCTTGAGTGAAGTGTTCAGGTTGATGTACCTGAGCAATGGACAGAAGGACTTGACATTCATGAAGGACTTGATGGGATCAAGTACCTGGGATTAACAATCAAGGACCTGAGGACACAGCAGATCACGTGAAGGACAGCTGTACAAGAAAGAGAAAAGCTTGCTGCAGAAAGTACCAATCTAGCCGACTTGGGAACTCGTGAATATCTTGGAGATATTGGAGAGCATGCTGCACCTAGTGGACAATAGAAGACCATGCTCTACCTAGTGGACAATAGGAGGGCAGCCGAAAGCACAAAGTGAACAGTGCCACGGACAAGACCCTGCACGTGGGTCTCTATTCAAAATGCAAAGGATTGGAGCCATTTTGAACTCTCCCTCCCATTCGAAACTCAAGCACAACTCAAGAATCTAGAGAGTGATTCAAGTGAGGTTGAAGATCTTCTTGTGTAAGGCTAAAGTGCATCAAGGAGATAAGCTTGGAGTTGAAGGTCTGAAGGACCTGGTGGTAGGAGGACATCCCAGCAGCAGTGCGAGGGATCTCAGGAGCAACCAAGGGCGTTCTGTGTAAGGCTGAAGTGCATCAGAACCCAGATCCTTGGTGTGTGAGAGCTACAACAGATTCAGGGGGAATCGTGTGAAGGTAGCGTCTCTGGAAGTCACGAACAGGGTACTGACCCTGGGTAAGCTGACTTTTGTGTTGTAATAGCTTGTGTTGTTGTTACATAGTACAAACTATTGTTTTGTATAGTCGATTGATTTAATAAAGAAATCATTCGACATCATTTCCGCTGCGTGTTTACTTGTGAAGTCCCTGCAGTCTGGGATCAGGTCCCTAACAGTTCCTGAGTCCCTAGATACACTAACCACGGTCCTTCAATTGGTATCAGAGCCCTGTGCTCTAGATTGTTGGTTAGTTTGCAGGTATGTCAGGTGGTGATTCGTTCTCAACGCCTCCAAAGCTCAAACCGGGAGAGTATGACTCTTGGGCGATTCGGTTCGAAGAACACGTCCTTGCTTTAGATGGCGAGGTATGGCAGATCATTGAGCAGGGTCGTCAGTTCATCATGGATGATGAAGACCAGACCAAAGAGAAGCCGAGGGCTCTCTACACCACTGAGGACTTCAAGAAGCTTCAGAAGAACGCTCAAGCCATGAAGGTTCTGCATGCTGCTTTGGAACCTGGTGATCTAGAGAAGGTCATCATCTACACAGACCCGTCTGAGGTCTGGGATGCTCTCAGGAGGATATATGATGGTTCTGGGGACGTCAGAAAGAACAGGATCCTCACTGCACAGACGAGGTACAGGAGTCTTCGTCAAAACAAGGATGAGTCGATACATGGGTATCACTCAAGGTTTCAAGGATGCTTGGCTACCTTGTCAAGACTTGGAAAGGTATACGAGACATGGGAGATTACCCATCACTTCCTTCAAGGTTTGTCACCGGAGTGGGATGACATATCAAGGACCTTAGCTTCACTTGCTGATACTAAGAGAATGACCCTAGAGGACCTGGTATCTAAGTTGGAGAGTGACATGCTCATTGAGAAAATGAAGCTAGAGGGTCGCGAACCTCAAAGATCCGGAAAGCAGATTGCTTTGGTCTCTGAGAAGGGTAAGAACCAGAAGAACTCCAAATGGAAGAAGTTCAACAAAGGATCTGGTGAAAGGAAAGAAGGAAGAGGGGATGAGAAACTTCTGACGGATGCAATGAAGGTCATGACCCTGAAATCGAATCCAGGGAACTCAAAAACCCAACGTCAGAAAAGAACTGCAACTATGGACGATGAGTGTTTCTACTGTGGCAGAAAAGGACATTTTGCTAAGGATTGCAGAAAGAAAAAGTGGGATCAAGCTCACAACAAGGAAAGGCCTCACGGTGAGAGACCGAAGGACAACAAGGCCATGATCGCTGCTTGGGGGGACTCCGAGGAAGACAGTGACCTGGATAGCCAATGTGAGGTCAAGTCATTCAAGAGGACCACATGTCTTATGGCCAGAGGTGGATCCTCATCATCCTCATCCAAGGAGGTAAAGAATACTTCCAAGTCATCTACTTTTGAATCACGTGACGATCTAATTAATATTATTAGAGGCTTTCATGATAAGTATTATGAGTTGTCTAATGTGATTGCTAAGCAAGATGCTCAGCTTGTTGAGAAAGATGTCAGGATTAGGCAGCTTGAGGCTGAACTCAACAGAAGACAGGGTTGCGAGACTAGTCAAGGACCTCGTCAAGCTAAGCAAGGTCGTGAACCTGCTGTGAGGGTAAAGACAAATGTTCAGGGAACAAAGAAGTCAAGACCCGGTCTCGGTTATGGTGAGGTAACCATACTGAAGAGAGCTCCACAAGCTGGTGAGCCTAGGAGTACTCCACATGTGAAGGTGGACCTTCAAGACAAGGCTAAGACATACGGTAAGGGAATACGTATATGGCAAAGAATGCTCAAGGCCGTGAACCAACAAGGATCGACTTCAACATCGAAAGAAGAAGATCGCTGAGTTCAAGAAGGAGAACTTCAAGAGCAGGAAGATTTATTTTTCCTGGGTGGGGAGGCATTTGAAGAAAATGTCGGCTTCTGAGTTCAGGACCCTGGTGGATATACTAAGAGAGGGACGTCAACTCGGCTTGATTGACAGGGATTCAAGTGATGCTAACTCTTTCGAACCCTATTGTTTGTGTTGGTTCTGTTCTAAGAAGAAACCCAAAGAGGCAAAGCTCGTTTGGGTTCGTAAGAACTGATTGTTTGTGTGCAGGTGAAGAGAGGGACGGTACTGTGGAACAGGTCCTGGTATATGGACAGCGGTGTTCAAGCCACATGACAGGTCAAATGGACTATTTCTCTTCACTGCAGCAGCATCCAGGGGGCTCCATTACCTTTGGAAACAAGAGCAAGGGTGAGATTCTTTGGTACCGGTATGTTATGGTAAGCTTATCGGAAAAGGTTTAGCATTGATAATGTGAACTTGGTTCATAAATCTAAAGTTTGATTTACTTAGTGTTTATCAACTTTGTCAAGGAGGAAACAACAAGGTTGTTTTCACATCTAATGGGTGTTTTGTTAAGTCTCTTAGCACAGGTAAGATTCTTCTCAAAGGCACGGTTGATAATGGGGTATACAAGACCGATCCAGTTGGGATCCGGATGAGTACCTCTGTTTGTCATCTAGGGCAGACAACTCAAACCTTTGGCATAGACGTCTTGGTCATGTGAATCGGAAGTTGATGAAGAAACTTCAGAGGTTGGATCTTGTTCGAGGCCTTCCAGTTGAACTGGTCAGGTACCTGACGAGGTATGTGTACCCTGTACAAGAGGAAAGCAGACAAGGACCTCATTCAAGCCAAAGAAGGTTGTGAGTACCAGCAGTCCCTTGGAATTGGTGCATATGGACTTATGCGGACCAATGAGGACTCAATCAATCGGAGGGAACAAGTATGTGTTTCGTCTTGGTTGATGATTATTCAAGGTTTACATGGACGATTTTATATCTTCAAAGACTGAGGTATTTGATCGGTTCGGAACCTGGGCAAAGGAAGTAGAGACTTCACTTGTTAAGAAACTCAGAAGCATCAGATCAGATCATGGTACTGAGTTTGACAACGCACAATTCATCAGCTGGTGTGCTAGTCAGGGTGTTCATCACAACTTTTCAGCTCCAAGGACTCCACAGCAGAATGGGGTAGTTGAGCGAAGAACAGGACCCTGGAAGATATGACCAGGACCTTGTTGCTTGAGAGTGGACTGCCAAAGAGATTTTGGGCAGAGGCCATGAGCACAGCGTGCTATGTGTTGAACAGGGCCTACTTGAGGCCACTTCTGAACAAGACTCGTACGAGTTGTTGAAGGGCAGAAGACCTTCTATATCACACTTGAGGGTATTCGGGTGTCGTGCTTCGTTCATGACAACGGGAAACATCAACTTGGGAAGTTTGATGCAAGAAGCGAAGAAGGAATATTTGTAGGGTACTCAATGCATAGTAGAGCCTACAAGGTGTACATCAAGAGGACTAGATCAGTCGAAGAGAGTGTACATGTGGTTTTGACGAGAATGTCATGCCAAGGAACCCTGCTGAGGTTCATGACCCTGGCAACGATCAAGAGGTCAGGAACCTGCAGAAGTCTTTGTGTTTACACGGCCAGGCTGAAGACACAGAGGGTCCGGTACAAGAGGGTATCGATGAGGCACAGGAAGGTGTCGATGGGAATCCAGTACTTGATGGTATTGATGAGGATCAGTCCATGATGAGGGACTTGTGCAAGATCAGTTACCTGATGACGCAGGAGGTACTTGATCCAGATCAGGGACCTCAGGGAGATAACAATGAGTTGGAGACCTTAGGAGAGGTAGTTCCACAGGAGAAGTGCTCGGGTTAGTCAACCAAACAGGAGACTTCAAGACTTCTATTGTTATGCTGCTATCAAAGGAGAACGGGTTCAGACCGCGTTCGTGTCCCTGATGGAACCTAAGACGGTTCAGGAGGCACTCAAGGACCCCGATTGGGTTCAAGCGATGCATGAGGAATTGCATCAGTTCGAGAGGAACAAAGTTGGAGACTAGTACCTAGACCAGACAATCGGAAGGTGATAGGGACTCGATGGGTCTTCAGGAACAAGAAGGATGAGCAGGGACTTGTTGTGAGGAACAAGGCTCGGTTGGTTGTGCAAGGGTACAATCAACAGGAAGGCATCGACTACGATGAGACCTTCGCACCGGTAGCGAGACTAGAAGCTATCAGATTGCTCATTGCCTATTCGGTTCAGTATGGATTCAAGCTCCATCAGATGGACGTGAAGACGGCATTCTTGAACGGGTACCTCAAGGAGGAGGTATATGTGAAGCAGACTCCAGGGTTTGAAGACCCTGATCATCCGGACAAGGTATATGTCCTGGACAAGGCGCTTTATGGTTAAAGCAAGCACCTAGAGCATGGTACGAGAGGTTATCAGATTTCTCATAGTTCATGGATATGAACGTGGACCGTGGATAAGACTTGTTTCTTCTAAGGACGGAGAAACATCTCTTGGTGGTGCAAGTCTATGTGGATGATATAGTCTTCGGATCGACTAGTAAGGACCTAGTCAAGAAGTTCACTCAACTTATGGAGAGTGAATTTGAGATGAGTATGGTGGGGGAACTCACATACTTTCTGGGACTTCAGATAGTCAGGGAGAGTCAGGAACCAAGATACACCAAGAGAAGTACCTGACCGAGGTAGTCAAGAAGTATGGACTTGAGACATCAAAGCCCTCGACTACTCCAAGCTCTACCAGCGACTTAATGTCCAGGGACGAGAGCTCTCCCAAACAGATCCTACGCTATACAGGGGCATGATAGGTTCATTACTCTATCTTACTGCTAGTCGTCCTGATATAATGTTTAGTGTCTGTGTATGTGCCAGGTATCAGTCAGATCCCAGGGAATCACACGTGAAGGCTGTGAAGAGGATTCTGAGGTACTTGAAGGGAACGAGGAACCTGGTTCTGTGGTATCCGAGGTTCAAGTCCCTGACATTGGAGGGATATACCGATGCAGACTATGCTGGGGACCGAGCTGATAGAAAGTCCACATCAGGGATGGCACAATATCTGGGCTCTTGCTTAGTATCTTGGGGATCTAAGAAGCAGAACTCAGTAGCCTTTCTACTACGGAGGCCGAGTATGTTGCTGCAGGGTCCTGTTGTGCACAGCTCCTATGGCTGAGGAACCAGCTAAGTGACTTCAATCTTTTCTTTGATAAAATCCTATATATTGTGATAATACAAGTGCTATAATTGTTGCTAAGAATCCAACTCACCATAGTAGGATGAAGCACATTGAAATTAGACATCACTTTATTCGGGATTGTGTAGAGAAGGGACTTGTGTGCATGGAGTCATGTAGGACGAGGAGCAAGTGGCTGATATTTTCACCAAGGCCCTGAGCAGGGAACCGTTCGAGAAGTTCAGAATGGCTCTTGGCATGATCTCTACCTAGTGAGGTACTCCTAACTTTTCTTCCGATGATTGGTTAGAGTAAGGTAGTTAGTTATGCTTATAAGCCTAAGTATGTGATTTTGTCTATGTGTGATAGATTGATTGCATGCATTACTTCTTGATTAAACATGAAAATGTCATATTTTGGTGCTGAATTTCTTTCTAGCCGTACCTTCCGGATCTTGATCCCAAACCTCATGAAGGAAGTGTACATTAGCCACCCTAGCCATACACACTGAGGGACTTGATGAAAAATTCACTAAGAGGTGAGTGTGAGTGACTTCAGTTGTGATGTACAGATATCTTATAACCCTTTGGGTTCAGCCAAGTCATCACAACGTCCCTTGTGTAGTCTTTGGAAAGGTATTGGATTTGCATTCTTCTGTTCAGGGCAGTGACTGGGTTCAGGAACCTCCAGAGAAGCATGAGGTATGTGACCAGGGAAGTCAGTGCAACAGTAACTTTATGGGAGCAGGTGGGGATGTGTACTTCAATTAATGGTCTTGGAAAAAGGTGTGTGGCGAAGGGACGCGACGATTGGACAGATCATTGAAAGCCCAACCGTTTTGTCCAAGGGTCTCATTGATTGCAAAGGGGCTTTAGGGTTTTGGAAAGGGATTTCGAAATTCAAATTTGCAAAATCTCAATCTCTCCAAAATCAACTCCGACGACATCCGAAATTTCGACATCTCAAATGGCATCCTCAACCAACAACACCGAAGCATCCAACATCAACAACGTGGCCGACGACGCCACAAACCCCCAGATCCAGCCGACGGTGGAGGAAACCGTTTCGGCTCAGGTGGTGACTGAACAACCAGCAGAGGTTGTCGTGGCCCAGGAGGTGGTCGCGAAGCCGACTGAGGAGGTTCCTGCGGCAGGCGCCGAGGAGACCGCTGTGGAGACCGCCGTGGAGGGCGCTGGCGAGGAAGTTGCTCCGGTTACTCCGGTGAGTTCATTTAAGGGTAAGGATTTGAACATCCTCTTTAATTCCATGGTTGTTGAATCCCCAGTGGTGGGTGATGATAGTGCACGTGTGGATGTGGCTGTGGACCCCTCGGTGAGCAAACCGGTTTCTGATGTTGTTGAGTCAGTTGTGGTGGCCCCAGGAGGGGGCATGTCTGTTGAGGAAGCTGCTGAGGGCAGTGTGGCTGCTAATGTGGTTGCGGATATGGCTGTTGAGGAGACCACTGAAGGTGGTGTTGCAGATGGAGTACCTGTTGGAGGTACAAGTATTGCTGATGTCGCTGAAGCACCAGTGGTGGGTGCTGATGGGATTGAAGTCTCAAGGGAGACTGTTGAGGCTGTTGAGGCAGCAAGGGCTGCTGAAGCCACCGAGGAGGAACTGGAGAAGGAAGACCAGGCCGCTGCTGCTGTGCTAGAACGCATGAAGGCCCTGGTTAAGGACAAAGGTCCTAGTAGTTCCGGAGTCCAAAGGGAGGACTCGGAGGATGATCTCAGTGCCGAGATAGAAGCCGGTGCTGATGAGTCCAGGGACCAGGCGAAGTCCTTCGATGACTATTCTGGAGGAGTTGGCAGATATGGGAAAATCGCTGCCCCAGATTCTTGATAGAGAGTCAGCAGTTCCGGACTCTTCAGAGCAGTAGTGAGGTTCAGTGATTGAGAAACCTGAGTCTTTCAAGAAGGGACCAGTAAAGAAGGGAAAGATCCCTGCTTCCAGTATCAGGCTGCTACCCATCGAAAAGCCAGCAAGAAACCCAAGAGAGACTTGAGGACCCTGAGGAAACTCAGGAACCAGCTAGAGGGTCAAGGGACCCAAGAAGGAAATGTTGGAAGAGCTGCTATGCACGGAGGAGTGGTTCCGTGAGCAGAGGCTTGATGGGTTGCTCGAGCTGATCAAAGAACAAGGCTGGGAGAGCCTTCTGGGTGGTGAGGAACTGGTTAGCCCAAGCAAGGTCTTTGAGTTCTACTCGGACCTGTCCAAGGTAAGGGCAAGAATGTCTACCTGAACTTCAGGGTTGGTGGTGAGGACCTGAGGGTGTCGAGTCTGGACCTCTCCATCTGCTAGAGATCCCTCATCAGGGATTTGACCACTTCGTGAAGGGAGTGTGGCCCCCAGAGGCCGGGGACAGGTACGCAGTTCAGAAGAGGGTCTGCGGTACAGTAGAGCCGGGCAAGGTGTCTACGAGTCCATGACTGTGAAGGTGAAGATCCTTCAAGCTGCTGGTGACCAACTTCATGCAGGGGGTCCAAGACCAGCTTTGTCCAACTGGAGGACGTGCTGCTCTTGGACAAGTTACTCAGGAAGGAGAAGATCAATCTCCCTAAGTTGGTTCTCACCAGATGGAGTACCTCAGCGGGTACGGCGTGCTAGGCTTCCCTCGGATCATAAAGAAGATCCTTCAGTACAATGACGTCTATGGGGCTCCAGATGATGAAGTCCCTATCACTAAGAACTTCGATCCCTGCTGTTCAAGAAGCTGGGACTGGTTTTGATGACCCAAGGATGGGTTCGTGACCCTCCAGGCAGAGTGGGGACCAGACAGCAGCTGAGGCAGAGACCTCCGTGGATCAGATACCTCAAGAGGTCAGTGGGGACCTTGAGCAGAGGTTGATTGCCCTGGAGGCTGGGCAGAGGGAAGTGAAGGCAATGTTGGCTGAGGTCCTGGACTTGCTTAGGAACTGAGGACCCTGATATCAGAATGCAGATCCAATATCCCACATATGACTAGTCCTGTTCTTGACCCCCCCCAAAACTTATCTTTTTTTTGAAAACTATCAATGCATGCACTTTGACTTTTAATGTTTAAGTTTGAAGTTTGCATAATTTCGATCTTATTACTATTTGCATGATCATTGTTTTTGGCTTATTTGTGTAACTTTCCACCCTTATTTGATAATGCCAAAAGGGGGAAGAGTTATGGGTATCTCACTCAGGGGGAATCATATCAGGGACCTGTCTCTGATACTCGAGTGAGAGCCCTGGTTAGGGTTAAGGGGGAACTGTCCATACTTGCGACTCACTAGATAGACTAGATAGTCCATTGCTCCGATATGATTTTGTTATATTGTCTATCATGTGTTTGTCATCATCAAAAAGGGGGAAATTGTTAGATCCTGAGGTTCACATCCCTCAAGAGGGTGTTGAGGTTCGGATACCTCTTGTGAACTCAAAGGATCTTCATACCCATGTTTTGATGATGACAACATTCATTTGATGTCTTAAGTGAAGTGTTCAGGTTGATGTACCTGAGCAATGGACAGAAGGACTTGACATTCATGAAGGACTTGATGGGATCAAGTACCTGGGATTAACATTCAGGGACCTGAGGACACAGCAGATCACGTGAAGGACAGCTGTACAAGAAAGAGAAAAGCTTGCTGCAGAAAGTACCAATCTAGCCGACCTTGGAACTCGAGAATATCTTGGAGATATTGGAAAGCATGCTGCACCTAGTGGACAATAGAAGACCATGCTCTACCTAGTGGACAATAGGAGGGCAGCCGAAAGCACAAAGTGAACAGTGCCACGGACAAGACCCTGCACGTGGGTCTCTATTCAAAATGCAAAGGATTGGAGCCATTTTGAATTGTCCCTCCCATTCGAAACTCAAGCACAACTCAAGAATCTAGAGAGTGATTCAAGTGAGGTTGAAGATCTTCTTGTGTAAGGCTAAAGTGCATCAAGGAGATAAGCTTGGAGTTGAAGGTCTGAAGGACCTGGTGGCAGGAGGACTTCCCAGCAGCTGTGCGAGGGAACTCAGGAGCAACCAAGGGTGTTCTGTGTAAGGCTGAAGTGCATCAGAACCCAGATTCTTGGTGTGTGAGAGCTACAACAGATTCAGGGGGAATCGTGTGAAGGTAGCGTCTCTGGAAGTCACGAACAGGGTACTGACCCTGGGTAAGCTGACTTTTGTGTTGTAATAGCTTTTGTTGTTGTTACATAGTACAAACTATTGTTTTGTATAGTCGATTGATTTAATAAAGAAATCATTCGACATCAATTCCGCTGCGTGTATACTTTGTGAAGTTCCTGCAGTCTGGGATCAGGTCCCTAACAGTTCCTGAGTCCCTAGATACACTAACCACGGTCCTTCACTGTCTACACCGAGCAACCTGGAAAGTTGAAGCTTATTAACACCTGCACTGAGTATTCAATTATCAGACACATGATAGGTGTTGTTAAATGTTGTCTATGTAGATGTCGGATGGACAAAACGACGTCGTTAATGATAGACAGTTTGGGCCAGACAACTGAATTGGGCTGGGCCGAAAAGTCGGTCTAATGACATGAATTCTTCTAGTATCTACCAGTTGCTTGGAGAAGAAGCAAAACAAACCCCAGACATGTTTGACCTTCCCTCGATCTCATCCTCGTATTTAACAACTCAAAGTGCCCTCTAAACAGAGCCAAGAAATCCCTAAAATTGAATTCGCCGCTCTTCATCCTACTCTGTTTATTTCAATTGGAGCTCCTGCGTTTTACCTAAATAAATGGTATGCGATTGGTTTTTTATTGAGTTTTTATTTAAACAATTGTGTTGTTGATGTGAATCAATTGAATTTTTATATGTATTGCAGACAACTCCGCTTGTGATTGGTGGCTCGGTCGCAGCTGCAGCTCTTACAAGTAGATATTTGATTTCAGCTTGGCAGGCATTTAAAGCCGCTCCGCGTATTCGTAAGTTTTATCCTGGTGGTTTTGAACAAGTTATGACCAGGCGAGAAGCTGCTAGAATTCTTGGTGTTAGGTATTTATCTGCTAATTTTAATGTTTTGTGACATTGCAATTCTTCCTTGTTGGTGTGTTTAATTTGTTGTGTGTTGTGTTTTAAAGAGAGCATGCTCCGATGGATAAGATTAAAGAAGCGCATAGGAGGGTGATGATAGCAAACCATCCGGATAGTGGAGGTAGTCATTATTTGGCTATGAAGGTTAATGAGGCGAAAGAGGTATTGTTTGGAAAGACTAAAGGGGGGAGTGGTTCTGCGTTTTGATAATGTATTCACTTGACAAGTATTATCGCAACGTGTAACTACATTCCATTCTTCCGTGGTTGATTGTGTAATGAGGGTTGTCATTTGCCAGCCTCTGAAATGTCTGCGTAAGATGAGATGGAACATATATGAGGAACTTGGTTGTAATTCCATCCTATCTTGAAAAATATGTGACAGTGCTCATATTCTTTGAATATTATGAAGCTTTTGTTGAAAGCATGCTCTTAAAGTTTTCCACTTATTCAGTTTTTGTTGCTGAATCTGAATTAATGGTTGTGTCAGGGAAATTTATGTATGTGTCTGGTTGTCCGATGGTTTTATAACCTCGGTCCCTCAGGCTTTTTGATATATGATACTTGTTTGAATCGCAACAAAATCCCAAAAACAGATTGTGTAAAAGACTAATAATAATACAATGTCTTCAATTTACTTAGTCTCTTATGTTCTGGCCATCTATCAGTTGTACAGTTTACAGCAAATACTATTATTAAGTTTTTCAACTGCGGTCTGCCTGGTCTTATGCTGTGAAGGTGCAATCATTCGAAGCTCACATAGCTTACTACCAACTCTAACCAGAGCTAATTGCTGAAAGAAAGAAATAAAAACAGAACATTTATGTTCTAAATTCCGAGGCCCTTGCAAAACGTATAGAGCAAAATGAGTAATATTTACCAGTTACCTTGAGTTGCAAATTTCAGACAGTTGTGAAACTCTTACATGTTCTAGCAACTTTATCAAGCTCTTATCTCCACCCACCCGAGCTTCATCGAGGGGACTGTTTCCCCATCTAGAAATATATAACTCCAAGTTGATATGAAACCCCAAAAAAATGACTTTAAACTGCATGAATTTCACATACTTTTTTCCGCAGAAAAAAGAAGCATTCTACAGTAGTACCTGTCCTTAGCGAGCACACTTCCTCCTGCATCCAAAAGAACACGTACAATTGGATGTAACCCTTCAGCAGCTGCTATATGAAGTGGAGTCCGCCGATCATAGTTCTTAGAATTTGGGTTAATGCCAAAAGCTAAAACCCTTTTCAAAAAATCTATGTCCTTTCTAGCAACAGCCTCACACAAACAACTACCAGCATCATCTATTGCCAATATCGATCCTGCTTTAGCTAATAATGTAGCAATGTGATCATGTCCGCACTTTATGGCTTGAAGCAATGGAGTGTTGCCAAAATTATCTACAGTAAACAGAACAAGTCACAGTCATTTTCAAGGCCAATATTCATGTACTGCAAAATAAGGTTACCTGAGACATTAATGTCCACCCCTTGCTCTAACAAGAAAAGCAAGATGTCTTCGGACCCCTTGGAAGCTGCTATATGCTACAAAACCAATCCTCATTACTTTCATAAAATGAGCGCTTAAAAATCTATAGTTAAAATAAGAATGAGCTTTGAATGCGGGGAAATTTCTCTAATATTACCAAAGGTGATCTGCCATCATAATCTGCCATCTTTGGATCTGCTCCGGCTTCCACCAGATGCTTCAGTAAGTGTAAATCTTCATTATAGACAGCACAGTTGACTCGCATTGCCAACTCAGACTCATGTCTCCCAATATGAAGAATGACGTCTGATTCCAGCAACTTTTTTTGCACACTGGACTCTTTACCCTGTTAGATAAACATAATAAGAGAATGAAAACAAAAAGAAAATTTAAGAAACTATTTAATTACCTCAAGAAGGTTGTTCAAAATAATGCGTCCGTCACGGAAGTACACATGAAGAATTTCAGTAAAAGACTGTTTGTCCAGACGCAAGAGTCTACACAATTCACGAACACGAACTGTACATTGTTGAGGTATGTTGCATAGAAGAGAAATTTCACCGAACGAACTGTAACTAGGTAACAGAACGGAGTTGTTCCTAGTGTCATCTGCTTCATCCAAGCCCTCTTCCTCCTGACACTGAAAAGATCACACTTGATGTTAACCCGAGAAATACAAACTAAGCTATGCGGAGGAGGTGGTTCATATATGTTCTTACCAGTTCACCATGGCAAACAATATAAAATTGGTCAATAACACTTCCTTTCTCAATTATAACTTCCCCAGGAAGAAAAAACTCTTCATGAACTCTGGTTGCCTGAAGTAATGTAGCATAACGGAAAATGGAAATATGAGATATAACGCGATGATTAGAAATAAGCACTGGTACCATCAGTAATAGGACTAGAACATACTAAGAAATTTAAGCGTGAAGGTTTTATACAATGGTCTTACTATCTGCTTAATAAATCCAAACGAGCATCCCTTGAATAGAGGAACCTTTTCAATGATTGGCTCGTAAAGCTTTTCTGAAATCTGCGAACAGAAATTAAACATAAAAGTAAGAAACACTAACAGTAAAGCGTTGTATACGTATATGAGTCCATAAGGTAACTTGAGCGTTACAATGGGTAATTTGTCATATTAAAGGGGTGAAAGTCTTACCTTAGCACGAATAGAAACAGGAATATCCTGAAGAACAGCTGAGTCAGTGTAGCTTCTTTCATATTTCAGTCGCACGTGATTTTTCACTCCAGTGCTTATATCTTTTCCAAGGTTATTCCGATTCAGATATTTGATTATATCCGTCATATTGTCCCTATATCGTTCCGTGTTTGACCCTTTAACAATCAATGCCGTCATGTTACCCAGCATGTAAGCTCCCAGAATCATATCAAATGACACATAAACCATTACAAATATCATTTCTCTGATGTTTACAGCATGTATATCTCCATAACCTGCAGAGCACAAAAATGGCATCACAAGGACTTGGTTAAACCTATAAGAAAAATCAATAAAATCCAAGTGAATATAATAAGTGAACGTACCAACAGTAACCATCGTGACAACGGCAAAGTACATGGACGTTACATAACGCGTCCAGAGGTCAATATCTCTAAAGTGGGAGTAACTATATGCACCCATTTTCAAGCTTCCGATCCAAGTGTAACCTTCTTGTGATTCAGGCAGCGTGGTAGCAAGATAGTAAAATATGCAAGCAGCAGTATGCGTGCAGTACAATTCAACAACAAGTAATTTTATGATTCTCGTGAATAAATAGTTTATACGAATGTCTTTCTCCATCTTCTCGAAAAATTCAGTAACTCTAAGCGCCCTGCTGAGCCTTATCCACAGTAAGTAACGAAGGATTTCTTTTCTGCCACCAATCTGATGAAATGCCATACAAACATGAATGATCCCAAATGACATGTCTTGTTAACAACAAAAAAGATTGGGTGACAAAAACTGAAATTTGAAGTTGCAAAAATGTGAAAACCTTGTAGATTGCATCCCATGGAAAGCAGCCGAGTATATCAACCAAAAAGCGAGATCTCAGGTACCTAAATGAAACAAAAGAGAAATGTATAAAATGCAATCAGCTTTTATGCAACAAATAAGTTAGTTAAATGGAAAAGAAAGGAAAGAAAGGTTAACAAAATAACCTGATTGCAATCAGTTTCCGATTGCAGACCATACGGTAGGAGTGAGGGTCGCGATATGCGAGGAAAAAGTGGATGATAATATCTAGCAGGAAAGTGAACTGGCCAACAATGTCTAGCAGGAAAAACTTCTCAGGTAGTCCTCTAAAGAAGCCGAACTCAAGAGGGGTGAAGAAGGAAGAGTAAACTGCCCAAAGCAATATGAAAATGCTCCAAACCGAGTACCACCAGTCGTCAGGACGAATGATGAACCCCTTGAAAGCTTCTCTACTGACCGTGACCATGTCGCGTCCTGAGCCTAAAGATCCTCCTCCAGCAGCTGCCACTGATTTAAGCCAACTCTTCCAACTGGGTTTATCAGAATCATCTTCAAACATTGATTCATCAGTGTCATGGCGAACGAGTTCACGATGATGTTCATTGCTGATTCTTCCCTCCTGCACTTGCTCTTTCTCCATTGTACTTTGTATTGATCAAAAACATAACATGTTATATATTTTTGATTACATTAAGCTCACTAGTAATGTAGTGACCAGTGGATCATATGTAGGTAGATGCTTGCTTTTAATTTGTGATGGATGAAAAGAGGCCATGATGCAGCTTGTCTCCACTTGGCTTTACAATGAAGCTATCTATCATGTCTCCCGTGATATGATATACTTGCTTATGACTAGTACAAGAGTGGGGTTGCCGTGAACATGGAAACCTTTTCAACATCAAAAACAGTACAATACCTCAAATGCAGTAACTCATG
>QZGG01000241.1:0-199398 GCA_006409495.1 Sedum album | reverse complement strand
TGTGTCACTGTTCCAAGCATTGATACGTGATACTGAGATATCAACAACAGCGACTTCAATGTCAGGGCATTTCAATGCAATAACGGCCATGGTTGGACCTCCAACATATCCCGCACCAAGACAACAGATCTTCACCATTTTTGAAGTTACGCTGAGCCTGAAAGAAAACATATTCAACAAACTATTTCAGTTCACATCAGTCAGAGAAACCAAATTTGCGCATTACCACTAGAGTATGCATCCTTGACAAAAGAATCAGTATATCAATCAGAAAACTTCAAGAATGCCGCAACACAACATCTAATGACAAGAAAATGAGTGTATCCGCACTTACGTAACTGGAACCAAACCACGGGACACAAAAGTTTCAACATTTTTACACGAGCCCAAGGTTAAAAACTTTGTTCGTACAAAATTCACTTACGACATCATCAATGCCAACACATATCAACAAGAATATGATTCCAAACACAGCATAGTCCTCAGCAACAAACACATCACGTGAAACATTACATGACTACACAAAACACAATACGGAATTCAAGACTGCAAAATCTAATTCTAAAGACAATCATCAGTACACATGAACAAAAGATGCCAGATTACCCATGCATCACGAATGCAACAATGTTCCACATAGTAATTCTATTAAATGTAAAACTTGAGTAAATCACTGAATCAGATCTACTTCAAATGGCCCCTCAAAAAAAGATCCATTCGTCCCTACGGCATATCAACCATGCATTCCAACAACCTTAAAGTACAAGATCAGACACCCACAGATGTATATAAAAATCAATTCCAAAACACAACATACTCTTCATCTATTAATCACCTCAAAAATACAAAACACCCCAAAACATGCAAAATCCAACACCTGAAAACAATTGATGGATTTACAAATATGAATGAATTCTGAAAGTGGCACCCAGCTTCACTTGAGGTCTAATCAAACAACAATCCCAGGAAAATAAAGCAGCCCAGATCAGATCTCAATTCCAATAACCGAAATTCACAACTAAAGTTGATCGAAAATGATTTTGACAAACCGAGATCGAGATCAATGCGAAAGAGTGATTGATTACCTTAAAAGGAAATTGCTTTCAGGAGTTCCGATCGAAGCAGGAGAGAATGAGAAATGCGAGATGGGATCTGAGGGAGGGAGAATCGAAGAGGAGACGATCTCGGTGTGATTGAGGGAAGCCCTGCTTCTCCACTATTTATAGTACATTTAAAATTGAAATTACTAGCAATTTTATGCACATTTTGGTCATGAGTAATGTTTAAAAGAAATATCAAATTAATGTATGATCTTAAATTACTAATTACTAATAATTTAACGAATCAGAGATTTTTTTATAATTTAATTATTTATGTAATAAAAATCAACTTTAATTTTAATTCAGATATGCTAATAAGACTACACTTTGTATATAGAGTAAAAATTTAGGTTAATGTTTATTTTACTTCCAAAATGGATCTAAAATCATTTACATCTTCTCATTTGAATAGTTAAGATTTTTCTATTTGACTGAATGGCTAACTCTAATTACATGTTTAATAGTTTGGAAAAAAGCTTAATTACCGGCCAAGCATCATCATCACCTTTAACTTCTAAGCACTCAATTGCATGATATTTGACTTAACACCAAATCATTACTAAACATACAACTTGCAACATACTTAAAATGCTACCAAAAATCCTCATTGTAAAAGAAAAACTCAATTCATATCGAAAATAATAAATTGTTTATTGGTAAAGAGTTGAAAGACGTGAAGAACACTACTACTACTACTACTACACTACATTGTTGGCTTGAATGGTGGCTTTAACATGAAGGACGTCGACGTTACTCCTCCCTCCAACCAGCTAATCAATTATTGCACTCATCAGATTAATTCACTCTTTGTTATACTAAAATCCAATTCAATAATAAGTGATAAATTAAATATATATAACAAGCGTAAAATGAGTTTTTTTCATGTACGAATTAAAACGATGTGTTTTAAGGTTATACAATTGCATGAAAATGTGGTTGAGGAAAACTATTTGCAATACTTGAATTATTTATTTAATAGAAAGAGTTCATACAAAGGCTTTGATGTTCGAGGCCCAATAAGAATTTCGACTACCGCACCGACGCCGTTTTGATGTCAACATCCGAGTTAGAGTCTCCAGCCCACTGAAGCGAATGAAGCAAGTGTAACCAACACGACAGCAACGTCGTTTTCCAGCGATCGAAGTTTTAGATTTCGCAGCAGAAAGGTTGAGACTTGTGAATGGATCAAGCGAGGAATCAGCCGCAGAACGGCGAGGCTAGACCAAGACGTCAGGAGGGTGCGGATGTAGCGCCGATTTTCACCGTGTTTCTGGGATTTGTAGCTATTTTTCTGATGGTACGTCGAGGCTCCTATTTTGATGGGTTTTGGTTTTTAAGTGGGCATAAATGTGTTTAGGGTTTGATTTGGTGGATGATTGGAGGATTTTGACGTTGACTGTATCTGTATGTTGACATTTGGTTTTGGATCTTGATACACTATGTAGTGTTTGAATTGTTACTACACTTTTTGGTTGTGAGTCAGATTTTCTTCTAAAAATGTGAACTTGTTCTGAGCAAGTTTCATAGCTGGAGTCTTGGAGATATGATAAGGGTTTTTGAAGTGGATTCATTTTCTTTGGTAGAGTAAATTGTTGATTTATGTGTGGATTGATGTTAGTTTTAGTTAGTATGGGTTTTACATTTTAAAATTGATGCCTTTGGTTAAAAAACTCTTGTAGATTATTATAACTCAGTTTTGATGTACTATCATAGTATTGAAGTGTAATCACTTTAACGTCATTGGCGGGTAGGTTCTGATTCCATCAACATCAGCTTCAGCGGGAAAAGGTGGGTTTTCGATACTTCACCAGGTTCCCGAAGGTCATGTTGGGGTCTATTGGAGGGGAGGGGCTCTTTTGAATACTATTACTGATCCAGGTTTGATGTCCATACACTAACACATAACTTTACCAAGTCTTTTTTAATTTAGTGCTGATTGCTGTGGATGTGCCTCCAAACTCCAATGATAGGGTTTCATTGGAAGCTTCCGTTTATCACCCAATTTGAGCCAATTCAAGTGACGCTTCAAACGGATCAGGTATGGTATGAGTATATAGGAGTTTGTTATACATAAAAAAGTGTGATTTGTGTCCTTTGTGAGAATGAATTTAATATGTTCCATATTGTAACTTGTAACCCATGCGATTTGAGAAACAGGTGAGGGATGTACCGTGTGGAACAAAGGGAGGTGTCTTGATCAACTTTGAGAGAATTGAGGTGAGAATATTAAACGCAGTTTTGTCGCAGCGTAGACTATTATTCATAAGTATCACTGATACCTGAATTGAAATGTGGTTCAGGTTGTTAATCGGCTTCGTAAGGACTATGTGTACGACACACTGCTAAATTATGGTGTGCACTATGACAATACATGGATATATGATAAAATCCATCATGAGATCAATCAGTTTTGCAGCTCCCATTCGCTTCAACAAGTTTACATCGATATGTTTGATCAGGTGAGATCATGATCCATGTGGCATCTTGGCATTCTTGATAACAGTATTAACTTGTTCTCATAGTGGTCAATATCTCAATTGAAACAGTTAACCGATCATCAGCCTGATATTTGTGTAAATACATGTTCTCCAATACGGCACTGGTTTTAGGGTCTTTAATTACCTAACCGATGTTTTTTTTTCATTCTGATAATCTTTGGATTGTGTACACAATGCTCACTGATCCCTTACCTTTTCATTATTTTCAGATCGATGAAAAGATGAAAGATGCTCTTCAGGGGGATTGCACTCGGTATGCTCCTGGTATAGAAATAATCAGCGTTCGTGTCACTAAACCAACAATCCCAGCTAGTATCAGAAGAAACTTTGAGCAAATGGAGGAGGAACGTACCAAGGTAGAATACTTGACCTGTCTGGCAGTTTCATCCACTGTTTCCAACCTTTTAAACTTTGAAGTCTGGACTTGCTGTTTATTCTTGTATCATTTATCCAGGTGTTAATTGCCATAGAAAAACAAAAGGTTGTAGAGAAAGAGGCAGAAACTCAAAAGAAAATGGCAATAAGTGAAGCTGAGAAGAATGCAAATGTTAGCAAGATCCTCATGGAACAAAGGCTGATGGAGAAGGACAGTTCCCGCCAGTCGGAAGAGATTGAAAACCTCATGTACTTGGCTCGTGAGAAGAGTCTGGCTGATGCAAATTTCTACAGGTAATTCAATTATGTCATCTTGAGGTGGTGCCACTTATTCTCAATACAACTTGTATAAATAAGGGACTTGTTTTTCGCTCCCAGGGTAATGAAGGAAGCAGAAGCTAACCAACTTAAGCTCACCCCTCAGTTTCTGGAGCTCAAATTCATTGAATCCATTGCCAACAATTCCAAGATTTTCTTCGGCAACAAGGTTCAATTTTTTCATATTTTTTTTACCCAGTATTTCTATTAATCATAAATAAAACTATATAAGTAAAATATATCCATTTCCTTGCAGCTGCCCAACATGATACTGGATCAAAAGCTGCTAGGCAATTTCCTACAAAACCCTGCTGCCAGCACCAAAGTCTCAGATGAGTAATCTCCAATTGAACAACAACCTGCTAGATGTGATATCTTTTTGTTACAAACTATGGACAATACCAGGTATTGCAGATGCCCATTCCCATACAATGGCTGATGATCGTAGTACCTTGTTCCGCCTCTAGATTTTGTCTGAGATAATTATTTACTTACTTGGAAATGGCAATCTAGCTTTTGTTACTGTACTGAGAATCAAAATTCTGATTCAGAATATTAAAAAATTGCCAATCGACCATATATTACTAGTTGATGTAAAAGTGCCGTAAGATTAAAGAAATAAAGATAAGGGCACACGTCGACAATCTCGGTACAAATTACAAGCAGTCATGTGTTGACCAGAGTGATGTAGTAATTGACCGGAGGCGGGTCCCACCGGCTGAGTCTACTGGTCCCACCCCAATTGAAAGAGAAAAATACACAACACAGTAAATGCTAGTTTTCCAAAACAATTAAAACAAAGACTTTGTTTTTAATGTTCCAACAACGGACGACGCTGCTTCGACGGAGGAGAGAAAGAGAACACGAAATTGAAGAGTACGCGTTTCTTTGATGTGATTTCAGTCGCACCCACAATCGCAAGATCGAGTCTTGCTTGAGTCTGATTTGGCGGCTTTAGGATTTCACGCTACAAGTTGGATTTTTGTCTGAAAAGGTTTGGTCTTTGGTGGTTTGATTTGGTTTTAAGATGAAATGGGGATGTGGGTTTTGTAAAACAACCCTGCTTTCGATTGCTTTGGTCTTGTGTTTTTGTGGTTCGATTTCGTCGCATGAGGGTGGTGACAGGGATGTGCTGCTGGACCTGAAGAGTTTGGTTTCTGATCCAAGAGGGGTTTTGGGTAGTTGGGTTGCTGGGAGCAGATCGAGTCACTGTGAATGGTATGGTGTTTCATGTGATGACGAATCTAGGGTTTCTGAGATCAGGTTGTTGGTGGTGGAGTTCAATTTCATAGATTTGGAATTAGGAGAAGAAATTTCTCAACTGGGGAATTGAATGGTAAGTTGACATCTAGGGTTGGTGAGCTTGAGAATTTGAGGGTTTTGTCACTCGCGTATAATCGGTTTAGTGGCGAAATCCCTGTTGAGATTTGGGGCTTGAAGAGTTTGGAGGTGCTTGACCTTGAAGGGAATTTGTTTACTGGAGAAATCCCCCAAAAGTTGTCAGCTTTGAGAAATTTGAGGGTTTTGAATCTGAGGTTTAATGGATTGTCAGGGCGGGTTCCGTCGGTGTTGAATTTGAGGTTTCTGAGGGTGTTGGATTTGGCTGGTAACGAGTTGAATGGAAACGTTCCGGAGTTCGTTGACCGTTATGGGAATGGATGCAAGTATCTCAAATATCTTGATTTATCAGGGAATGCGTTGAGTGGGGTGATTCCGCGTAGTTTGGGGAAATGCCAACAAGTTAAAAGAGTGCTACTGTTTTCAAATAGCTTAACTGGTAGCATTCCAAAGGAGTTTGGATTGCTAAGGAACCTTGAGGTTTTAGATGTTTCGAGGAACAAAATTAGCGGTTTTATTCCCATGGAACTTGGCAATTGTGCTCTTTTGTCAGTTTTTGTTCTTTCTGATTCGTTTGATCCATTTATGAGCTGGCGATCTGCACGTGGGAAAGCTAAGTTGAGTGCTTATGCTAATGAGCATAACTACTTCCAAGGTTCGATTCCATCTGAAGTCGCAGCACTGTCAAAACTAAAAATATTTTGGGCCCCCAAAGCAAACCTAAATGGCAAGCTGCCACAGTTTTGGGGAAGTAGCTTGGAAGTTTTGAACTTGGGCGATAATTTACTTGTTGGAGAAATTACTGGCGTTTTCACTGGATGCAAAAACCTCCATCATCTCAATTTGAGCTCAAATAAGCTTGACGGGAGACTAGACGAGAAGCTCCATGTTCCTTGTATGACTGTATTTGATGTCAGCGCCAATCGCTTGTCCGGAGGTATACCCCATTTTGGAAACAATAACTGCTCGTTTCCCTTACCAATCACCACTGTGAATTGGAACAGATGGACCTATGTCCCCTCAGCATATCTTTCAACTTCGGACTCTGAGTCGGTCATCATCCACGACTTAAGCAATAACAGGTTCACAGGTCTGATCCCTCAGCTTCCACTTCCACACAAGGTGTCAAGAAGGAATATAACATACACATTTCTTGCAGCCAAAAATAGCTTAACGGGACCATTGCCGAGATATATAGCAGTTAAGTCGGGTTATTTTAATGGTCTGATTATTGATCTCGCGGATAATATGCTATCTGGTGATATACCACTTATCGTTGGTGCCACATACAAGTCACTTAAATCATTGAATGCATCAAATAATATGATATCCGGATATACCTCAGAGTTTTGGAGATTTGGATACTCTCGAGGTGCTAGACTTGTCAGCCAACAAACTCTCAGGTACCATTCCGCCAACCTTTGGGCAGCTGCTGTCCCTCACAACTCTGAAGCTATCGTCAAACTATCTATCTGGCAAGATTCCAGAAGGTTTAGCGTCCTTGAGCAACTTGACTACTCTTGAGCTGGATAATCAGCTCTCGAGTGATATTCCTTCAAGACTATTTGATGATAAGGAGATGGTGTTCTCGCGTCGTGCTATTTTGCTTAGCAGCGGCGAGACAGATTCAATAAATTATACTTCATCTGAAAGTGACACTGATGAAATGGTTACAGGGAGTGCTAGGTTGAACTCTATTGAGATTGCTTCCATCGTGTCAGCATCAGCTATTGTTTCAGTTTTGCTTGCGCTTGTTATTCTTTTTATCTACACGAGGAAATGGGCTCCAGATTCTAGAGTTCAGGTCTCAGTGCCGAGGGAGATAACACTTTTCACTGACATCGGTGCACCTATTACCTTTGATAAAATTTCCAACTCGACGGCAAATTTCAATGCTAGTAATTGCATCGGTAATGGAGGATTTGGGGCAACATACAGGGCTGAGATCGCTCCAGGTGTTGTGGTAGCGGTGAAAAGGCTATCAGTGGGGAGGTTTCACGGTGTTCAGCAGTTTCATGCTGAGATCAAGACTTTAGAGCGAGTGCGGCATCCCAATCTCGTGACATTAATTGGCTATCACGCTAGCGAACAGAAATGTTTCTGATATACAATTACTTACCAGGTGGTAATCTGGCAAAATTCATTCAAGAAAGAAATGAGAAAGCCACAGACTGGAGGATTCTTCACAAGATCGCGCTTGACATTGCCCAAGCCCTGGCCTACCTTCACGACCAATGTGTCCCCCGTGTCCTGCACCGTGACGTCAAGCCAAGCAACATACTCCTCGACAATGAACTCAATGCTTACTTATCCGACTTTGGCCTCTCAAGGCTTTTAGGCACATCCGAAACTCACGCCACAACCGGGTGGCAGGTACTTTCGGATACCTAGCACCAGAATATGCCATGACATGCCGCGTATCAGACAAGGCCGATGTGTACAGCTATGGAATCGTCCTTCTAGAACTCCTATCAGATAAAAAAACCCTCGACCCATCCTTCTCCGCCCATGAAAATGGCTTCACTATCGTCTCCTGGGCCTCCATGCTACTACGCGAGGGTCGTGCCAAGGACGTGTTCAACCCTAGGCTTTGGGAAACCGGACCCCATAAAAAACTAGTTGACACTCTCCACTTAGCAGTCAGATGCACAGTCGAGACTCTATCCATAAGACCAACAATGCGTCAAGTAGCTCAACAGCTGAAACAGCTCCAACCTCGCCACCAAGGTAACTAGGTAAGTAAGCTTGCTATGAGTAGTAATTTTCGAGTCCTAGGATTATTAAGTTGCATATAAGTCGAACGCAATCTGTAAATTTGTATCAGTCGTCTGTGTCTGCTTGGAACTAGTCTCCTTCGATTTTCTACCATTGGTTTATATGTAAATGTTACATTTTCAGGATGCATTTTTGCTCAGTTTCCGACAGGTTTTTATGTTTTTGACAATTTGTTCCAAATACCTAAAGCAAATAGCAACATGTACACTTTTGTTAGTGAATCAAAATGGGCCTCCGGCCCAATAAGAATTAGCTCGGCCCACAAGAATCCTCCGACTACTGGAATCTCTGCAAACTCGACAGCGGCGGCACGAGTCGAACAGCCTCGATTGTATACCCATAAACGCAGCAAATCAGTTTCGAGATTTTTTTATTATTGGTTGGCAGATGGTGATCAGCAGCAGTTCAAGTAACGAAGATGGGGAGTGGAAGGTGGAGGAAGTTGTAGGAGGAAACGCTGATGCAATTGAGGCACTTAGAGAGCTTATTGTGTATCCGTTTGTGTACCGTGATGAGAGCCGGAAACTGGGGTTGAAGGTAACGCTTCTTTTGTATGTAAAGATGTCTGCTTTGTTATTTTCACCTTTTAATTTGGTTTAGGGTTGTAAAGATGTGACCTTTGTGTAAACTTGATGTGATATGATTGGTTAGGTATGTGTTGTAACTGATCTTGAGGTTTTAATTTGCAGTGGAAACATGGGCTGCTGCTGCACGGTCCTCCCGGTACCGGAAAGGTATTTTTTAATCAAATTCCGCAGAATAGGGCCATTAGTTTCGGGTTTTGGCTCTTTTAGAATGTGGAGTTCTCAGTCATATTTGGTTGTCTTTATTGGTTTTATGTTCTTGCATGCCAGACAAGCTTGATTCGAGCATTTGTCCGTGAAAGTGGAGCTCACTTGACTGTTATCAAGTATGTAATTTATTGGTTGAGTGCAGAGTATTTATGGAACCAGAAGGTTATACCTTTTCTGAATCTTTTATTACTGTTGTGTTATTAGCCCGCAGTCTGTGCATCAATCAGTAGTTGGAGAGAGTGAAAGAATACTCCGAGAAGCTTTTAAAGAAGCAGCATCTCATGCAAATTCAAGAAATCCATCCGTTATTTTTATAGATGAGATTGATGCACTTTGTCCTCGTCGTGATTTTAGGTATCCAATCACTTACCAAAGTTTTTTGGTTTAATGATTTAATCTACCTTCTCGTCTTTTAAGAGTTGGTATTTTTGCGTTTGTAATGCTATAGGAAAGAGCAAAGTACTCGTATAGCATCACAGCTTTTATTGTTGATGGACCAATACCGACCCTCTCCAATGTCTGTGCCGAAGGTTGTCGTGATTGGTTCCACTAACAGGTTACATTTCTTTCTCATGGCATGCTCCATATGCTTTAGTACTTGCTCGTGATTTGCGTACAAATTGTTTTCCTCAAAATTCTCTTGATTTCTTTTGTTTGGGCTCATATATGCTCAGTTTATAGAAATATTGATGAAAGTTTGAATTGATTTTTTTACATTAAGGTTGGATGCGATTGACCCTGCACTAAGGAGATCGGGGCGAATGGACTATGAAGTTGAAGTCACTGCACCTACAGAAGAACAGCGCTATCAGATTCTCACGGTGAGTCTTTATCCATTCGGTGGAGGAATTTAGTGACACAGAAGGGTTTTTTCATGTAGCTTTGATCATCCTATTAAATTGTCCTCAGGTCTATGCTAAAAAGGTTCAATTAGATCCGTGTGTTGACCTGCGTGCAATTGCTGCTTCTTGCAATGGCTATGTTGGGGCTGATTTGGAGTCCCTTGTCACTGAGGCTGCCATTTCTGCAGTTAAAAGGTCGTCAGACGCAGGTGATTGTGCCTGGTCTATAACACCAGATGATTTTGATCAAGCCAAATTGACAGTTCGCCCAAGCATAACGAGGAGCTTAACTGTTGAAATTCCCAAGGTCTCATGGGACGATATTGGAGGCTTACATGATTTAAAGGTCTGTTACCATCATAAGTGGACTCTTTATATCAGTCCAATTAAGGCTAACTGTGGTTAATTTGCCTACAGAGAAAGCTAATCCGAGCAGTTGAGTGGCCTATTAAACATGCTGATGCGCTAGAAAGATTGGGCATATCACCTATGCGAGGAGTCCTTCTACACGGGCCTCCTGGATGTTCAAAGACCACACTTGCTAAAGCTGCAGCTCATGCGGCTCAGGCATCATTCTTTTCCCTGAGGTCGATCTCTGAAATCCTAATTCCATAATCTTTATGCGTTGTCTCATACTCTCATCAAAACAAGAAATAATTATCATGTTAACTTATCGAGTTTTCATGGTTATTTTCATTAGTGGCGCAGACATGTTTTCAATGTATGTGGGAGAGGGTGAAGCTCTTCTGCGCAATACTTTCCGAAGAGCTGCACTAGCAGCTCCAAGCATAGTGTTCTTTGATGAGGCTGACGTGGTTGCCGGCAAAAGGTATGCCTAGCGATGTCATTTGTTATTTATTTGATCAATAAAGCTTCAAGTCAGTGTAAAGCAATCTTTAATCTTTGCAGAGGCGATAGTTCAAGCAACAGCAGTACATTTAGTGAGAGGTTGTTATCTACATTGCTCACGGAAATGGATGGCCTAGAACAGTCTAAAGTAAATATTTTCAACACAATAAATTATGGCTTTCATTTTAATTTGTATTTTGGTTCGAAACCCTTTCAAATATAGTTAAAGTAGGCACCATGAAATTGTTCTCTACTCAATTTAATGTATGTTGGGCTTTGGCTACAGGGAATCCTCGTGTTAGCTGCTACCAACCGACCACATGCTATTGATGCAGCATTGTTACGCCCTGGACGTTTTGATCTGGTACGTATTTATCCTTAACTTAATCTTGGGCTTTTATTTTGACTTTTGTTCGGTAGTAGGGCTGTTGCATCAAATTGTTGAATTAACAATTATAGTGTTGTAATCCTACAGCGTAATAGCCTAGCCAGGATAATGATATTCACACTTTCATCTGATTATAGGTTCTGTACGTGCCACCACCAGATAAAGAGGCTCGATATGAGATACTCAAAGTTCACACACGCAAAATGAGTATTGCCGATGATGTTGATCTGCATCAGATAGCCAAAGACACAGATCGTTTCACAGGAGCAGAACTTGAGGGCTTATGTAAAGAAGCCGGAATGCTTGCTCTTAGAGAAGACATGACTGCCACAGCCGTTCTAAATCGCCACTTCCAAGTAGTAAAAAACTCCCTGAGGCCTTCTCTTACTGATGCAGATATTCTCTCATACTCGTCCTTCTCTAAGAATCCATCTCTGAAACCTGTGGCCAAAGAAGCCAAGCCAAGCCAGAGTCTACTCTCACCAGTAATCTTGGCATCATAAGCTTCATTGCTGCCATTTTTTCTGTACAAGCTATAGCATTTTAATATCAGCCAGTTTTGAATCCAACAGGCCTGTAGAATATAGCTGAAAGCTTATATATGACTGTTTGAGAGTGCATCAACATGTTGCAAAACAAAACATCAGAGACTGAGTTCAAAGCTATGCTGTTCTTTTGAATTAAATTTTTTGCAGTTCAGATACCCTTTAATTTACCAAATGGGTGTCTTGCATCTCACAAAAAGTTCCAACCTTTTATACTTGGAAATAAAAAAGAAGATGCCATTAGCATCAGAAACTCACAGTGCATTACTGCAAAATGTACTCATCCATCCTGTCTCACAATCTCACTAAGGTATAAATCAACTAATATGGGATGGATGATTCTCTTTTCTGCCAAAATGTTTATATGTTGACCCTAAGACATACAGCATCGACAAAGATACCTACACTAGCTTACAAGTTCCAAGTCCTCTTCGGATTCTTGCACCTTCTCGCTTAAAATTGTTATACCAACTCGAGCGGGGTCTGGTATTTCCAGCTCTTCTGTGTCGTTTACTGTGCGATACTTAGTTTCAGTAACTGACCTAATGCCATCGGGATCAGATTCAACCTCGTCTTCTTCACTATCTTCATCTGCAGGGAAGCCACGTACTCTGGCCTGACTCCATTGGTCTATAACACCGCAATCGATTGCGTATTTAATAGAGTGTTCTAGGTATCCTTTATCAGTGATCAGATCTGGCTGGACTGTAAGCATTCTCAGAAGTGCTGGAAAAAAGCACAAGTTGACGTCAGCTTATACTTCTTTTGTAAAGGATAATTAACATGACTAGGTCTGATCTTACCTGCAACAATGCCATCTCCAGATGCGGACATGTCAGCAGTAAATGGAGTAAGAGGAGGATCTTCCATCCCTCGCAAAAAACCTTCATCTTCTTTCGTGTAATAGTGAATCTTTGAAGTCCCATTTGTCACAAACAAGACCTTCAGATTCTCATGCCACAATTGTGAGACTACGTCGCGGTCATAATGGACAAATTTTGACCTGTCATTATCTTTGGTATCAAATCTTTCAGTTGGCGTGATTCCACATAGAAATTCTAGTTCTTGCTTGGTAACCTCAACAATGTCAGCGAGATTCCACGCTTGGTGTATTAGGTCTTTTGTTTCTTTACTAGATTGCCACAACGGCATTGGTAGGTTAACATCATAGAATATTACCCCTCCTAATTTTTTTGACATCTTGATGGCTTCCAATGCCGTTGATCTCATGTTCTTTTCGAGTAGAGACATTGTGTTGAAGTAAAACATCTTTGCCTGCAAAAAATCAATCACTGTTGATGAAACAACAAAAGGAAAACAATGCATATTGTCAATTTTGTCCTAAAACACTTTCCACTTACCTCCTTTAGAACATCGATATTGATCTCATGTCTTGTCAAAGAGTCTTCAGCGCAAGGTTTAACAGAAGTCATCCTCAACCCACCCCTCTTACTGATTTTCATCAGTGTCACTGCTGTAGCTCTTTTAGCATCAATTCGAACTGATCTTGTCCTGACATTTTTTGAATTCATAAACCAAAGCATTGACCGACCATAATCATCATCTCCAAGTTTCCCCATGAAAGCAACTTTCCCTCCCAGACTGGCAAGTGCCATTGCGACACTCCCCGAAGATGAGCCAGGAGCTCTAACAAACTTTTCAGGTGCCCATCTTGCGTCTCGCATACGTTCATGAATTTCATGGTCTATGAGCCTGTTGGCTGGCCTCCCTGAAGGCACAAAAGCATGTTGTGCGGCACCAAAACAACAAACCAGAGGAGGCCAACCATACAAGTGACTGATATCCTCTCCTTCATCTACTACAATTTCCATCCCCTCATCAACATTTTCGTCAACATTTGTAACCACGGATTCTACATCGCTAACTTTCTTCCTAGGCTTTCTACCTCTCTTCTCCTTCTTTGCAACTTTCTCGTCCTCCAAAACTTCAACATCTTCCGCAGCTGAAATTAACATCACCACTACATTCATTTTGCACAATCCATGTAGTGTCATTAATGGTAAATGGAAAAAGGAAAAACCATAGAAAAAATTGTACCTTTCGAACGCGGACGTCCACGAGCATTCTTAATGTTTTTCTCAACTGTGGCCGAATCCGTTCCATCTTCCACCACTTCATCACTATCCATTACCATTTCAATACCAACGTCTGGCATCACTGGTGCTACCAATTTCTTCCTCCCACGTTTCACAGGCTGTTTAGCAGACACATCTGTCTTCTTTACCACACCCTCATCAGCAGTTTCTTGTGCTGATGAGTCAGTGGCCTTTTTCCTAGCGGCTGCTCTAAGAACCCATTGACTCAAACACCTATCATCCTGAACTTTCACAAATCTTACGGATGGATAATATGCCCAAGACGAATGCCACCTGAATCATCATAAACAATTTTTTACCCACATACTTACAACTACTGGTGTCAAACATCACTGATGCAGCTAGCTAAGCGAACCCTACTTCACCAAAACATTATCACAGCACAAATGTGAACACCAGAACACCCAGAAAGCATATACATTTTCATCATTTGATAAGAACCAATACATAGCAAAAAAAACCTAATATGTGTGTCCCAAAACATATTTCACGCTACACTAGACATCAACAATAAAGACACAAACTTTATGCATTTCACAGCCGATTTCAGATACCCGACTCGAGCCAGCAATCTGAATCCGGATTAGACCACAAGAGCTTTGCTCTATCATCCAATCCAGTCCACAAGAAGAGTTGAAGAGGAATTAGACATAAATCGAACCTGGGTAATGCCAGAAACTGCGTTAAAGTGAGGGAACCCATCAACCGAAGTTCAATAGCCTCACTAACGTGCTTCAAAATGCGAAATTGAGGATTTTGACACCAACTCCAGAAGGGTTTAAGAGCTGCAGTTTTAAGGAGTTTTAAGCATTATCTGAAAAATGCTGCTTTTCTAACTTATTTTAAAACGTCGCCGTTCAATTCCATCATTTGCCTCATCGGCAACACATCCTCTTTCCAATCCAAGTTAACTTTTTTCTGTCGTTCTTGCGAGCTTGACGATTGTAACTGTGATTTGGCTTTCTGGGTCTTATTGAAATCGGTGAATTGTTGCTAAAGTTTGATGCTTTTTAAATTTGTAGAATGTTTTGGGCTTATTAGGGTTTTCAAATCTGATGTGTGATGTTGACTTCAGTCTGTCTCTATGTGTACAAGCTTCATCGAGGTGTGTTATAGTAGCTTGCTTGGTCACTTGGATTGTAAACTGGATCTGAGAAATGAATTTGGTTAGGTTCTCAGCCAGATATGCGTCACACAGTGCAAGGATGTATAATAAATGTAAATATTACCTTATGATTATCAGATGTTATGAATGAATGTTGTGAAATTCTACAGAAACTGGGGAAGATGTTAGTGATAGTCATTGTGGTATATTCTTAAAGGGGCTTATTCTCAGTTGCTTTGTTCTGCCGATGAAGTCGTGGAAGTATGCTCACAAGAGAAAAAATTAGTGACTGCTTTGGGGAGCAAAAAGTGTTGTTTATTATAAAAGATCTGATAAATAGTTGTTTGTACGAGGCTTCACATGCATGTATCTGCTGGAACATTAGACTCTGACATGCACATCATTGTCTCAAGCTTAAAGGTACCTTCTGTTGTGGTACACATGAGAGGCAATTCATCAATAATGTAAATGAAGGAGAACCTTCAGTACGGCAATGCTTGTAAGCAAGTCGCCTTGGAGTTATCTTCACAGATAAATCAACCTGAACTCTCCTGTATCCTTGCTAGGAGAATAAATACTGACCCTGATTCCAAGCAATCTCGACAAACCTTGAACCTCTTGCAGGGATAAGAGACACCCTCTCAGAGATAGCTAATAATAGAGCCTGTTTATCACATTGTCAAATGCTGCTTGAAAAACGTCCAGGTAAAGATTCTTCGGTTAAACCTGTAATCGGGAGTCTGTAACTGACAGAACCTGCAACTGGGAGTCTGGCTGGAGAACCTGCAATCACTGCGAGCGCCACTTCTGTTGATATTGGTGGTGCTAGTATTGTAATAGTGCACAATGTTAGAGACAATACTGATGCTGTTCAACTTAACGTCAGTGATGCCATTTAAAACTTTTCTTTGTTCCTAAGTTTCTGTAATTTTTACATGAATCTCTCAAATCTGAAAAAGGATATGAAATTTTGAAATTTTAATCAAAAGGGCTCATTTAGTAAAAGGTTACAACTTGCTCAGCCAGGGGGAGCTGCATGATACATCAGTTCGAGGTAAAGATAAAACCTTGAGTTGTAGGATGAAGGTTTTCGGGTCTAAGAACCATTGCTGCTTTGTTTCAAAACTTCAGCTTCAGCTCAGGCCATGGGGTCATCCTTAGTCTGTGCATCATCATCTTTCTCTCCTTCGCGTTCTTGAGCCAGCTTCTTTCTATGCAACTCTTCTGCGGCTTCCATTGCTGCTTTGTTCTCAGCTTGCATACGTTTCATTTCTTCCTCTTGTTGCTGGCGCTCAAACCACGTATCAGCATCTGCCCAAACTGTAAAATAGAAAGAAAAATATCCTTTCTTCAGCAAGAAGTCTCAAAAGTAAACTAACTCCGTTATATAAAAATATTGTTATAGTTATCAATGATAAAACATTAGACGATCCTCAGGACACCAAGAATGAATAAATCATTACCAATGAGTGCATTGCGATACAAAACTCTGCAAATACTTAACACTATTGTCTCATTTATATAGGACAGATTAAGCTCAAAATTTGAACCATACTAACCACTACAATATTCCATTTTATAGTATGGAGATAATTTAAAAGAAAGTTGCATATGCAGCTACTGCCGTCTGCCATATCATCAAGAACTAAAACCTAAATCCCTGATCTCAACTGATTCCAAGAGAAGCAATGCCAGCACCTCAACAGGTTGATCATAAACCAACAAAACCCAATTTACAAAATATCTATCAGAACCAAATAAAACACCTAATTTCGAGAAACATAACATGAAAACAACGATGGTCAAGGACTAAAACCCAAATCCCCATGCTCATTCAATTTAAAAAACAAGCAAGACTAACATCTCTGCAGCTAAACCTAATCATTTTATTCAAAATCACGAAATCTAATAAAAAAGATTCTAACACAAGGAGCCATTTTAAGTAATTAGGGTTTATAAACAAGAAACTAGCATAAAAATCTCACTTGGTTGAGCAGCCCATCCCTGTTCACCACCCTTAATCTTCTCCGGCAGAGCATAGTTCACCGTAAGCACTCGTCCATAAAGCTCCGCTCCGTCCATATTATCCATTGCAGCAGCTGCATCTTCCTTCTCCAAAAACGTCACAAACCCAAACGACCTGTGTTTATTCGTGGCCAAATCAAGTGGCGTCTTGACATCCTTAATGTCTCCGAAAGGTATGAATGCTGCGTGAAGTATCGACTCGTTCACTTCCTCCGCTAAACCACCTGCGATTAGATCGACGGACCCACATCGATTTTTGTGAAAAAGATTTACACTTTAGAGCTTTGAATGAAATGGGTTGTGGCGAAACTTACCGACGTAGAGCGTCGTCTTCTGCACCGGTAGATTCATCGGAGAGTCGAAGTTGAAGCTCTCTTTGCTTCGCTTTTCTCCTACTCTGGATTTGTGTGAGGTTGAAGACAATCGTTATTGGGCCGGTTCGTGATTCAGGTTCGGCCCACTAACATATCGATTCGGCCCAACGTCCCTAAAAACAACACTCGATTGGGTCTCTCAACCATCTCAATCCTAACCGTCCATCTTCGCTTCAATGATTTGTCCTTCATTTTGGGAATCTCATGCATGCGACACCTTTTGGCTGCCCTAATAAATCACAGTAGCCCTGTCCCCCAACTCGCATTTTGCAGCGGTCAAATTTCTTTTTCACTTATACCTTCGGTGCATCAATCAAAGTTTAGATTGATGTCTTTGGGTTGGAATGGGCAATGAGGTAGGAGAAGTTGAGGGTGTGGCCATGGTAACAGAACATAAAGAAAGGTGTAAAGAGAGAGGGATAGGCGTTGGGAAAGTCGACTTACACTAGCAAGGAAGCTTGTATTGGACATTATGGAACAATAACCTTAATACCCACTTTGGCAAACCATGCCAATAAAGACATAATTGTGAGTCACATCCCATCACAACCGAATACACTAAATTGGAAACCTCTCAATAGCTGCCCCTTTCATCTTTTCTTTTACTAAATCCTTGTAACAAAAATCCCACTATGATCTGGTAGGGAATCGATGTGATCTAACTCTCAACACAACATTGAATGTGATAATTCAAATTCAATACTTATGTGAAATGAAGTTGATAGTGACTCTTGAGGCCTTCACATGTCTCTTTCAAGTTTCCCATTTAGTCTAATTTGCTCCTATGAAAGATGATACTTCATTGACAGCACCTTTGCTTCAACTTTTGAGCACTATGCTGCATTGTTCTTTGTGACTTTGAATGTGCGCAATATGCAACCTTTTATTTTCTTGAAAATAGATTCCTATATATTTAGGGTTTCTCTCATTCCATGAGGGATCAAGCTAGGGTTAAAAATCACCCACACACCATTAACATTCGTCACCATTCGTTGGACGTACTGCAACGTTAGGTTTAGGAACGTTCATGAAAGAGTATAGTGAAATTGTTGGATAATATGTATATTGCTTCCCATTCATAGTATTCACGAGTTCACAGTGAAAAGTTTTAGTGAGTGGAAACAAAAGTTATGCATGCATAATAAGAGGTTGTATCATGTGGAGATCCATCCAATTTGGTGGACTCATGGATCCCATCTTGCATCCGTTGATTGCATTTTTTGGACGCACCGGATTGCGCCATGTATGTGCACATGACAAATGCACACGTGCAAGTCACATGCTTCATTAATGCGCTGACACAATTTGGTGCGTCCAAAAAATGCAATCGACGGAGTGCAAGAGGGGATCCACGAGTCCACCAAATTGAGAGGATCTACATGATACATTTCCTGCATAATAATACACTTAGCAATGTTATTCCATCGTGTGCTTCAGACTTTCAAATTTCATCATTCATATCATAGAAGAGAAGAAAGAGTTTAGGATTAAATTGTAAATAGTTCTTAGACAAGAACAATATCATGTTACTTAACCTACTACTTGAACAAAAGTAAGAGTATCTTTCCTTTTGTTGTTTGTTGATACCATCATTTATGGTCATGTACGTATGAATAAAATAGGATGATGATTCTGTACCAAACACTGCCCAAATCTAATGACAAATTGGATTTAACCATTGATGGACTGTAAACTGATCATAATGATGATGAAGATGAGATGAAAATGTTCATCTGAGTATCTTTGTAGAGTACGAGATGCAATAAGACCACTTTTAGCACTTCCCAGATTTTCTTTTTGACCTCATTCAAAAATCTTTGTACTATTTCACCCATTCCATCTCGGATCATTCATCATTAAACAGAGAATTTTCACCTTTTACCTAGATTATCACCACAGTAAATTTGGTTATTAGGGCTCATCTTAAAGCTTTAACCTTTTTTCACTTGTTATAAATATGTGTGCTTTGATGATCCTATCAAAGAGAAAACCCTAAGCGATTTTTTGTTGTTTGTCACCTTGTGGAAACACTTCTTCTATTTAACAGGATGATGTCTGGATCATCTCCAACTTCGTCTCCATCTTTCAGTCTATCCATGAACTTTGAAGATACTGCTCCATCGAAGGACCCCATGGACAACCTTGTCCCTCCTCCCTCTGAGCATTTCTGTTACGTCCGGTGCAACTTCTGCAGCACCGTTCTTGCTGTAAATCACAACTTTCAAAATCTCACCACCCTACATAATCTATGATTTTCTGAATATGTTGACTCGCTCTATATGCTCCTTAACTTTTCCATGTTTCAAATTTAAGGTTGGGATACCATGCAAAAGATTGATGGAGACAGTGACAGTGAAATGTGGTCATTGCAGCAACCTCTCATTTCTCAGCACCAGGCCACCTATCCAAGGCCAGTGTCTTGACCATCACCAGATGTATCCACAGGTTTTGTTTATCCTAAGTCCTAACTGACTTTCACAACTGTGATACAATGCATTCTCATAAGTTACATCAAGTTTCATTGTTAACGTTTTCAATTTTATCTAGATACGCATCTATATTATGTATGCAGCTAATATAAGAATCACGTAGATGCATGCATATGTATATGGTATTCTTTTGATCATATCTGATGCAACTAGCGATTTAGGGTTTCTGCCCTCCTGAACTTAAGAAGTTACCGTCCCCCTCCTCTTCCTCGTCCACTTCAAGTGAGCCTGTGTCTCCCAAAGCACCATTCGTTGTGAAACGTAAGCGTCCTTATTACCAATCACAAATGCGTCACTGCTTTTATTTTATGTCGGCAAGCTGAATCTTAGTTGTTTTTGTTTGCATTTCGCAGCTCCAGAGAAGAAGCATAGGCTTCCTTCTGCTTACAACCGCTTCATGAAGTGAGATGCGACTGATCTAACCCTAAATTCTATATTGAACCTAATGTTAAGAAGAGCTGTATATGTACTCTCATAGCTAGTGTTGAATAATTCTTTTACGTGTGATCCTCTTTGTAGAGAGGAGATCCAGCGCATTAAGGCGGCCAACCCGGAGATACCTCATCGAGAGGCCTTTAGCACTGCAGCCAAGAACGTGTGTTTCTTATGCCCTAGATAATTTTATTTTATTTCATATTATAACCTTTTTTTAATTGTACAACGGCTAATTAGGGTAAAATATTAATTTCGCGACACTGATTTGATGTTATGAATAATAATTGAAACAGTGGGCTAGGTATGTCCCTAATTCACCAAGCAGGTCCAACACTGAGAGCAGCAACAATGTAAGTCATACTAATGCCGTTAATTCTTTAGTGAGTCATTAAGTTGTTTATATATATATAAGCTTGTGAAATTTCTGTTGATGTTTTTCTCAGGGGTTAGATTTTGCAGGGATGAAGTTCTACATGTGATATTATGGTGAATGTTGGAAGGACTATTTATCTTATCGAGGAAGCTGCTTTCATTTATTCGTGTTTCTTAGCTTCTAAATGATAGAACTGTAGAAGTAACTTCTCTTGTTCGTTAATTTTGCTTTATGTTTTGTGATGTTTCATGAACCGTATCATGTAAGCGAATCAATGATGACATGTAACTGATTCACAAAATGGATTTAAGAGTTTTCAGTGAAATGCGATTAGTGAGAATCAATCCTCGCTAGAATACAGTAAAAGCTAGCATGTTGTTCATGTTTGGTCGTCCAGTTAACAGGCAACTCATCCAAACCACCTTGAACCACTAGATCTCCAGACCAACTTTCGCTTTGTTCAAACTCTTGACACTGTAATATACCTCGTTTCTGATTGAGTTGTTGATCAAACCATGTCAGAGCTGGGCATGATCTTCCACCGGCTACGAGTGACTCCGCATCTAACACTCTTTGCTTGTTGCTACAACTTTTGAGAAGCTTCTTAAGTCATTGTATGCATGTGCTGAACACATTCCGGTTTGTGAGCATCAGTGAGGGTACTCTCCATGATGGAGGATCAGTAATAGTTTGATGCATCAAAGACACCGATCTCGAAGAAATCACGCCTGATCTCGTATTGATCCTTAGGCTTCATGTAAATATTGGTCTTCACTGCAGTGTAACACTTTGCAACATTAGACAATCTTGCTAATTATTAGTAGCTAGAGCGGATGAAGCAAATGCCTTATATACCATCAAGTTATATATACTTACAGCAACAAACTTGAAGTCTTATAGTATATAGTTAGAGATGGACTGAGGCTTGCAATATACTCCTATTTTGATCAAGGCCATATGTGCTTGGCAAATTAAAGTGGGGATCAGTAGAAGAGCTGGCCTATCGAAGAATCTTGTGTGCATGTATGAGGAGTTGTTTGATGTGTATCCACATACAAACAAAAAGTGTGGATATGAAATGAAAACATGTCGAAATTGATTGATTATTATAGTCTACTCAGAACTTCAAGTCCACAGACTGATATCGAACCATATTCTCCGATCACATCACCCATGACTTGTCCAAGAGTGAGCATGTGACCAAGTTGGTCAGCAGGAGACATACCAGAAATCTAAAACCATGTGGGAAAGTTCAGTGTATTTAGGGGCTCAAACAAGGAACTGACATGAGAGTGACCCTTGTTGCATTGACACCGGCCAGTTGTGATTAGAGAACAAGGTCCACGATTTTCAATATTGGATAAGGCAGAAAGATACAAAGCCATGGCTTAATTTCATGTGAATGTCCTTGTCATCGACCATTTTTGTCTTGGGCATAACCAGACAATTTGCCAAGCATTATTACCTTTGATGGAAGTGTTAATTAACCGAGCACAGAAGGGTGTGTAAGAAAGAACTTAAGTTAACGAGTCATCCCTACCTGTATTTCTTTGAGAAGTCCAGTCCAATTTTGTTGAATTCAGCCTTTATATAAGAGTTATCTTTAATTATGTTATGACCGTATGAGACAGGTCCTTGGACACCATAGATGTCGGTAGAGGAAAGTGCTTATAGTTGCTCAACGCATATTAAATGCAAGCTTTGGGTTATAAACATTGTAGTTCAAACGAACAAGACTTGCTTTAGCCCATACTACTATAAGCCCTTAAAGCCAGCCCAAAGCCAGCCCAAAGCCAGCCCAAAGCTAATACTAAATCCTTGATCAGTATGAACTTTAAAGACCAGGATGAAGAAGCAATGTACAAAAATTAAAGTTAACACAATGACAAGTAGGGTGTGGTCACCACTGATACATTGATCTTGTGGGAATCGCATTCGCATTATCATTTGACAAGAAATGGTGGCAACATAATGAAAATGATTGAATTTTGCAAAAGAAGGAGGATAGTACTCTTCTTATCTCTTGGCACATGAATCATGAATGAAATCTTTCATTCTCCCCACTCACTTCATATATCAACGTAGCTCCACACATCGTAGGATTACTTTTATGGTTCACATGCTCTTGGCTCCTAAGTTACGTATGCCCTAGTACACACACTTTAGATATTTATTTTTGCTTGTACTCCACTCAGCAACATATGCATTTCCTAATTTATACTCCCTCCGTCTCATCCAAAGATTTCTATTTGGCATTTCCAATGTAAAATAAGAAACCAATATTTAATGAATAAAAAATTCTGATGAAAATCTGATTAAGACAAATCCAAAAGTAAACTTTCCCACCAAAATTTTGAGACCAAAATTACTTTACCAAAAGTAAACTTTCCCACCAAAATTTTGAAACCAAAATTTTAAAACCAATATCTAGGGTTGTTGGGGTGATTTTTCAATTTTGATAGTTCGTTTAATTCAATTATAATAATTAATAAGTTAGTATAATTAATTATGTTTAACTAGTAAGTGTAATTAGAATGTTATATTTTAATATTTATTTTTTGCCAAAAAAAGAAATAGGAAACATTCGGTGGGACACCTAAAATGGAAAAAAGATAAGCATTCGGTGAGACGGAGGGAGTAGTACGTTACTCTGGAAGCTGTCTATGACATGAAGAATAAAGAGTGTTTTTCATGTGTCGTTGTTTTTTATGTTCCTCTTCCGAGAGCGGTTTTATTAGCGCTTTATTTTAATAAACAATACATAACTTTTTTTCGGGAAGCGCTGTCCATGACATGAAGGATAGAGGTTTTTTCACACTTCCTCTGTGCCTAAATACTTATCCACTTTTTATTTTGAGTGTCCCCTTAAGTTTGTCTAATTTCCTTTAATATCAACCTCATATTCTACTTTTTATTCATATACTTTATAAACCATTTATTCTCAACCACACATTTTATATCTTCTTTTTTCTTAAAAACAAATAGGAACATAAGGAGTATAAAGTTGTCTTTTGTGTTTCTCTTTCATGAGCGATATTTTATAAGCCCTTTATTCTGAGAAAACAATATAGAGTGCTTGTTTATGAAAGTTGTCTATGACACGACCTATTAGCGAGTGGTTTTATAAACGCACTGTATATTGTTAAATAGAAATCATTTTTTTAACGTGCTTTTCTATTATTTTGTGGATATAGATATGGATGCGATAGACAATGTGTCATGAATCACAGGCTTAGGTGTTATAAAAACCCTTTTATTTTGTTCGTCTTTAGTGATATGCGTTGAGACCATGTCATGTGTGTTGAGAAAAAGACAATTTGAAAAATGTCTCATATTTCCTAAAGATAAGAGAATGACTAGCTTATATATAGATGTACAAACATGATTCACAAACTCTTGAACTTTTGAGTCACAAAGGACCACGTCCGTATCAGAGCCCATGGTTAGATCTAGGACGATGTGGGACGGTAAGAGTTGGTGAAGTGCACGAGTGAGGGCACACCCTGAGTATAAGGAAGTTGTAGGGCCGCTGGAGACACTGGTAGTGATAGTAAAGAGTCCAATGACGATTAAGGGTTATGGTAGGTCTGAATTTCGATGAAGGAAGAAGTCGTGAAAGACGCATCTACGTCTACGATGATTGAGGCGCTATGAGAATGAAGCAGCAAAGTAAAATTTGAAGGAGGTAGTGTGCCATTTCATCAAATTGAGGGGAAATGTTGAGAAAAAGATAATTTGATCAGAAATGTGCTAGTCGTAATTCAACAATGTGAACATATTCATCAAGTGTTACACATCATGAACCCTAGATATCTAAATTTATAATTGTGCACATGTCACATGTCTAAATTTAGTGATAGGAGTCTGTTAACGCACGGGACTCCTTTTTCTGCATGAAAACGTCTTGATGATCAATGCAATACGGGGTCCTAACTAAAATTTAAGTGATTACCAAAGTTGCAAATCTGCCATACATTCTTCTGGATTTAGTTGAAGTTTAGGGCCTTGAAACCAAATGTAGAAACCAAATAGACACAATTTTAGGGCTTGAGTTTTGACAGACAGCACATGTACCAAAGCTACGTACAGATACTTTGTGATGATGGGAAAGTAGGCATAGTCTTCTTTCGCATTTGGTAAGATATTATTTAACTTGGTGACACGTGGCATTTAGGGTTCCCATGACGTTGGGGCGGTGTATATGTATCTCAGTACTCACGTACATGCGCCGTCACTCGAAGACAAATACATTGGCATTGTCTTGTAACGGCTGCTTCTTGCTTTCTGCAGATTTCTGCAGTTACCAGTTTGATGCCCTTCTTTATACCATCAGAAACTCTCACTTTCACTCTCAGACCGTTGGTCACTCTCTCACCCGTATTCACTGCCACCCAACTTCCAACCTGTGTCTTGATGTTTTTTCCAAGCTAATCAAACGTAGGTTTAGCAGGGTATAAAGAGATAACACATATTGGTATTATCAATCACCACTTCAAATTCTAATGTTTTGGTACTTCTATAAATGCAAAAAGATTTTACAACACATTCTACAAACATTTTGGCCTAGTTTGACCTACAGGATACAAACTACATTTCTTTATTATGAGCAAAAACAAGAAGAGAAGTTTGGAGGATGGCTTATTCTCATTCGTGTTTTTCACCAAGTTAATGTAACAATCCAACCGCGTGAGTGAGAGTGAGTGTCGGAAGACTTACCAATAACAAATCGACAACACATTCTTTAAACCTTATGTATGTAATAATGTATGTCCACTTCCCCATAAGAAGAACCCTATGCTCACCTTCTTATAGCAACCACATTCCAGATACCACACAAAGCCTCTTTATATATAATATTTGCAGTTACTCAAGAAGGAAACACTCTTAACTCAAAACCATCTCAATATTGGCAACTGCGAGTCTGCGACAACCCCAAAATAAGAGTTCTTGATCTCTGTGATTCTCTATTTGTGGGAAGCACGAAGATCCCCAATAAGAAAATCTCTTGTTTTAGGTCTTAATATCTGGCGAAAAAAACACAAAAACTTGTTTCTTTTTGTGTCAGATAGTTTTAGAAATGGGAAGAGGAAGAGTTCAGCTGAAGAGGATTGAGAATAAGATTAATAGGCAAGTGACTTTCTCCAAACGAAGGACTGGCTTGTTGAAGAAAGCTCATGAAATCTCTGTGCTATGTGATGCTGAGGTTGCTTTGATTGTGTTTTCAAACAAAGGGAAGCTGTTTGAGTACTCCACCGACTCATGGTAACTTATTCTCTCGTATTAATTCAATTTATCTCATTCCATTATAGAGTTCTTCTGCTGCTATGGATGTTTTCGTGTAACAATTAGGGTTTGATGTATTATTTTTAGTATGATAGAGTGCTACTCTCTTCATGCTTCTTCATCATCTTTCTATGTTTGTGTAGGTTAAATGTTTTGATACACAATCGGCTAGTGTGATTATGTCTAAACCCTATATCTGTTTGGAGTTTGCTGACCCTATTTCAGATGTTATTTCTCTAATTTCTGTGAAGAAATTTCGATAGTTAGCTACTGGATTCTCAACTTATATTTGCGAACATCTTTGGTCCTTTTCATATATGGTTTTATCCAAATCTGTTACAAGGTAACCAGCTTCCAAAAAATGTAAATGGGTCCACTACGCCATTATGACACTATTTGCGACTGAACATTAGCTGTCGTTTAAGACTGAAAACTGTCGCTTACATCCTATACGACCAAATGCCCGTCGTATAGGTTATGTCGCATTTGCTACGTAGTTTCGTTCTTATGCCACAGCAGGCCTTAAAAATTGTCGTAAGATTTCGGGACGTCCTATTTGCTGTCACGTTAGTTTTGTGTTGCAGTGCTGCTATACGACTATATATTAACATTGTCGTAATATACTTAAAAGACATTTTGAAATTAAAATATTTTGTCCATTAGCATTGTACATATGCAACATAATTAAAGTACAATAAATATATAAAATATAGGTATTATTATTATTCACACAACCAAAATTGTATTAAAATTATACAATCCAAAAATGCTCAAATTTTGAGTTACATCAAGAATGATGCTAGGTAACTTGTGCTTATCCGGTCTCCACATCACTCCCTGAATGATCTTCCACATACCCTTCAATCTTGCCAAAGCTCTTTGCGCTACCATCCTTGTTGCTAAATGGCGTTTGTTGAACTCGAGTTTAGAATTGGAAAGATCTGCAGATTCAGTAACACATCAATTTCCAAATGTAACCAGATGAACAAAATACCTCACAAGGTAACTGCATATAGGCAAAGAATGAAGGAACATACCAGTGCAAACAAGATTTCTACAAGCACCATTGCGGAAATCATGAAATACTCGGTTACGATGATCTTGGAGCATTTTTGCATGAATATAGAAGCAAGAGTAGCCGAGCTCAGTGATTTTCTTGGCGAGCAACTCAACACGGTTAACAGAGTTGTAGAAAAATTATAGACTGGTTGATTTGAAGCTGGGAGCATGAACACAAAGATTAATGAATGTGTCAAAATGAAATTCAGGAAACAACGCCAGCAAAAGATTCAAGCAAAAGGACATACCTTGGAGAAAAGGGTGTTAAGCCAATGGACTTTCTGTCTTTCTTCCACAAAAGCGTAAAACTCGAATTAGAACTTACTTCCCAGAACCAATAAGAACAGGTTTGGACATGGTCCGCTCGTTATACACCGATACTTTCAAGTTTTGTATTCCTTCGATGAGCTTAAACTCGAATTTGTCTCCAAATGAAGGATTAACCCCACCTTCAGCATTCAAGTTCTCGTTCCCAACAAATTAAAAAATAAGCCATGTTGTTTTCAAGACAATAGCACGGTTCAAACCAAAGGACTCACCGATTGATAACCAAGCACGGTTTCACCACTTGATGGAGGCAGGTTATCACCAAGCAAAATTGGACCGAGCAGCTTGGGACTTGAGGTCGCCGAGCAACCTTGAATCGGAGGAGCCAACACCTTGAATCGTCACTGGTGTCTAGGGACATCAACAAAACCACCTTGAACCCGCCTCCGAGACCCTTGCTTCTGTGGTGACGAATCGGAGGAACAAGGCCATGTTCACCGAGCAACTTGGGACTTGAGGTGGTGACGGCTGATGAGAGGAGAGTGAAATTTTGGAGATTGTTTTCATGATAGGGTTTTCAATCGAGGGTCAAGATTGTTTGGAGATTAACGGTTCAGATTGTATCTGTCAAATTTTTAATCTTTCCTCTCTTTTTACTTTTATTTCCCTCCTCTACCAATCTACAAAATTTTACTTTTTTCTCAAAAAATTTTACTATAAAATTTCACTCTATGATAATCAAATATAAATTATAAATTTATGAGAATAAATCAAAAAAATTAATCAAATCGTATTAAATTGCACTTATTATATTTGAATATCTAACTGTTAGATTAAAATTGAAAGTATAATTTTTGAATATATTAATCTAAATGATGAAATTTAAATTTTATAATAAATTAATGAAATCTTAGTAACATGCTAAATCCATATGGATCAAATTTAATCATACAAAATTATTCTTATTATCCTAAGCGTTTCATTACTTAAATTTAAGGAATCATACTATATAATAATTATAAACTCCAAACCCCAAACCCTTAGACTTATACCCTAAACCCCAAACCCTTAGACTTATACCCTAAACCCCAAACCCTTAGACTTATACCCTAAACCCAAACCCTTAGACTTATACCCTAAACCTCAAACCCTTAGACTCATACCCTAACTCCATACATGCATATATATGTAGGGATTGTATCATGTGGAACCCCCTCCTTTTCATGGATCCATGGATCCCCCTTTGCATCCGTTGATTGCATTTCCTGTTTGCATTTTGGACGCACCAGATTGTGCCAGCGCATTAATAGCATGTGCAACTCACGTGTGCATTTGTCATGTGCAACTCACGTGTGCATTTCAAAAATGCAAACACGTGGCACAATCTGGTGCGTCCAAAATGCAAACAGAAAATGCAATCAACGGATGCAAAGGAGGATCCATGGATCCATGAAAAGGGGGGTACCACATGATACAACCCCTATATATGTATATAAACATATATGATCAATGTAAATTATCAAATATATGTTAATAAACCTCTTGATCATCGATATATTCATGATCATGATCCTCATTGTCTTCATGATCATGATCCTCATTGTCTTCATCCTCTTGATCATCGTAGTTACCTTGATCCTCATCATCCTCATCCTCATCACTTTCAGTGTTCTCATTCATTTTAAAGTACCAATCATAATCATACGAAGTGCTTGTTGTTGTAAAGCTCCAAGATCAATTTCTATCTTTCAATAGGAATGTGCAGGGGAATGTTCATAGGTGCATTTTCTTGATATGGTTCGCTTGTATTTGATTCATTTTCATCTGTTCCCAATGCCTTTGCACTGTAAACTCCCCTTTGTGAAACCAAATTAACTATTTTCCAATTATCACCAAGTACAGGGTCATCCAAATAAAACACTTGACGTGCATTAGAAGCGAGACAGTAAGACAAATCTTCATACCAACTATTCGATGTGTCCACAGATAGAAGCCCATATCGATCAGTCCTTGTACTTGGATTCTCTAATCGATCATATGTATTCTCTATGAATAATCATAATCATCATTATATGTATACATACAAATTAATATAAAAGTTTATAGTACACAGAAGACCAAACATACTTTGCCTTGAAAAATTGCAAATTAATTGGAAATTTAAAATCCACTAGATTAAATATTATTTTGAATATCTATTCATTCAATCAATAAAACGAACTAAATAATGGCTAAGTATGCTAAATAAAGTTGGCGAAGGCATTTAATGTTACACTTAAGTGACAGAAACACGTTTGTTACAAGAGCCTCGTCACGTAGGAAAACTAAAGCGACTGGACATGGTTGTTGATTTACATTCTGTCGCAAAAGTTTACTTAAGTAACATTATTTTCCTGTCATATTAGTACCGTCGTATACGACTTCCAATGCGACACAATTTTAAGCGACGTGTAAATCTTGTCACTTAGGCTCTTAAGACACAGGTACAAACCCAACATCGTATAATCTGTCGCATTAGTGTCAAAATGGTGTAGTGGTCTGAAACATACACCCCTCATGGTGTAAGTAGTGGTCACTATGAAACTATTTCCTTGAAGATCTTTCAAATGGTAACACTATAAAAAATGATGAGTAAAGAGAAGTGCCATTGAAGCTACCATTGTATAATAGCATGAGCTTCTTTGAATTCAAGACTTTAGATTGCTTATATGGTACACAGTGCTTTTCTGTTTATACTTGCACATGAGTACTCATTTTTTCATGCAGGTGATTACTAAGTTAAGCAAGAATAATCTGATATTTGTATTGAATATGTAAGGATATACATTAGGTTTACTATGCGGGTGACACGAGTCCATTGGGAATAAGCTGTTGAAAGGATATATCACTCCCAAATCCCTGTCCCAAACTGGTCACGCAGCTTTGCAGCAGTCGTCAGTATTAGTGATATTTACTATGCGAGTGTTAGTTGTCTTTGTCTATGATCAATCATAAGTAATTCACACAGTTTGGTTATTAATACGTAATCTTGGCAGCGTATAATACTTTTCTCTTTCCCTAGTACTACTACACACTCTCTTCTGCTGGCATTTTTTAGCTTTTAGCGATGTTAATTGATACGATGATCTAGCTAGTTTTTGTAAGCATATGCACATATTAATAGCTACAAAATGGAGAAGTATATGCTAGCTAGGAGATACAGCAGGCGAGGAGAATAATATCTTATTATATGTAAACCTTTAATGGATCACTCATGAGGTAACCCTAGTGAGACTTGATTTTGAAGCAGTTTGGTCCCCAAGCCATCAGTAGCCTTTTTTGTTCCCCAAGCTTAATGTTCTTAGGCACCTGAATTGGGGATGCTACTATTACTGATATGTTGCTGACAATTATTTGAAATGTGGTTGAAATCACGAACTGTTATAGAGACACATATGCATGTCTAGCTGTTTCATAAGCCTGTTGTCTGTTTGATGCATGGATGCAGCATGGAGAAGATACTTGAGAGGTATGAGAGGTACTCTTATGCAGAGAGACAGCTTGCTGGCATTGACCAGCATTCTGATCCAACTCAGGTTTTTGTTCACCAACCATGAACGTGTCGAAATATATCTGTATGCTAATTCATTTATTCAGTCATATGTAAGACACGCATGTGTGTGCTTGGCAGGAAAACTGGTCACTTGAATACACTAGGATGAAATCTAAGCTTGAACTGCTACAGCGCAACCAAAGGTCAGGAAAACTTGATCAGAAACAGATCATAATGAGAAATGAGTAGAGAATTTGTTCATAGATGTCAGTACTGGAATTCTAAGCGCATATTTTACATGCAGGCATTACTTAGGAGAAGATCTAACCTCACTAAGTCTAAGGGAGCTTCAGAACCTGGAGCAATCACTTGATACGGGACTGAAGCTCATTAGGTCAAGAAAGGTAAAAGTAACGACAAGTATAACCCTAAACACATGTATCCCAATATTTTGAAACCTAGAATACTCTTTTTGCTTTAGAATATTGATGTCTTGAATTCTTGTACTATGTTTTGCAACAGAATCAGCTCATGCATGAGTCGATCTCTGAGCTTCAGAAGAAGGTAAAAATAATACAACAACCCTCGCAATAAAAGCTACCTTGGAGGGTTACGACAAATTTTCTAAGTCTTCGTATTTGTGTGTGGTACGGTGTGCAGGAGAAGGCAATGCAAGAGCAGAATAACTTGCTGGCTAAGAAGGTGCGTCTTTAAACTAATTAGCTTCTAATTTCTTGAGCTGTGCAAATTCAAAAAATGCAATGCAACACTTCTTCTCAGATCAAAGAGAAGGCAATGGAACATCAGCAAGCAGCAGCTGCTGCTGCTCAATGGAGTCAGCCTCATCACCAGAATCATCATCATGCATCTTTCCTCATCCCCCAAACACTTCCTTGCCTTAACATGGGGTAAATCAAACTATTCTTAATCAGCCTTGAGCTGCGATCTTCAGTAAATGCTTATGAGCCGATTTGATGTCATGCAGAATGCCATACCAAGGGGGAGTGGATCAACTGAGGTCAGGTTACAACAATGGCCTAGACCTCACACTTGAGCCTGTCTTCTCATGCAACAACCCTGGCTGCTTTTCTGGTTGAACCCATGCCTTTAACTAAGCAAAAAATGCGTTCCAAAGTACTTGATGCAGTCAAAGGAAAAATTGTATCTTTAAGCACATCTTTACCATACGTGTATGTTTTTGTAAGAGGCCAGAACTGAAACTGGCTTGGTATTTGAACTCCGTAGTCACTATATATGTACTACAGCATAATCTTCTCTATGTTTGCATTAAAGAAGAACCTTCGGATATAAGTTGCACATTAATTATGTAGGTTGCTAACTGATCTTGAAGGCATGGCTGGTACATCTTGATTATTCCCTAGAACATCTGCACAAGGTTAACTGTCGAACATCAATTACCACAACTAGCACTCCTTTGACCTGTCCATGAATTTGTTAAAGATAGATAGATACACCTATCAGATTATGGCCGAAGACTTGATGGTGTTTCAAGAGTATATAGTTGCTTTAGAGGTTGGTGGCGGCTCTGTGCAGCTGTTGTGATTTATTTATGGTTTTGCCAGCCTGGTTGGGATGATTTGTGACCTGTTGATGGGATTTGGTTGTGTGTCTGGTTCTGGTAACCATCTTTTTTGAATGAATGCATCTTTTCGGAACAAGTTGCAAGAGTCTGACTCTAACTCAATTTCAACATAGATGGCTTGTGGAAACATATTTATTATTCAAGGCTACCAGGAGAGACCGGAAGAGCAAACCTGCCAAAACACTTATTAAGGCTCCCAGTAGAAACTAATCAAGAAATAATAAAATGAAAGGAATTGACAACCAATAATGTAGAGATAATCAGATAATGTTCCCGCCTAACCTAAGGTGCCTTGTCTCGGAATTAATTTTGCTATGTCAGAAATGTCAATTAATAACTAATACTCCATACATAGGTTTAGGCTAATTCTTTACTCTATGAACACAGTGCGTGTTTCATATGTACCAAAAATTTATGATTATATAATATTTTCATACATAAAAGAACAATTTACCTTTCAAAGTCCTTTGCGATATCACAGGCATGGATGCAACAGGACTAATGCTTCTTATTATGAGCTGCATCTGTCTTTGTTTCACCTTCTTATTCAATAAGCTCTGGTTGTCTCCTGTTAGGATTCAACGAAAAATGAAAGCGCAGGGAATTGAAGGTCCTTCATACAAGTTCTTTTATGGAAATACAAGAGAAATATTCAACATGAGAAAGGATGCATTTAGCAACCCAATGAAGATTTCCCATAGCATATTCCCAAGAATACAACCACACATCTACGCGTGGATCAATACCTACGGTAATAAGATTTCTCTTCATTTTTATTGCCAGTGCAACCTTTCTTCTTCTTCTCAAAGAGAGTATGAAAATCTTTAATTAATGATGAACAGGTAAGACTTACCTTCAGTGGCACGGAACACAACCTCAGCTGATTGTCACTGAACCAGATATGATCAGAGAAATTCAAATGAACAAAGATGGACTATTTCCGAAACCCAAAACAAAAGAGTATACCAGAAAGCTATTAGGTGATGGACTAGTAACAGTAGTAAATAAGAAGAAATGGAGTAAAGTGCGCAGAATTGCCAATCAAGCCTTTCATGGGGAGAGCCTGAAGGTTAGTAGTCAGTGCACGATACATATTTAAATACATAAAAGAATATTCAAATTGGTGCAAGTTTCTTTTTTGGGGTATATATATGAAAGTGAATGCACATGCAGCTTATGTTTACGGATATGGTAGTGGGTGCCGAGGAAATGTTGAGAAAGTGGGAAGAATATAAAAGTAATGAGATAGATGTATTTGAAGAATTCAGGGTGCTTACAGAAGAGGGGATTTCCAGGACTGCTTTTGGAAGCAGTTACTTGGAAGGGCAACGTCTCTTTGAGATGCTGGTCAAGCTGGCTAAGCTGGCCGCAAAAGTTTCTTTCAAAATCAAGATTCCTGTCATCAGGTAAAACAGTTAAAAGGCATTTTATATTATATAAAACACATCTCTTAGTTTCCCAATGACAATTAGTGGTAAAACTGTTAGCACTCATGACTCAACTGATTTTGCAGTAAATTACTGAAGGATAGCGAAGAAGCTGAAGCTAACGAGCTGAAAAAAGGGATACGTGATCTTATAATTGAATTGATAAGAAGCCGAGAAAATAACTATGGAAATGACTTTCTAGGACAACTTGTCCAGGCATATCATGATCCAGATCAAAATAACCGAATTTCACTAGATGATTTGGTGGACGAATGCAAAACATTTTATGTTGCAGGACATGAAACGTTAAACACTTACTTGGCGTTTGTGATGCTTATGCTAGCAATTCACACAGACTGGCAAGAGAAAGCTAGAAAGGAAGTTGTTCAAATATTTGGCAATGAAAAACCAAGCTCGGAGGGAATCACGAAATTAAAAACTGTAAGAACTCTACTCAAATTTCTGTTTTCCAGCAGGAAAATCTTCCACACTATTTTTGAAGATCCTTAATAATAATCTGATGCTGCAGATAACAATGATAATCAACGAGACCTTTAGACTATACCCTCCAGTTATTGCACTTCAAAGAAACACAGCTAAAGAAGTTAAACTCGGGAACTTAGTCCTTCCACAAAACACAAATCTCTACATTTCAACTCTAGCACGCCACCATGATCCAGCAATCTGGGGGAAAGATGTGCACCTCTTCAAACCCGAGAGGTTTGCTGAAGGGGTTTCAAAAGCTACCAATAATAACATCACTGCATTTATCCCATTTGGGCTGGGACCGAGAACTTGTGTGGGCAGGCACTACGCAATCACTCAGATAAATATTGTCCTCTCAATGATACTCCAAAAATACAGGTTTACACTATCCCCTGCATATGTTCACTCCCCGGTTGTGGTCATAACTATTAAACCAAAATATGGAGTTCAGTTGATCATAGATAAAATCTACTGATATATAATCATCGTAGTTCTGAATAATGTTTAATTCACGCATACGGAATTTAATAAACATGCTTTAACTACTCTATTTTAAGTAACCACACTAGTATAAATGCAAATTTTCTGAAGCACATTACCAAGAGAGTCCTGAAAATCCCAACCAAAGGGCTAACTTTTACCAGACAGCTAAACCCTAGTGTACTTCAATATTTGATTTTCGTATACGTAGAATCAAACTAATTCCAATATCACAATTCGAAGCAAATTTTACAAGACAGATATAATTAAATCGATAAATAATACACAAACCCTAGAAAGTCACCGACAAATTCGTACCTAAGAAATCGTATTCAGCTGCAGGAAAAATGTTGAAGATTTCATCCTTACGGATTCGTCGAATTGTCGCAATCGGAAGTTCACATCGCCTTCCAAAATCGCATCGCTCCTCGTCAAAAATAATTTTCTGAAATACAAGAATTAATAAATAGAAAATCAAAGTAAAGCGGGAATGAACATTTAAACGTCGTCGTATTCAACAAAAAGAGACTGATCAAAACAACCAGATTATTTAGTTTTGATGAACACTTGCTTCAAGTTCAACGATGTTGCTGCTTTTCCGCCGCCTCTCTCCGTTTGATACGGATGCTGGGGCTGACGGTATTTGGCAGCCGTCTGTGTGAGGTTGGGTTTCTTTGGGTTTTGATTAGCAGAGGTCCACTCGGCGGCCGGTTCACCGTTCTTGATCTTCCACCGCCGCCGTGTCCACCTGCTGCTCCACCTGTTTGCTAGTCTGTTTGATTGATCGGGTGGCGTCGCAACCACGTCGATCTGTTGTTTGGTTGGCCTGTTTGTTTGGTAGCTGCCTCGAGTCGCGATCGGTCTCTGGCTTGGCTCTGGCCAGGTTTTTGGCTGGTTCGGTTTGAAGGCCTCAGTTTCTCATCGACATCACGTCTGGGTTTCGTTTTCTGTTGCTTGGTGTCGATTGTGTTTACTTGCTGGGTGGAATCTCTACTCGGCTCTGTCTGTGTTCAGCTGAGCTGCTCGGTGTTCGGGGTGGTTTAGCTGTGATGCGTTTCGTTTCTCTGGCTGCCGGTGGGCCTGTCGCCGGAGTTGGTTGCCTCCGTCTGAAATGTTGTCGGCGCCATCTGTGTTCCCCGGCTGTGACCGTTCCGCTGCTACGTGTCTCATGTAGCGGCCTCCACGTGTACCTGGTGTGCTACGTGTTCGGGGATTGAATGGATTGTACTGAATCGGCCACGTGTTCAACTCCAAGTCCACATGCTGTCCTTTTCATCTTGTTGCACGTGTCCCGTTTTTAATCTTCATCCGGTTTGACTTCTTTTTATTCAATCCATGTTCGGTGCTCCTCCGATAATATTCTCATCGCTTATTCGCCTTCTACGTTTCTTACTGCCGAGATCATTTTTCTAAAGCTGATCAGAGTCATCCATTTATTATCAACGGAATCTTGGAGTTTATGGATATAGTGGGTTTGTTCACATAGTGCTCACTAAATTTCTGTCAGATTTGTTTGTCTATTATTGTACTTATCGAGGCAAAGTACTCGATTTAGTCCCTAGTTTATCTTCTCTTATCTGTTTTAGACTAGATTGGGTCAGACTAAACTTTGTTTAGTCTTTTAAGTCCTCGTGTTGTACTTTTGGGCTTCTGCCCTTTCAATCAAAAAAAAAAAACGATGTTGCTGCTTTTTTCTGATGTTCGAAAACTGCTTGACCCGCTTGGATGACACTGAGGATGTAACACACTCAAAAAAGACTAGTTTATGGCACAAGTAAAGTTCTTGACAGACGGAGACTGAGGACTCATATATGTACTGTCAAACATGAAGCCATGTTTCTAACAAGGATACGAAAAGGACGAATAAGTATAAGTTCAAAACACTAGTACTAATATCATGCCAATGTTAGTTCTGTGTTTTCAGCCTCTTTTGTGCTTGTTCCAAATCTTTGCTGCTACTTGAAGGTTGCGGATGAGAAGTAGAAGGTAAGTTGCTGTATTCCTGGAACGTAGGGCAAAAGGTTAAAAATGAGTAATTAACGCAAATAGGAAATTAATTAACGACGTGAATTTAGAAATATATTCTCACCTCTACTGCGGCAGGTCCTCTGTTTGCTCGCTTTCCAAGATCAATCTGCACAGAAATGTTTGCCTGTGAGAGATCTACTCCGGCCCTTTGCAGTGCATCTGTAAGGGTGTGCAATAGCCTTCACATAGAAAACAACAAAAAACAGACTCTGAATTAGATAATATTAGATATATCCACATACTAGTGGTTCTATAGCACAGGTCATTGCAAGAGGAAACTCTTGATTTAAGCAGCTTCAAAAAGTATTCGTAGAATGTAGTTTACTGCTGACCCTTGAGAGTAAGCGCTAGAGATACTTATAGTGCCCTCTTCGATCACGAGTCCATCAGATTGAGATACAGTCCCAGCAAGTATAGAAGGGTCAACTGTCTGAGAATGAGAAAGTGCCTGATGTGAAACCAAGTTGTCATTCTGGGAAGGGTGAGAGAATTCCTGCATTGGCATTGACATTGCTGCATTAGCTAAATCAAGCTGCAGTTCCATTGTTTTATCGGTTTGATCCGTCAAAGCATCAGGTTCGCCAAACTCATGTGGATTTCCAATCAGTAGTGATTGGGTTGCATCGGTAAATTTTGCATTGTATCCAGCTCCAACACCATTTCCCATGGGTTGTGGTGGAATATTCTGTGTCCGCAAATGACTATTCCTCTACAGAAGGTAAATTATCATCAGCAACTACTCAAGCCATGCAAACAATAAAGCAGAGTTTATCTAGAAAATCTTACCCATGGCATTAGTTTTGTGGGTTCCGAACCCCATGGTTGATATGGCCCCTCATACTTTTGTACCTCTCCTTGTAGATATTGCACATAATCAATCACCTGCATCATAACATCAGATATTAGAATAACGCAAACTGGACGTTCAAGTACACTAGATGTTGATTAAGAAATACCTCCAGCAGGAATGAAGCAGTATCTCTCTTTTGATCACTGTTGGGTATTAGACCTCTCAGCCGTTGGAATCTGTCAGTGAACAGCCATGGATTTAGCAAACACAAAGAAGTAAAATTTACACCAAGGACTGTACATAAGTTGGACGTGAGACATTTCGTAAGATAAAATATAAAGGTTTGGAGTCCTTTTTCGCCTTCTATCATTTTCGTCTTCCGGTTAAATTTTATGACCACATCAAAAAGCATTATTACAAATGCACTAAAACAAACAATTTAGAAGCTAGCGGTATAAAAATGCGAGGATAATCAACTACATAAGAACACAAACCTCAATCTAGGTGCTACAGAAATATTACAATAGCAATTGAAGACATGAAAACATCACTTAACCAAGCTAAAAATGGCATAAGACCTAAATGCTAAACGACTAATGACATAAAACGAAACCAATATGATGCAGTGTAACAAATCTATATTTTTAAAGCTAGATAAATTAGTTCATGCCTCTCATTAATTTTGCTCCTGCGTCTTTGTTCTGTGACAGAGTGCTTAGAACGTGTCGCAGTTGTCTTTGAGTTACTTCCCTTACCATCTGATTAAACAACAAGAAATCAGAAGCATCAGAAAGAAATGCACAAGACACTCGTTACCACTACATCACTCAACATGCTTCTCCACCCTCACTAAATCATCACATCAATCTTAAAAACCCTCTGATTCAATCTAACTACCCCTACATACCAAAATCAACACAACAACATTTTACACAACCAAAAAAACAATAAGACCAAACCCTACCTCGATTACTCTGATTAGCAACTTGTTCCTCCTCCCCATAATCCTCCTCCTCATTCGAATTCTTCACTCCGGACCTCATCCCGATTTCTCAATTCTCACCAAACCTTAATCCAGATCTGTCGACAAATTCTAAAAACAAATAAAAACCGACTGCTGCCAACAAAGATTCAAACTTTACTGAAATCGAGCGAAAAGGGTTACCTATACAAACGTTTTCCGGCGACGGAAGCGGCGGCAACGCTGTGCTCCACCGACGATGAGTCGCGGCGAGTTCAGTGAATGATTGAGAGAGAGAGATTAGACAGGTCACGTGATTCTCATGAGATAGTAACTTTGACCATATTTCAGTCAAAGGGTACTTTTGCCAATTCAGTTTATCAATCAGAGATCAAATCTCGATAGTCCACGTGGCACACGATGCACGCACCACATATATATCCAATACTTATCTGCCACGTCATCCAACCTCAACAAATATCATCCGACGGCTAATATCTCGTGTTCATCATTCGAACGGTATAGATGTCTATTCTAGACCCTTCGGTGGACCGTATGAACCGAACCAAACCGGCGACATTCAATCGGTTTGAGTAAATTTCCGGTTCGATTTTGGTTCGTTGCAGCGATAAATCAATCAACGAGAGGGGAAAGGAACACTTCGACGAAGAAGATATCAAAATCTGATCTCAATAACCTGAGACCTTGACTCGGGTTACTTGGCCTGAATCCAATCGGTGTTCATCACTTATCCTCGTAGTCCGTCTGCTAAACTGATTGACCAATTGATGCGGTGGAGGAGGAGTGTTGTTTCGAGTCGAAACAGCGCGAATTGAACGCGGAACGGTGTTTCGTGTTTGATTGGTTGGCTTTCGGATTTTTTGTTTAAATACATTCTCCTGCAGTTATCGATTTTGGTTCGTGTTGGAGGTTTGATTTAAAGGCGGGATTTTTTAACTCGTGCAGAATCGAATTGTGAGGCGGGTCTGATGCTCTGGTGAGTTGATTTTATTTTATTTGTTGTTCTTGGATTTTTTTCGGATGGGTTTGATTGATTTGGTTGAGATATCAACTGGGTTTGAGTTTTTTAGTGTAAAGTATTCAACTTGGGATTTGGTGTAGTTGTTCAGTTTCAGTTCAGCTGAGACATCTGCTTGATTTGCTTTATGGGTTTGGATGGCTGTTTGAGTATCAGTATGATGTGGATTTGTGTGACTGTGGCTTAAGATTAGTTGACACCCGATGAGGCGATGAGTGGTTTTCATTGGGTTGGTTTGTGGTTTCGGTTTATTGATATGATTGTTTTATAAGATTTTGGTTTAAATGGAAATGATGTTGTGGAATTGCAGGTTGAGCTTGATTATCAGGTTCATCTGATGGCATTAGTGAGCGAGTAAGCTTGTTATCATTCTATGTTGCTGGAATCCGGTATCTGTTAACCATTGAGTTTTGGTTTTGCTGATAAGAGGAAGGGTGGAGGCTATATAACTTTGTGATCATATTGTTGGACGTCACACAGTCCTGGACAAAAATGGCTTTAGCAATCTTCAAGAGTCCTTTTAGAAGTGATTATCATGGAAGTAAGGGGATGAAAAGGAAGCTGACTGGAACTAGGCGTGTTTTTGTACAAACTGAAACTGGATGTGTGTTGGATATGGACTTGGATCGCGGCGACAGTGTGAACACTTTGAAGAGGAGGCTGCAGCTTGAGCTGAATGTATCAACTGAAGAGTGTTCATTGACATTTGGGGATTTGGTGCTTAACAATGATCTGAGTGGTGTGAGGCACGATTCACCACTTCTTTTGACCAGGAATCACATCCATAGGAGCTCTTCAAATCCATGTCTGTCACCTTCCGGAAAGAATATTCGGTGTAAGGATCGAAGTGGCCCCATCGAGATTTTGGGTCAGTCAGATTCTTTTGATAGGATGAAGCCGCTGGTTAAGGATATTATCAAGGGAATGAAAAACGGTGTAGAGCCACTACCAGTGAATAGTGGGCTTGGAGGCGCTTATTACTTCAGGAATGCTAGTGGTGAGAGTCTTGCGATTGTGAAGCCAACTGACGAGGAGCCTTTTGCTCCTAATAATCCTAAAGGCTTTGTTGGTAAAGCTCTTGGTCAGCCTGGGTTTAAGCGTTCAGTTCGAGTTGGGGAAACTGGGTACAGGGAAGTAGCAGCTTATCTCCTCGACTATGACCATTTTGCAAATGTGCCCCCAACTGCACTTGTGAAGATCACACACTCCATTTTCAATGTCAATGATGGGGTGAACGGAAAGAAGATTAAAACAAAGAACAGTGTCAGCAAAATAGCTTCGATGCAGCAGTTTATTCACCATGATTTCGATGCTAGTGATTATGGAACTTCTAGCTTTCCAGTTTCGGCTGTGCATCGTATTGGAATATTAGATATTAGGATTTTTAACACCGACAGGCATGCCGGAAATCTACTAGTTAGGAAAGCTGGTAGCTTTGGTCAGGCGGAGCTCATCCCAATCGATCACGGCCTTTGCCTGCCGGAAAATTTAGAAGACCCTTATTTTGAGTGGATTCATTGGCCTCAATCATCAATCCCTTTCTCAGAAGATGAGATTGGTACATTAGGAATCTTGATCCAGAAAGGGATGCTGAAATGCTGCGAAGGGAGCTTCCCATGATCCGTGAAGCGTGCCTCCGTGTTCTGGTTCTTTGTACCGTCTTTCTCAAGGAAGCTGTCTCCTTTGGGCTTTGTCTGGCCGAAATTGGTGAAATGATGAGTAGAGAATTCCGCCGCGGGGAAGATGAACCCAGCGCACTTGAGCGAGTTTGCATTGAGGCAAGGAGGCTGACCATGGAGAGGGAACTTTTGTTTAAAGATTTTCCTAAAGCTTTTACAAGTGAGGATGAGTTCTTGTTTGATTTAGATTGTGAAGAAGTGGAAACAGATTTTACTTCACCATTTCCTTTTGGGATTTCGAATGGCTTCAGTAGACGTTTCCTCTCCAAACTTGATGAGGGCTTCGAGGAGGATGAGAATGACAAGTTGCAAGGATTAAAAGAGGGAACTATAAGTTTTCCAGTTCCTGAAAGAGTTTCGCTTATTTCCAAACTATCTTTTTCAACGAAGAACGCCAGTAGTGATGAAAATGCTAAGAAGTCCTTTGGAACAAATTCTTCAAATGGTAATCAAGCCAACTTATCTTCTAGCCACCGAAGTGCCAATGAGCAGCTCTCCAAAAGTGCAACCTTTGTTAAGCTTGCTGACATGAACGAGGATGACTGGGTCGTGTTCCTCGAGAAGTTCCAGGAGCTTCTTTCTTCTGCGCTTGCCGAACGCTCAGAACTTACCTCTGGCCAGAAGCAGAGACTGAGGCTCGGAACTTCTTGCAAGTTTTGAATTATTTATTACTGTGATCTACCAGTAGGATCATTAGCGAAGCTACGAAGCAATGGTTTCAGGTTTGTTTCATGTTTCGCGAAATCTGCCTTATGGTTTGTGAGTTTCCTTCGCTGCTTCCTTTTCGTTCGTCCGTGGTCTGCGTCTCAGCTCCTACATGATCTCTGCCTCTGCGAAAGCATTGGGAGTAAATTTTAGGTTTGTAAATATTCTTTGAAGCCAACTCCTACCTGGCCCTGAAATGTTTACTTTTCTAAGCTGTATTTGTTTGTTCATCTGATGTAGAAGTGTGCCAACTTTCAAGTGGCTTGTTAGATAAATAATTTTATGGGTTCAACAGTCTAAATCTTAAATCCTATCTTATGTTGCAAGTTGACGACTTTAATGATCGATTTTGATATGTTATCAACCCTTTTTTCTAACTTGGCTGGCTTGAAACGGAGATGTGGGTATTGATCATTGGGAATCTAACCACGGGCACATTCATCCAATATTAGACCCCAATGGCACTAAACAATCAACAATGTCTTAAAGGAGGCATGTCAATGGAGGGTCCCTTGTCTGTTTCTTTGAATTATTTTGTTCCATGGCCAAGCAGCTTGGTTCAAAATCATTTCTGTTAGGGGTGGCACATGAACCCGCAAATCCGCACTCAACCCGCAAACCTGAAAAATTTCGCGGGTTCGGGTCGGGTTTTGGACACTGCGGGTTCGGGTACGGGTTTAATATATAATTTTTAATCTGACCCGCAAACCCGCATTATGCCTATAAATACATATTTATATAATCATAATACTAATTGATATACACATCATGTTTATTTTTTTGCTCAAATTATTATTTTCAAGTTAGTGAAGGACTAAATAACAGTTTATGAATCTTATTCTATGATTTTATTCACTTTTTATTTATTTATAATATTTTTAAATCCATTTTTTATTTATTTATAATATTTTAAATCCATTTTTTATTTATTTATAATATTTATTTATTCAAAATACGCGGGTCGGGTACGGGTTAACCTTTTTTATAAATCTATAAACCCGAACCCGAAATTTACTACGCGGGTCGGGTACGGGTTTAACTTTTTTTACTAAAAACCCGAAAAGTGTCAGGCCTAATTTCTGTAAATCTGTAATGTAACAGACTAGGAGTGAGATCGATTGATAAGTGATTGAGAAACAAATGAATATATGATGAGCTGATAACTAATGTGAGTTGGCATGTAACAAAGTACAAACACTAGTCTTAACTCTTTGCACGCTTCGCATATTGTTTGATACCAATCAAGCACTTGGAGAGGTATGCTGTTGGTACAGTGCATATGCATTGCTGTAAATTGCAATCCCATTTGTAAACACTGCTAGCCCTATCATCGACATTGCCAGCACCTTGTCCTTAGTAGTTGCAACACCGTGGGGGTCCCTGGGATAATAATTTTAGAAACAGTTTAGTATCTACATGCGATGAAATGTGAAAGTTTTAAGCTTAGGCTCGAACTTACTTTAGAGCAATGCAAGCTGGGAATATGAAACCAAGGCACACAGCAGCTGTTGCGCCTGTGAACTGAAAGGCTACCCAAATGCTAGGGATTAAATTTGCGCCTAAGAGAATGAGGGATATGAGAGCAATACTCAGCAGTGTGAAGCGGAGATTGTCTGAACTTAATGGCATGGAAGATGGGAAGAGCAAGCCATCAAGATTTAATCGTAGTGGATGGAAGATGATGGGAAAAACTAGCATGAGGTGTAGGACGTAGCTGACACGAACTGCATCGTTGAGTAACGAGCTGTAGGGGATTCCGAGGTCTGAATCGAAGTTTGATAATACATCAGCAAGAGTTGAATCACCAAATAGTAGGAGGCCGAAGAAACTAATCATTATGTATACGACGGAACATAGTGACAACGAGGTGCGCACAACAGGTTGGATTAAAGAAGGCTTCTCTAGCTCGTTCTCTATTGTATGAACTGCATCGGTAAAAATTTCATTAAAAGTCAGATGAGTCAGCATGAAAACAGAAATATGCTGCACAGTTACACATATCTGGCCAATGCTGATAAATAAAGACCATACCGTTGTAATGGCAGATGTATGCAGTGACTAGAATAGGGACTACTGTGAACAAATTCCAGACGGATGCCAAACTGGTAATATCAGGAAGCAATCTTGGCATTGTTAGAGTTCCACCAACAAACTTGACAATAGTAACTCCAGCAGTAATTGCAAGGAAAACAAAGGCTAAAGCGACCGCCAGCGCAGATGTGAATCTCAATGAATCTGTAGGTAAAGGAAATCAAATGAACCCAAAGCTATGTATGATCTCAAAATTCTTTTGAATCGATAATTTGATAATTTTCCAAGGGTTAGATTCCTACCTAGTCGCTTAAAGGAAGCCATGGGAGCAAACACAGCCAATGTTGTCGCGAGAAGAACAACAACTCTGCCATTCCACCAGTGCTCCCCAAACCACTCTTCCAGCATACCGGCATGGTGATTCCCACCCAATGTTGTCCCTGAAAGCACATCTCCTGCTCAAGAAAATATACAAAGCATCACAAAACCGTCCCAAGTCGTACTGATTACAAAACTTTTGAAATCTGATTCTATAAGATCAAGTAAAAATCACACAAATTATAATACGAAAGACAAGCCTAGAACTAACAAAATTGCTCTACATCTAGATGCAAAAATCAACTACCAAAAATGCTAAAAAGAGAACATAAAACCAAAGACAATAAGATCTAAAGTAGCTCAAAACTACCATAGTCATAAAGCGCTTACTTACCGATGATAATCATATAAACAATGAGAATTCCAACATTATTAACCAACACACAAATCTGCAACAAAATTTTCCCAACACAACCAAAAGCATCCTCCATCACACCACCATAAGATAACTTCTTCTGAGCTTTACTAAACCTCAACAACATCTCAATAGAAGCCTCACTCAAAACCCCAACAAGCACAATCATCCCCACGCCAAACCCAACTCCCAAAACCTTCATAGCAGCCGGCAATGCCATAATCCCAGCACCGATAATCGTAGTCGATAGATTAAACACAGCACCCATAAATGAAGCTCCTTTAAACTCATGCCCAGCAGTTGATCCTTCATCACTCATACTAGGTAAAAGTGGCGCCTTTTCATCATCTACGTACCGTCTTTTGATTTTGGAGGATACCCTCGTCTTATTTTTGTCATTCTGATCGATTTGGATGATCGTCATTGAAGAAAGATTCAAACTTGGGATTTAGGGTTTTAGGATGAGGCGTTGGATGAGTCGAGAAATGATGATTATAAAAGCTGAGATGTTTTCAACGCCAACCGCAGAAGGATTATCAGGATGTTGATTAGAGGATTTGGTTTGTGTAGGCAGCAAAATTGCGATTGATTGAATTAATTAATTGAATCTTTTTGAGATTCCGTGTCGGATTGGCACACTGATATTTTATTCAATTTTCAATGCAGATTTAAATTCAATCTAAATGATGGAATATTTGTCGCATGCACCTACTACCCTCAAATGTCCATTTTGATCAACTTTAATAAAAATAAAATCTATTCGTTTATGTAACTCAATGTTACAAATTATAAATGAAGATAAAGATTAAATGCAAATGTAAGGAAAATAAAAACCTGGCCAGAGAGGAAGTCTTAACACTTTACTTGTTTAGAAAGTTGATATTTTGAGGCCATATTTGTAATTGTTACCATTAATTTATTATAAATATACTATCAACTAAAGGGACATCATCTGGTCGTTTATTTATATTTATCTAACGGTTTATATTAATAATCGTCATTCTCAATTATTTCTGCATTTTACAAATACAATCATCCAATTTTATTAACAGATCTATCTCGCAAAAACTGCATATCTCTATAACTTAACCCTATTAACAACACTAGTACATTCTTGCACAAAAAATCTGTGCATATATTCATGATGTATATATTTTAATTAAAGAAACAAAACAAATATAATTTAGAATATAATAGATGTATAAGAATGTTAAGTAAATATAAGTAAAATGAGGGGTATTTTTGGAATAAAAATGTGACTTCACAAAAATAACTGCTAATTCAAGCTTTTACGTTTTAAATATAGAATAGATACTCAAAATGATGTCATATTTACATTGCAATAAATATGTTGATGAAAGTTTCTCAAAATGGTCACGAGAAACAACATTTTATGGGCTGAATTGGGCCTAGTGTTAGGCCGTTACTAAGTTGAACTTAACTTGACCGATTGGTTTAAATATGAAAATATTGTTTACCAAACCGACCAACCCACCCACCACCTTATCACCTACTCAACAACTTATAAATATTACACAACGACCCCATAACTATTTATTAACTAAAAACACACCCCTTTACTTTTCAGATATTAAACAAGTCTGCAAAACCTCAAGCATTTGTATAAACACACATCACGCTTACGTAGTTACTGGTTAATTAGTTTGTTGGATTAGCATCACTGGGAGTGGATTTGTAAGTTCACAAAACCTGGGGGACTCGATTGAAAATGATAGATTGCCGAACACATGATCGAATAAACCGTATTCCGTAGTGGCTGACTAGTTCATAAAGCAAGTCGCCATTCAAGACTGATTTCCCCACTACCAGAATCCCATTTTCTGAGTTTCTATAGATAGTCGATTTCGATACGCAATTTGATTATCTGTAACTCTCAGCCTAACCCCAGATCTTTTGATCTATCTGGGTGTCTCTCCATTTCATAAAGTTCCAACCTTTTAGCTTACTTTCAGGTACTTGGATCTGATGAAATTTGATCGATTCGTTTTTGCATTGGAGGTTGATTTGATGTTTGGATTTGGTTGATTATTTTTTGATCTGTTGTTATGGGTTTGATGCCAACTTGATCAGATTTGCGGTTTGATTGGTTTTATGTTATTATGTATACTTGTGTTGAGTTGAGTTTGAGTTTGATTGGTTTGATCTTAGGTATTTCGTAGTTTGTGAGATTTGGATCTTGAATTGTGCGGTTTTGTTGGCAGTTTATTTGAATTGTTAGATTTCAGTCTGATGCAATGACTGGAGGTTGGGTTTAAGATAGGGGATATTATTATTATTGTGTTTGATATTTATTATACATGCACGATCAAGAGTTTGATAAATTGTAATGTTAGTTTTAGTTGAAATATTGATTCACATCTTGTTATTTATTTACTAATTTGTTGTGTAGTATTGACGTTTAAAAGCTACCATCTTGATTATTCTTCCATACATTAGTGTTGTATATTTGATGTCTGAAATTGTATACCTTGTTAGCTTGTATGCAATAAATTAATTATATGTATGTCGGTCCAATTGATGTTAAAACGACAGAAGTGTAATTGAGTTTTGTTAGTCAGAATAGTGTCTCGTGTTTTACTGTATGTATTTTTGGTCACGAGACACGAGTCATGCTTGAGATGCAGGCTTTCTCATCTCTCTGCTGATATTTTTAAAATGCAAGAAATTCATTTTTCAACCTGGTCAAGTGCTTTTAAATGTGTAGTTATGGGAACAGTTACTTTTTAATTTCTGCACAACATTTGCTGATGTTAGGGTATGTCAGTCTCTCGTTTAGGTTTCATACTCTATAAGTTACGACTCCTACGTAGTGTGAATATCCGATGACGTTTGATTGGGTTTTCCTTTCAATTTTGTGATATCTTTGACATAATAGCAAGATGTACATTTCTATTGTTCACAAATGCGATTGATCGTATCATTGGTTCCTGGTTCAGTGATTGCGTTTTAGCCTCACGAATTGATCCTGGCGTGAGTCTTAACTACACTGTATCTTATGTTCTTGCATCATTCTCGCGATTAGTGCACTTTTCTTGTGTGGTAATTGTATAGACTGACTGTCGAACATATATTTTTCAGGTAACTGAATGGCTTCTCTAACAAGAATTGGCCTTGCTGGCCTTGCCGTCATGGGTCAAAATCTTGCCCTCAACATTGCTGAGAAAGGATTCCCCATTTCTGTCTACAACCGATCACCTGATAAGGTTGATGAAACTGTTAAAAGAGCCAAAGAAGAAGGAGATCTCCCAGTTTTTGGATTTAAGGATACTGAATCATTTGTCAAGTCAATTCAAACTCCAAGGGTCATCATACTTCTTGTTAAGGCTGGGCCACCAGTTGATGCCACTATCAAGTCTCTTGTTTGTCACATGGAGAAAGGTGACTGTATTGTTGATGGTGGAAATGAGTGGTACGAAAACACTGAGAGGAGGGAAAAGGAATTGGCTCCTCAGGGTATACTCTATCTCGGAATGGGTGTCTCAGGTGGTGAAGAAGGTGCCCGAAATGGACCCTCTATGATGCCTGGAGGTTCATATGAGGCATTTAAGTATATTGAAGATATCCTTCTGAAGGTGGCTGCTCAGGTTGATAGCGGTCCTTGTGTGACATACATTGGAAAAGGAGGGGCAGGAAATTTTGTTAAGATGGTTCACAACGGTATTGAGTATGGTGACATGCAATTGATCTCAGAAGCTTACGACGTTCTTAAGTCAGTTGGGAAGCTCTCTAATGAGGACTTGCACGAGGTTTTTTCTGAGTGGAACAAGGGTGAGTTGCAGAGTTTTCTGATTGAGATTACTGCTGATATCTTCTCCATCAAAGACGACAAGGGTGAAGGGTACTTGGTAGACAAGGTTTTGGATAAAACTGGAATGAAGGGTACCGGAAAATGGACTGTGCAACAAGCTGCTGATTTGTCCGTTGCAGCCCCCACTATAGCCTCGTCCCTGGACTCAAGGTTCCTCAGTGGCCTTAAGGACGAAAGAGTCGCTGCTTCCAAGGTGTTCTCATCTGGTGTTTTTGGAAACGGGACAGCAAACCTAGACAAGCAGACATTGATTGACGATGTTAGGCAAGCACTCTATGCTTCCAAAATCTGCAGTTATGCTCAGGGCATGAATCTCATTCGTGCTAAGAGCATTGAACAAGGCTGGGATCTCGTCCTTGGAGAACTCGCTAGGATCTGGAAAGGAGGTTGCATCATTCGAGCAATCTTCTTAGACCGCATCAAGCAAGCTTATGACAGGAACCCTGATTTGGCCAATCTTCTGGTGGACCCAGAATTTGCCAAGGAGATACTGGAAAGACAAGCTGCTTGGAGGAGAATAGTTTGTCTGGCTATCAACTCAGGTATCAGCACCCCTGGAATGTCATCCAGTCTTGCTTATTTTGATAGTTACAGAAGGGAAAGTCTTCCTGCAAATTTAGTCCAAGCTCAAAGAGACTATTTTGGTGCACACACTTATGAGAGGACCGACATCCCTGGATCCTTCCATACTGAATGGTTCAAGATTGCTAGGAAGTCCAAGATGTAATAAGGCGAGTATGCATCTTGATTTCTATCTATTCGAGACAGTTGCATATTTTCAATAAGTTGCTAAACTTGTTTTTAAAACATTTTGCAAATTATTTTCTGAACTTGAAAACATATTGCTTGTTTGTTCAAGTATTTTGTTGTTTCAAAATGCTTGTTTGTTCAAGTATTTTATTTTTCAATGTGTGAAAAACAAAAGGCCATCTAAAAATGTAGCTTGTGAAAACATATAGCTTGTGTCTGTTTTAAGTATCTTGGTTTCGGCTTACATGCCAGCCAAAGTCGAGAGCTTTTAACTGCTTCGAGTTTGTCGGAAGCTCAAAACTAGTATCAATAATACCAATGTGTTTAGAACCATAAAATTCAAGTCGATGAAGCAGCCAAAAAAATGATGAAATAGAGGCATCAGTGTAAATTTTCCTAGGCATGCACTTTCTTCTCCCAAACAATGTGTCGCACTTGCGGCAAGGAAGATTGCAGCCTCGTTCGCACTAACTGTCACAAAAGAGTTGTCGAAATTCTGAACCACTAATTCAGCTAAAGTATCTATCAGATATAACGACTTGTGCTCATATATTTCGGTATGCTGGAAGTGCATTTCAAATGCACAGTTTTTCAGTTTGAAACCCACTGCCATATAAAGGCTATTGAACATGTTAATGCCTAGCCCATAATATACCAAATCCAAGCCATATGGAAGAGAGTTCTAGAGAAGAGGGAAAGCAATGGAGAAAACATCTAGAGATTTTGATGGATTTTTCTAGATGTGTTAATTGTAGCCGTTGATTAATTTAATCCTGACTCTTGATTTGTAATGAGAAGTAGTATAAATAGGTGTGAAAGTAAGTAGAGAAAGCACATCTCCACCTAAACAAAAGTGAATTTTGTAAAAGTTTTCTATTAATAAATGGAGAAGTAGTATGCATGCACATGCACTTGCTAAATATGCTATTGTGAAAGTTCCATCGGACCGGATTACTACATGAAATCAATCATACCAATGTGTTTAGAACCATAAAATTCAACTTCCTTTAATAACAGAAGTTGATGAAGCAGCCAAAAAATGTAAAAATGATGAAACAGAGGCAACAGTGTATGGGACTTAATTATCTTCGAAATTTTCCTAGACACTTTCTTCTCCCAAACAATGTAATCGAGATATTTTTGATGAATTTTTTTAGATGTGTTAATTGTAACCGTTGGATTAATTTAATCCTGACCTTTGATTTTTAATGAGAAGTAGTATAAATAGGGGTGAGAATAAGTGAGTTTTGTGAGAGTTTTCTATTAATAAGTGGAGTAGTATGCATGCACTTGCTGAATTTGCTATTGTGAATGCTCCATCAGACCCGATTACTACGTGGTTCGAATATCGTGACTTGAAAGCTATACCTCAATGATATATGAGGTGGCTTTAGGTGTGGTCTGGTCTTCATGGATTTTCGCTACTTGTTTGTGAAAGAATGCCAACATTTTGAGTGAGGATGAATGCCAACATCAGAGTTATTGAAATGTAATTAGTATTTTTCACCATAATACCACAAGATCAAGAGAGACCTCACCGAAACAAATTATTCTCGGTTGAAATCAAACAATTGAAACACAAGAAATAAAGATCAAACAGTCTCAAATTAATAAAACAACAACTTTCACAGTAACAATGCACTAACTTGAAAATCAACTGAATACATAAATTAGGGATTCACAGTAACACATCCCAAACAACATAACCAACAAAATTAGGTCTTATACTCCAATTTCATGATGCTTCTAACTTCTGGCGCATAAATTAGGAATTCACAATAACACAACACAACCAAGACAGCCTGCCTCTTTTTAATTATCTTTGGAAATAATCACAGAAGAAATTCATGGAATGTAGAAAACAAGAATTTCACAACTTAATTTCAAATCGCTTGCATTATTACTATTCCAAATCAGCAATACACAAACTTGAAAACCAACTGAATAGAAATTAAGGTTTCACATCCCAAACAACACGGTTACACAACCAACAAAACTAGGTCTTACAATCCAATTCCATAATGCTTCTAACTTTGGGCACATACAGTGAATACACAATAGCCTGCCTCTTCGCTACTTCCAACTGTGCCTTTCGTCTGACGCTCATCGCTTGATGTACTCACATATTTTGTAGTCTGGAAATTGACGAAATGTGCGGTGTAGCGAACGGAACAGAGAGAATCTCTGATCAAGAAGCCATCGTTTTCTTCGAGCTTCTTCGCGTTGCTTGGAGTCACGAAGACTTAACCCTATACCAGCCACTTTGAACTTAAAACGCAGCGTTTTAATACCTCTTTTTCATGATCTAATTTTATTATTTTAGATATAAAAATTACATTTTAATTAAAAAATATTAAAATTTTACATTAGAATGTTATTTAAATTGATAACCTTTAATCTCATTACTGTTGATATTTACAAATCAAAACGTTTAACTTAATTAAAAAAAATTATCCTTTCATCTTGTACAAATTTCATATTTGTGATATATATTTATTCAAATAACTCAATGTCACCCATTACAAATAAAATAAACAATTATAAGTTTCTCCTGATTTAACCGTAGAATGTTATAAATTAAATATGTGAAGAAGATTACATATTAAATAAATCAAAATTCCTACAACTTATTTGGATTCACAACTTTAAGACCCCAACTCACATCCTCACAATGTCTAACATGTTCATCCATTGCTCCTGTGTCCGCCCCACGTCTCAGTTTACAATTATAAAACGGTGGTGCATGAAAGCATGGCTCGATACTCATCCCCACTCCACATGCCGGATTTGGGACAGTTAAGTTTTCCGATTTGTACAATATAAATGGTCTTATTCCGCCTAGTCCTTGAGCTACATATCCAAAAGTTGACCATGCACTTGTTACCAACTTATCCATCAAACTTAGTAAGTACATCTCAGCCCATGCCTTTCGGTTATGCATCATGCTTTGGTCCGTCAGTTGAACTCCCTCATGGCTTGGTTGGTAAACGCCGACAGCTTCACCTGATTTTGTTGGGATAAGCCAGTATAATGTCCTTAGTTTGTCAGAGTAGTCGCTTAGCAAAGATGTGACTAATACTGCCTTTCTTTTAGTAGGCTTTGTGACAAAATCCGCATCAAGGTCAAGTTTGGAAATTAAGTTTTCTTGTTTGATGCAAGTCTGAATCTGATCCATGACAAAAGGGAACGGACCGGGTCCGTTGTAGAATGTTCTAACTTGAATCCCTGTTGGTGATGGTAGCTCTCGTCTCAGCTCCGGCACAGCTCGCTCGGCGTCTTCACCTCCAGTCAGTCGAGATCCAGATCCAGATCCAGCTCCAACTCATGCTTGTAGTTCCTGAAACATTAGTGACTCAATTGTAATTTGTAGGAGTTGGGTTTGTAATTATTGTTACTTACTATACCGGTTTGTAATTACTGGAAATGAAGTCGTTATATAACGACTTCTTCCCAAATACCAGTATCAATGAAATCAATTCTTTAGACCGAATATTCCTTTTCTCCGTTCACCTCCGATCTTCATTCTGTGCTTTGATCTGTAGTTCAGATATCAACATGGTATCAGTTTAGGTCGAAAATCCTGAATTCTGTTTTCGTCAATCTCACCTGAAGCTTCCGCAATCTGTCCTGTTTTCGTTTCTTGATCATGGAACGCCCTGAGAATCTTCCGGTTCGTCCTGCGGATCCTGTACCTCCTGCAAATCCTGCAGTTCTGGCCGCCGACGATCCGCTATTCATTCCCTACAATGAGGTCAGTTGTACTTCGCTTGTTACACAACCTTTACTTGATGCTAGAAATTATGTGATCTGGAAGAAAGCTATGGAAATGTCACTTTCCTGCAAATCTAAACTAGATTTTGTTCATGGAAAAGTTCCTAAGCCTGATGATCCAGTTCGTTTATCAAAATGGATTAGATGCAATAACTTTGTATTCACCTGGATTCTGAATTCTGTATCACCTGAGATCGCTGCAAGTCTGATTCATGCAAATGATGCTATTGAAGCATGGTCTGATCTTGAATCGAGATATTCTACTTCAAACAAACCAAGAATCTTTGCTCTGCAACAAGAAATATATGCATTACAACAAGGTGAGCTATCAGTTGCAAAATATCATGAGAAGTTAACCCAGCTATGGGGTGAAGAGGACTCTCAAACTCAACAAGAACACTGCATTCTTGGACATGCATGCAAAGCTACTTCCTACATGATTCAGAAAAGAACTATGGACAAGCTGATGAAATTTTTAATGGGGCTCAATGAAGTGTATGTTCCAATCAGGTCACAGATCTTGGCTATGAAGCCCATGCCTACTCTAAATGAAGCCTATGCCATGATAATACAAGATGAGATGCAACGACTTTCTGGAAATAGGTTACCTGTTCCGGAGTCATCTGCAATGTATCTTAGTCAAGGCAGTCCTGCAAACCAAGGTCAAAGAAATGAATCACAGGATAAGAAGCCTAGACCTGTCTGTTCTTATTGTCAAGCTGTTGGACATACTAGAGAAAAATGCTACAAGTTACATGGTTATCCTCCAGGTTACAAAAAGAAAAAACAAGGCATCTGCAAATGCTGTCATCACTGAACAGGAAACCATTGAGACTAAAAGCAACTCAAACTCTGGAAGTCAGTATCAAATTCAATCTATTCAGATGAATCAAGAACAACTTGCCAAACTAATGAGTTTTCTGAACAACTCTAATGAAGGTGCAGCTCATATGGCAACAGGTATCACTTGTTTAACACATGTTAATATTTGTAATAATGACTGGATTGTTGACAGTGGTGCTACTGATCACATTACCCCTCATATACATTTATTACATGATGTTAAACTGTTGCCTAGTCCTTACAAAGTCACTACTGCAAATGGAAATGAAATATTTGTTACTCACAGTGGATCATGCTCCTTGAATCAGTTCATTACTCTGCACAATGTCCTCCTGGTCCCTACAATCAGATTCAATCTGATTAGTGTTGCACGATTAATCAAAGATTCAAAGGTTTCTGTGCAATTTTCTGACAAAGGTTGTTTTATCCAGGAACCACTCAAGCAGACATTAACTTGGCTTGGTCAGGCTAGTCAAGGTCTATTCTATGCAGTTCAAAATCTATCTGGCACTTGCTTCACTGTCAACAATAATCTGGGGAATCTATGGCACCAAAGACTTGGTCATATTCCATTCCAGAAGTTAGCTACTTACTTGCCTAACGTTTCATGTAATAAATCTTCTGATCTATGCAGGGTCTGTCCTCTTGCTAGACAAACTAGATTCCTTTTCATGAAAGTAATTCTAAAACTACTCTAGTTTTGAATTGATTCATGTTGACATTTGGGGACCTTTCAAAGTTCCTTCCCCTACAGGTGCTAGATATTTTCTAACCATTGTTGAGGACTTCTCCAGTTTTACCTGGACTATTATGATGGCTACCAAATCTGAGGTTTTTGATCACCTATCAAAATTCTACATGATGGTGCAGACACAGTTTGGCAAATCAATCAAAGTTCTCAGGACAGACAATGGAATGGAATTCCTAAGTATCAAAATGGCTGGTTTTCTGAAGTCAAAAGGTTGTATTCATCAGACTTCTTGTACCTATACACCTCAGCAAAATGGCAAAGTAGAGAGAAAGCACAGATACCTTCTGGAAACTGCAAGAGCCTTGAAATTTCAGTCTCATGTCCCTGACATATTCTGGGGGGATGCTGTCCTCACAAGTACCTACATCATCAACAGAATACCTTCTGTTAGTCTTGGAAATAAAACTCCATATGAGGTACTTTTTCAACACCCTCCTTCTATTCACATATGAAAATATTTGGCTGTCTATGCTATATGTCTAACCCTGACCCTACCAAATCAAAATTTGATCCTAGAGCCAAGCCTTGTATTTTTCTTGGCTATCCTTTTGGTCAGAAAGGATACAAGGTTTTTGACTTTCTTCTCACACTTTTCACATTAGTAGGGATGTCTGTTTTCATGAAACCACTTTTCCATTCTCTAAAACACCACCACTTATATTCCTGTCCCAACACCCAACTCACCCATTCCTACACCTCTTTTTGACAATGATTTCACCCAAGACATTCCTACACCTTTCCACACAAATAATCTCCACCACAAAATAATCCTCCACACAAAATAATCCTACCACACAAAATAATCCTGAACCTAGAAAATCCTTCTAGAGCCAAAAAGCCTTCTGTTCTTCTTAAAGATTTTGTTTGTCAAACATCTTCTATGCCCACCTCTACCAAATATCCTATTAGCAGTTTTGTAAACTACTCAGCCACATCCCTAGCTTTTCAACACTATTCTCTCCAAATCCTAGCAGAAAAAGAACCCACTTGCTACACTCAGGCTAGCAAAAATCCTCTATGGGTTACTGCTATGGAAAATGAGCTTAAAGCTTTGGATGAGAACAAGACATGGATATCACTACCCTTCCAGAAGGTAAGAACTGTGTGGGCTGCAAATGGGTTTTTAAAATCAAAAGAAACTCAGATGGCTCAGTTGAAAGATATAAGGCCAGATTAGTTGCAAAGGGATACACTCAGATGGAGGGCTTGACTATGAAGATACTTTTGCTCCTGTAGTCAAATTACCTACAGTAAGGACAGTCTTAGCTTTGGCTGCTCACAAGAAATGGCCTATATTTCAGCTAGATGTCAATAATGCCTTCTTACATGGCTATCTACATGAGGAGGTCTATATGACTCTCCCCCTGGCTTCTATAAGGCAGAGAAGTCTGAAGGAAAGGTGTGTAGGCTTTGAAAAGTTTGTATGGTCTCAAACAGGCTTCAAGGCAATGGTTTGATAGATTCAGTGATTCTTTGGTCTCCTATGGGTTCAAGGGAAGCAAGAACGATTATTCCTTATTTACCCTAACTAAAGGGGATGATTTCCTAATCCTACTGGTCTACGTCGATGATGTTCTCATCACAGGGACCTCTACTGACTTAATCCAGCAGGTGAAGGATTTCATTCATTCTCAGTTCAAAATAAAAGACCTTGGTCAGATTCACTATTTCCTGGGTATTGAAGTAGCAAGATCAGATTCTGGTATTTTCATAAACCAAAGGAAATATGCTCTGGATTTAATCAATGAGGCTGGTCTCCTAGGTTGTAAACCCTCATCTACCCCTATGGATACTAAGCACAAGTTGGCTATTTCCACAGCTCCTTTATTACCAGATCCTCTTCTTATAGAAGCATTGTTGGTAAAATGATCTATCTAACAATTACCAGACCTGACCTTACTTTTGCAGTAAATACCCTAAGTCAGTTTATGTCTGCTCCTACTGAAGAACATATGACAGCAGTTCACAAAGTTTTGCGTTACCTGAAAAATGCACCTTCTCAAGGCCTGCTGTATCCAGCTGATCCTCTTAAGCTTTCCGCTTTTTGTGATGCTGATTGGGGTGCTTGTCCCCTCACCAGACGTTCCATCACTGGTTATGTGGTCCTCCTTGGTGGTTCCCTTATTTCCTGGAAAACAAAGAAACAGCAGGTTATTTCTTGTTCATCCGCTGAATCTGAGTACAGATCAATGGCTGAATGTTCTAGGGAGTTAGCTTGGTTTAGCAGATTATTGGATGACCTAAAAATAGAGACACCAAAGCCTATTCCTCTATACTGTGACAATCAATCTGCTATCCATATTGCTAAAAACCCGGTTTCCATGAGCGAACTAAGCATGTCGAGATTGATTGTCACCTGGTTCGTCAGTACCTTGTGAATGGTCTTGTCTTGCCCAGCTTCGTCTCTTCTTCGAACCAGCTTGCTGATTTGCTGACAAAGCCATTGCCTGGTGATGTCATCTCTCGTCTCAGCTCCAAGCTCAATTGCGTGAATCTCCTTCACGATTTGAGCTTGAGGGGGGGTGTTGGTGATGGTAGCTCTCGTCCCAGCTCCGGCACAGCTCGCTCGGCGTCTTCACCTCCAGTCAGTCGAGATCCAGATCCAGATCCAGCTCCAACTCATGCTTGTAGTTCCTGAAACATTAGTGACTCAATTGTAATTTGTAGGAGTTGTGTTTGTAATTATTGTTACTTACTATACCGGTTTGTAATTACTGGAAATGAAGTCGTTATATAACGACTTCTTCCCAAATACCAGTATCAATGAAATCAATTCTTTAGACCGAATATTCCTTTTCTCCGTTCACCTCCGATCTTCATTCTGGTGCTTTGATCTGTAGTTCAGATATCAACAATCCCAATCCTCTCATCAGCATTAGCTAAGTATGCATCATAAAATCGTGTGACTAGACCCCATACTTGATTTGTCGGATGAAACAAGTACCTTCCTATATGATGAAACACTGTCTCCTTCTCCGGAAACATCTTAAAAAGCTCTTCACGAAACGTTTCCATCAAAAACAAAGATGGTACGAAGTAGTTATCCGACTTGATAATCAACCACTTCACATTTTTAAGCAAGCCGTGATCCTCATCGCAAAAGAACATCTTGTCGTAATCATTATAGTCATGCACAACGTCCACATACACAAGTCCCGGAACATACCCATTTTTAAACTTGTCATTCTTCACCATGTGGCCAAAACACTCCGATGAGTCGTGTGAGAAATTATCAAACTTGTAAGCAAGTGGAAAATCATTAGGCAATAACCATGTACTCTTAGGAAATGGCTCACAGAACAGATCAGCTATATCGCTCTGCGAACCATGTTGGACTAGTAAAACTCGATCATTCAAAAGAGCGTAAAGAAACGCAGATGCTATAGTCAGTATCCGATTTCCAAGTCCGCTATACGCCACCCAAACAATGTATTTGCACCCGTTCGATCCAGACATATCTTTAGCCCTTGGCTTGGATTTGAGACTTTGTAAAGCTGCATGATAGCTTTTGGTGTTGGGACCACAGCGCGCATGACGAGCTTCATAGCTTCTAAGCTTGGAGATCAGATATGGAGATGGTGTGAAGGGTGTCTTTTTCCGATACGAAATTGATTGGGTTCGGCTTATACAAGATTTGGATTCGAAACCTGATGAAAAAAGTTCGCTCTGTTTCACCACTTCCTCAGCCTCCGACAAGTCTGAAAAACAGAACAATCTATTATTAATTTCATGCATGCAAAAACAATGTGAAACGATGTAGAATATAAATATTTAACATTCAAGTCCACCTGAATCGACTAACTCTGATGTAGCATTTCTAGCAGTGACTTGTTCAATAGCTCTAACATCCGCAAAGCTACTAACAATCTCATCGGACGTCGAAACATTACCACTAAACATCATCGTCAAAGTAGCCAAAGCCGGAAGAGAAAGCAACAACACAGCAAACAACTTCATCATATTCATATGATGCTTTGTGATTCTGGAGCTGCTCAAGTTGATGAGGCGGTTGTTGTTATTCAGCCTCTTTTTGAATACGATATCGTACTCGACTGTCATTAGTGAATTCAACCAACATGCACCACTGTTACTCAAACCCTAGATCAACATAGAAGAAGGTTAATTTACGTATGAGTAGAAATGCACATTAAATAATGTTTTCATGTTTTAATAGGTCATCACTCATCAGTATATCGAGCTTTTTGGTGCGGTAAATCTGATACGGTTCTACAAACTTGGGATAGGATTTGGAGAATTGATCACGAACAAATTTATTTATTTTCGTTCCAATTTTATTACCTGATAAATATAATTATTATTTTCTAAAATATAATTAAAAGTAGAGCTGCCAAAAAAGATGAGGATGTAATTCGCACAAAGGCCAAAGTTTAATGTCATAATCGTCACTTTCTGAACTGTAAGGACTAAATCGTTATTTTCAGAAAAGTACAACCCTCTCTGCAGCTCTGTTAGAGTTCCCATTTTACTTACGGAATAAGCCGCCGCCGTCTCCTTAGTTTCTGATCTGTTACCTCCGGCAGCCGTTCACTTTCCGACGACGATGGCGTTGAAATTAGTCTTTCAAAGAAACGCTTCATCCAACAGATGTTGCGATACTGTGTTTCGGAGGTGGACGCACGCTATTGCATCGCCGTTCAACAGCCTTCTCGACTGCTCGATAACTAAGACTCAGTCAGTGATTCCAGAGAATGATTGCGAGAATGGAATCGGAGTCGAGATACCGAGTTTTGGCTCTGGTGGATCCATGGAACTCATGGCTGTCCCGAAGAAAAAGGTCGTTCAGATTTCAAACCCTAATTTAGTTTCCATGTTTGTATCTATTGAATTAGTTCAATTAGTTGGAGAATTATTTAGGGTTTGAATTTTGGTGTTTTTGTGCAATAGCCGGTGATTATGGCTGAATCTGAAACCTTTGTTGTGATTACAGACTTCGCCTTATAAGAGAGGATTGCGAAATGGACCCAAGGCTCTCAAACCTGTGCCAGTCATCGTCAGATGCAAGTAAGTTGTGCTAGTTGTACTATATTCTTTCGGCTAGAACCTGTCATTCGGAAAAAACTAGATTTTCTTTACAATGCTGCCTTAGCCTCAAGGTGATACTTGATAGTAGAAATTTGTTTTTATTCTGTGGTCAGTTATTACACATTTTGCTTGGTAGCCATTCATGTTGTTTTCATTTTGTGTGACTTTTGCCAATGATTCTACTTTGACATGTTATCATTCTTTATTGTTTTCATTTGTCTATCCCTTTTATGCAAGTTTATATGGCATTGATAGACATCTTGTCTATCCCTTTAAGTTTAACTAACTGGTTGCCATTGTTTAATGACTGATTTTAAATTCTTAAAAGACCACGCAATGACTCTAAATTCTGTGTTTGCTGATATTAAAATTATTTTGAGGGCAATCATGTTCAAAGTGTTTGAGTTCTATACTTTTGTTTCAGCACAGGAACCTTCTGTAATGAGTTCAGTCTCTCATATTTTGCTTCTTATTTGACTGCAGGGCATGTGGCCGTGTAAAGCTTCCGCACTTTTACTGCTGCAGTGGTATAAGAGAAAATCCAAGTGAAGGGCGCAGCAACTAGAGACAAATTATCACTTACTACCTGATAATAATTGTCAATGATTTCAGATTACTCAAGTGTATTGAACACTGTTTTTAAGCACTACAAGTGAACTTTTTAATGTGAATTTTGACTAGGAATTGTTTTGATAAACAAGAACATAAGACTTAAATATGGCCACTAGAATTGATGTCAAGAGGCGGAACTGTAAAATACAAAAGATTTGATCTGAGGAATAACCGATTATGGTAGTCTTAGAATTATTAGGGAGCAATTACATATAATTCTCAGTTATTTCAAATATTCATGGAGAAAAAAATCTTTTTTTAAGTGGAAATATCAGCTTTTGTTGGACATGTCCTCCTATTGTGTCCATCTTTCAAGCACAACCCACACATATAAGTTCTCTTTTTAAAGACGACTTCATCTATACTTTGATTAGAACTAGTATCACCCAACTCAGTGCCGTTAATGAATGAGCATGTTCTACGATTATGCCCACACTGACCACAAATTTTGCAGCGATGATGGGCAGGTGACTTCCTTTTCGATTCACTAAGTTTTGCTTTTGAACAAGTTCTTCTGTTGTGCCCCTTTTCCCCACATAGACTACATATAAATTTCTTATCAATTGTGACACCTTCAAGTTCAGGGCAGTGATATCTCCTGTGCCCTTTGCCTCCACAATTGCTGCAGGAATAGATAACACCTGTGCAGATAGGAGGTCGGTAAAAATTAAAACCACGCGAATACAAAGTATCAGATTCATTAATAATTAAGAACCAACCTTTCATAGAAATGCTTCTCTTGCGACGGTTTCTGGATCACTGAAAAAAGGCTTTCATAGTTCGAGGCGGCTTCCTAGCTGCAGGAGTCCCTTTGTTTTCTATAAAATGTGAACATTTCAGAATCCGGGTACACAAGGACATAGAAAAATCACTTATAAATAATTCGAAACTTTGATCATGACTACCTTAATTGCAGCTACTCGTTGTGCATGAAGAACCGGGTCTTGATGAATTATCTTCATTCTTTTACTAAACAACCCTGTTTTAGCATTTAGACTCTGCAATCATTTGACTACAAAATAAAGAATTGTATGATCTCAACTATTGCAGTGACTATAATCTACCAAGTTTCAATGACTCGTGTGATATGCTTCAAAAGTTCAAGCAAAGAACACACCTTTAGTGACCTGCTAATCTTTCGACCAACTTCAGGAGGCGGAGATTGATATACTCGAGTTGATTTTCTTTTCACTAACTTTATATCCAACTTGTCTACTTCGTCATCTTCCTTCACTTTGAGCGGAGAACTTATAAAGCATAAAATAAACAGGAATCAGGCCATATAAAAGATTAGCAAAATCATCAATCTTCATCATCTTACATTGACCGTGCTTTCTCCCAAGGCTGCTCATCAATTGATTCTTCCCAAATGACGCAGTCTCCCAAACATTGCAAACAAGTCATTAATCCCTGTAGAAAAAGTCATCAACACCAGCGAACGTAACACAACATTCAAGAGCACACCATCCATATACAGACCTTTCCGTTACAAAGTGAGCAATCTACTCTTGACCTTTCTATCCCACACTCAGCACATGGTGTATAGCCCCTTCCTCTACAACTAGGACAAGGTAACTCTCTTATATACTGTCCATTCGGACCAAACCAGGACCTCGGATTCACAACACTACCAGCATCCAACCTGATCCAAATTAAAAACATCACTCATACTATTCTAGTTTCAAATAAGAACCGAACAAGAAATAAACTACAAATCAAGAGAGCTCGTACCGTGAATGGATATCATTTTCAAGTCCAAAAAACTCTTCAGAAGGATCAAAACCAATCTGCTCAAAACACAAAATTTCCACTGTATAAAAATAGTTCACATACCAAAATTGACCACCCATTGAAATGAAAAACTCGCCTTGAGCTTTCTGACTTCGGGAGCAGAATCCTCACTCATGGAAGCCGAAACAACCCACTTTCTATTCCTCCACCTGGACCCATTTACCACCATCAAACCACCACTCTTCTGCCTCCATTTATCCCCGAACTTTAAACGCATCAACGACACTGCAGAACACAGCTCAGGCGGCGCTGAACCAATTCGTACCATAGCAGCTTCAATCTACCTAAAATGATTCAATGGTCGAATCTTTTCGTCTACGAGAATGCAAAGTTAGAAAAACTGTGAGACAGTGAACGTATGGATTCAATTAAATTCAGTTTTTCTAGTTCAGATATTTCATCAAACACTTTCCAGGCAGCAGAAACGCAGCGTTTCGTCTCTCATCGTACATATCCACTCGCCCGCCTTTTTGCTGCCAACTCGGGACTTGGGTTTGTCCACGGTTTGATATGCCGTGGAATTTGAGTTCGGAAATCTTTGTTGGAATAATATCTTTTGTCAATTATGGAGTGCGATCATTTAAAGAGTAGCAGTTTAACGATCAGTTACTAAATCAACTACTTATTTAGATGTTGGTATTTTTACAAGAGAGTAGAAAACAGCATATTGTTGTTGCTGGCACTTCATCTAACTTCGAGCTGACGGAAATTACAATTACCAGCTATCAATGAGACAGGTACCAAACGGACCATATTTACTGAAGCAAATTTTGCTTCTTTTCTTTCCACTCGAGAATATCAGCATCCACCCTCGCTTGAACCCTTTCGTGGAATCCTGGATACGGCTCATAACCACATAGTTGAAGAGCCTAAGCAAGTCATAAGTTTTATCAATGTCATCACTGCATAAAATGTTGACAATGTTTATACAAACAAATATTCCTGACAATGTACCTCGAGCAATACAAAGAATGGGGCCATCACACATGCTTGTATGAGATTGTCCAACAATGCCGGTGCACGTTTCTGATGGAAGTTTGATACAACCTTAGGCTTCGGAAATATTTAATATAGTCTTGGAAAGCCTATGATATACGAAACCATTTATTTACCTCAAACACTCCATGGCCAATAAATTGCCCTGTCCAGCAAACTGCCTGTGCCAACAGAACAATCTACAAACACAACACAATTCAAAGCCATGCATCAGCCGTTAGTGGTTCATACTCGCACACTCACCATCCCTACGTCATATCAAAATATAACACTGCAAATTATCTTCTATTATCGACTATACATTCCTAAACAAAAAATCTTGAACTTGAATTAAAATGAGAACTTTAACAAAACTAATCAAACCTTCCAAGCTAGAGAAAACCCTAATCTGCTGCCCAAGTAGCAACTCCCAAACCAACAGCCAAAGCACATCAAACCAGCCAAGGTTCCACTTTTCGGATCCAAACAAACATAAAACACAGAATACAACACCGTTAGCAGAAACCCCACATTCAGAACCAAAACAACCTCAATTCCCAAAACCCTAACATCAATCGCAGGCACCGGCGCCGGCGTATAATACAAAATCAAAAGTGTCGCAAACACAATTGGCCACACAAACACCATGTGTACAAATACGTTAATAGCGTTGCTGTGATACGCGCCGTAGAATGCGAAGTGCTTTTCGAGGTCGAACAAGTCACAACACCTCGTCGCAGACATTGAACTGAATCGATCGATTTTAGGTTTGGATTGAGATTTTGGGGACGACCCAGATGGAATTTAGCGGGAATTCGATTGGTGGGGGAATGGGTAGTGGTCGAATTAGGGAAAGTCGTGAGCTTGATGATGATGCGTAGCGGTGGAGTTAGGTCACTGTGGAAGATATGGTTTGAAGCCTTAATTATTGTATAAAAGATTGATTAATTATACTAATTAAGTAACTAATCAATCTTTGGATAGGTTCAGACGTAGAATATGTGAGAATGTCTTCCACATTGATGTAGGGTTCTGTTACTTGAAAATCAGATTAATATATGGCAAATGACCTAAACACAAATTTTGATAGGAAAACATTTATAAATTCATATGAATATGCAACATTTAGAATTTAAATTCACATGATTATGCAACATTTAGAATTTAAATTCATGTCATTATGCAGCATTTATAATTCGTTGATAAATTTTTTTGAACATATTATATCCAAAGGCTAAACATTTTTCCATAATATTCAGTGTACAAGGAAGATGAAAAAAACAACGTGGGACGGAATGAGTTTGTTTTAATGATATATTCATATGAACACAAGAGTACACAATCCATGCAAAACATAAAAGATCACAATGATGAAAATTCAGAAATCAATGCACATAGTATATGAACCAAATAAGGAAGCATGCTTGTAACAGGATCACGGCATATAGATATGAATATCAGGCTTTTAGACGCGATGACGACGGGAGATGGCAATGGCTGAGAGGATGATGAGAAGAACAAGTAGAGTCATTGCACCAAAGGATCCAATAAGGGATCCAGAAATACGCCGGCAGAAGGGCTTGAATTGTTGGCATATTGCAAGCCAGTTGGTTTTAGGATTGCCCTCGTGAGCCAGGTAGACTATGGATGCGGCCGCAGATGCTCCGCCAGTGAGGAGGGCAAGCATCACCTTCAGATGGCCAGACATTGTTAGTTCAAGTATTCTAGAGGAGTGGATACTTTGGCAAATTAACCTAAAGGAAAATCTTTCTTGAAACAATTTAATAACATTTTTGAAATGTTTACCGTGTCGAGAATGATCAGAATCACTCTACTATTTTTAGCTCCACTTCTTATTATGTGAAACACAGAGAAAGGCACACCCAGGATAAGAAGATATGCACTCACAATTCCATTAGCAACCACAAAAAACCTGTCCACATAAATTTTGGGTTTAGGACTTAAATTTTGAGAATGCGCATTTATTCATGAACTCAACATATGCAAATAAGACACTTACGTGAGTGAAGGGAGATCATCATATTCAGCTTTAAACTGAACAAATCGAGTGAAAAATGGTAGCCTCTGATCAGTTGTGCCCATTGCTATAGCACTCCCAAGCGTCCCGACAAAGGCGGCAACACGCATCACAAGGTCAAGAACTGATAATCCTCGGTTCAACCCCTTGTACGAGGAATGATTACCATGCTTGGATGCCTCACCCGAGTACTCATCAATTGGTCCAGACTTCATAGTAAAACTTTTGGAATGATGGAAAGTGTGAGATTTGTTGGAGAACTGGGGATCTTTTCTATTTCAAGTAACTAAACAGCTTTGTTGCAAGTGTAGAGAGCTGTGTACGGAATCGCAGTCATTTATAGTTGTCTTGTGACATGTTCAAACTTTTGTGTCATCTGGGAAGTTAAACAATTCCATTAATTTGTGATTGGGGAACACTTGGCACCTCAACCACTATAACTTGTTATACTAATTAAGAAAATGAACACCGAGTGTGACTAGTTTTTGCTTAGCCATATCTCATGTTCCTACTCCAACAAATCTTGTCGAGTTTTGCTATTACTGGAGAATGTTTGATTATGGATAAAAATGGAACACTTGATAGGAGTGTTTGTATATATTAGAGGTGAGATTCTCAAAGATAGGTTTTGATAAGAATCTCTATTGGTTTAGGTGAGAGTATGTTTGGAATCTGTATGGAGATGGAATCAAGCATTACATTCATGATTCATTAGTGGCCTAGTGGGTTAGCTCATATGACAACCAATAAAGTATTAAAGTGCATGGATAGGATATACCCTCAAAATTGGGACAAAGAATATTGTATTGATGCATTAAGCTGGGAGAGCTTTTATAATTAGATAGTTGATTACTTGGTGTTTGTCTTTGTATATCTTGTCTAAAAGGTGAGCAGCTTTAAAATGAAGTGGTTAGAAATTCAAAATATAGTGAGTCCCAAAGTCACGTATAGATCCTACATTGCTGAGTGAGAAAGCAGAAAAAATACCATTGAATTAGTAATTCTCAACAGAAGCACAACGCAAGGGGCCATGCACAAACACGTCATGCACATTCCATGACTCATTAGTTTCCTAATGAATTTGTAAACAATGATGTATCATGTATTCCACACCACATCATCCGGAAATTTTGCAAATAGAAGTTTAATAAACTACTCTTGTTATGATGTCAATATATCATATTCTTTTGTGAAGCATCCTAGTTGTGGTAGCGTAGAGGTGATTGTAGTAGAATATATGGATTTTTATCAGGAATCATCCCGTATAATAGGATTTTTTAATAAGAATCACCTGTTTAAATCTTTTTCCTCAAACCACCCGTATCTTTTTTTCATTAAAACTGAACCACCCATACTAAATTATCCATTAGATTATTGATTTTTTGATTTCTTAAATTAAACATAATCTTAATACTTAATTAACTTACATTAAATTTAAAATTAAACCCTAATAAAGCAATAATCAAAATCAAGAAGCCATCCACCGTCAACGCCCTGTTTTCCGCCATTGTTTCAGCCGCAACATCACCTCCCATGCATTCAAACCTACGCCATTGTTTTCGACCAAAAGCGTCGGATAACCAGATCTGCATTTAACCACTCCACGAACACAAAATTAGTCATAGCCTACCAAATCAAAGCCATCATAACTCAATCCAGACGGCCGCCATCACTATCTCCTTGATTAGAATTGAGTGATGTCAATTTGTGTCAAATTGAAAAGTTCCGAAGCGTCAATTTGTGTCGAAACTTCATCCAAGCCCCGCCAACACAGCTTCCTCCATCCAAGCAGTGCTGAGAAATCATCTCATCCCCCATCAAAGCTTTGTGGTGCTAAGTGTCTCCTCCATCTTGTGTGAATTAGGGTTTCCATATTAGTACATTATTAATTTTAGGGTTTCATAGTTAGATAATCATTTTTCTATTCTACTTATAAAAATAATAAAATAAAAAATGAAATTAACGGTAAATTTAACAGATGTTAGGTTGGGTGGTTCAATTTTAACGGAAAAAAAAGATACGGATGGTTTAAGGAATAAAGTTTTAAACGGATGGTTCTGTTAAAACACCTATTATACGATGGTTCTCGGTAAAAAATCTTATAATATAACCACGAATGTATGACTCCACTAGTTAAATTCCGCTTAAGCCTTTTTGCAGTTTAAGCTATACCAAATTATACTAGCTTGAGTTCGAGGTGTATTGATCCTGAGTATTGAATTCTATTGGACTCAATTGCATTGATTTATTTATTTATGAGGCACGATATATTTTTTGTATAGTTAATTCTGGAACTTAATTGAAAATGTTGAGTTGAATTCTTTGTACTGTTTCCCTCTTGAAATCGAATTTGCCCTATTTTTGACCTAGTTTCTCGCACAGTGATTCTTGCACGTGACCTCCGACGAGTTTGGTTTGTAGTTTCTACATGGTATCAGAGTAGATCGAGACTGTGAATTGATTACTGGTACGTCACTTTTCAATTTGAGTAATTGAAGTTTTGTAGTGCAAGACTAGTTTAGATATGTCTCCTGTCATACTAGTGTCTGGAGCGTCTGGTATGAGTTATGTGTGCCTAATGATCCGTTTCTTGTTAACAGTATTGAGATTAATGCAAATTATATAGTTAGTGAATTTTTGGTTGAAAGGAAGAATTTTGTTGATTGGAAAAATTCAATGAAAATAACATTGTCCGCCAAGTCGAAATTAAGCTCCAATAATTTGATTATGCTTGAGAAATAGCAGAGTGTAATGATGTATTTATGTCTTGGATTCCTAATTTGTTTTTAAAGGAATCAAAGGTGATATAATACATTGTAAAGATGTTGTAGTTGCCTGGAAAAGTCTGCAGAATCAAATTAAATGTAAAAGGCTAATTGAATGTAATTAAATAAAATAAAAAGGGCAATGAGCACTCTGTAACTACCACGTGTTACTGATGGACTTAGTTTCTTTATAAAATCTGCTCAGACCTGCAAAACTATTGCTACACGTCATATGTTTTCAAAAAATCAAAAGTACACATGCAACTCAAAAGACTGCTCCGTCATCTCTTATCAAAACTAGACTCAAAGACTGTTGGTCCGTCTAAAATGTTGGCTATTTTTACTAATACGGTATTTAAGGGCATATCCAATAGACATCCACACCCACATGCGGCATCTTCACTTTAGAAAGGTTTTCTTATTGATTATTTCAAGAAAATGTATTTCTTACCTCTACTTGTGAGCTTTAACGTTGAATTTCATATAGCTCGTTGTTCGGGAGCTTCTATGTTCAAGTTTGTACAGCAAGAAGATGTTATTTAACTATGTGATGTCTATAAAGAGTTTGAAGTAAGAAAGATGAGAGATATACAAGATAATTGTCTTCTTGAAGCTTTGACTTTTAAATATTTAAAAACCACTGAACATGTTTCAAGCGCTTCTTTTTTAAAATGAATCACAAGTTGCGAGTAACTGTGTGTCTATTCTGTACGATTACAATATTAGCTGGAGATCCAGTTATAATCAACGATTATTTTTTGGCGTTGATTTTGACTGGAATCTTGTTATCTCCAGCGATATCACTATAGTTTACAAAGCGTATCTTGCATTTAAAGAAATCTACAGTTGTAAGCTCTGTATTCATACACTCTTTCTTTCTTTAAGTCCCGATACATTACAATTTTTTATTTTTTTTTCACATATATGTAGGACAATTATTTGTTTGTATTCGAGGCAGAACAAAACTGATTGCTTATTACATGACGATAGAACCTGATACTTCAGGTATTCAAAATGTAGTATTTTTATTGTTTTATGATCATTAACACTTGTGTTTTACTTGCGCTTAACAAAATTGATAGCTGAATACGTAACTTGTAGTTTCATTTTTACAGTTTTGTTTAACAAGTAGGAAATCAGTTGAGTTGTGCAGCTTAATCAAGATGGATTTTATTATTGAAAAAAGAAACTTTTATAAGAGACTCACTCACACCTTAACCTCACTTACTCTCTTTAACTCAAGATGTTACAACACTCTACTTCATCCCCTATTTATACAAGTGAATATTCTTAATGAATGGTTAGGATCATTTTGATCATACAGTCATTATTACTTTCTCTAGAATAATCTTCTTGAAAAATATTCTCATGCTTAACTTCTTCTCTTCCATACTTCTCCATAATACTCAAGACTTTTCGACTGTTTTCTTCATGCCTTCTTTCCCTTCTTTAACTTGTGTCTTTGAATACTCTTCTTGATTTTAGATTAGTCCAATTAGGCATTATTATCTCAATACCCCCTTAATGCCTAATTATTATGTTCATTTGGTGGCCTCGTGATGTTGGCTCTAATGTCAAACTTATCATGTCCACCTCGGTTAACTTTTCTTGATTTAACTGTGTTGAAGTACTTTGTCCATTGTTATAACTATTCCTAATCTTCTCCAACTTTTTTGAACTATCTAGCTCCCCCTGCTTTTGAGCTTCTTGATGCATGAAGTCCTCTATGTTATATTTGCACTTGAACATGCCCGCATCACTCATCAAGTCTTTCAGGCTTGGTTGTGTAACCACCAAATCAATCTCTTTGTGATCCAACACAAGTTCAATATCATTCTCCTTCAACGATTTAGGACAAATTTTCTCCATTTTGATAGCTTCGTCAAGATGTTGATTATCCATTGATTCCTTCATCTCGAAATTTGGCGCAATTTTCATGTTGTAATTACTCTCGAGTTCTTCAGTCCATAACTCATCACTATGTTCTGAGAGGTCCCAATCTTCTTCCTCAATTACATCATTTTCAACTGCGTAGTTTGCTTCAAAATCCCATTCTTCTTCGCTTTGTATATCTTCCTCGACTGCATATGTCACCTCGAAATCACATTCCTCCTCACTTGAATCATTTGTGTGCTCCATTTTAACAAAATTGCTTTGAATCTTCTTGAGCAATTTACATCTCTTGCGTAATACCTTTCACGACCACATACGAATCACTCACCATGTCTAGAATCCTCTTCATCATCACTCTTTGATCTATGTCCTCTATTTGGAATCCTCGATGATGCTCCATTTTTGATATTCTCCCCGATGATGCTCCTCTTCATTGGAATCCTCTTCATCATCACTCTTTGATCTATGTCCTCTATTTGTGAATTTTCTTTCGCCACGCTCCTTATCGTAATCATACTTTTTAGATCTATAATTTACTCTCCTAGCACTGAAGAGAACTTATGTTTCTGGAGCAATCTTTGCCTTTACCATGTTCTGTGATAAAGATTCTTGATTCACTAATAAATTATCCAGTTCTGTTTTTCCCATCCATGAAACCACATTGTTTCGGTCCGGTTCTCGGTCCAGCGAAACAATACTTTCCGAGTCATCGGGTCGACTCGGACCGACCTAAATTTTTTGAAAATAAACTTATTTATTTTTAATATTTGTATTATTTCAATAAAAAATTAATCAAATACCTTTTAAACTAAATTATCAATTCTTTAATAGACGAGATATTGAGTTGACCATTATTTTTGAACCGATAATTTATACTCCCTAAATTTTCATTTATATAACTATTATTATTCCATGTAATTATACACATCGTTTGATGTTAGTATACATTAAACACGTGTCTTTATTTTGTTTTATATATTTTTTTGAAAAATAAAAATGTCCGAATATAAGAAATTGAATTAATATTTCAAGCTTTTTTGTTTATTCTATTCATATTTTTTTGTTACGTTAAAATTTGGTTATTTAATCTACATATTTTATAGTTGTCATAATAAAAAACAAAATGATATATTTTAAATAATACGATTCAAAACTAATCTTTATAAATTGTATAGTTATATGAATAGACTTTTCGACTTTTGGGTCAGGCTAGACTTTCGGGCCGAGCGGAATTTAAAAGACACGTCCGAACCCGGCCCTAAAGTATTGTGCTCTAATAATCGTCGAGCTGACCAGCGGACCGGACTTATATCGAATCAGGCTATGGATTTTTTGCGTACTTTCTAGTTCTCGGGTCATTTGGACACGCCTAGTCCCTTAATCCTTTTGTCGTGGGTAAGCTCCTAGATAATGGACCAAAAGCCTGCTCACTTCTGTTCTCATGTGTCCTTCCTTACACAGGCCGGTTTCAACTTTCAATAGTGTACTTGTCAGTCTTCTCCGGGTCCACGTCCATAATAGATCATGCGAAAGATTTTCTCCCTCTTTAGACTTTCTCATAGTGACTATCCATTGTTGCTAGCTTTGCTACTTTCACTTCATTTTCAGTTTTTCACTTACGATTTGATATGAACAAAGATTTGAGAACCTAGCAAAACATAATTTTTACTAGCTGGTAGCTAGGAATGACACTTATAATTGAAAGAGTACAAGTCTTGGTTAAAACCAAAGTAAACTAATTGACTTTGTATGAAGCTAGATGTTACTTTCCAAAGACTATTGAGAGAATCATGTACGTGAGTGCTCTTTGTAGAAATATGCAAAAATGTTTGCCTACTTGTTTGCTCTTGAAAACAAAGTCATTGCATTTCTCAGTTTCTCTCCTCTGATATACTAGTGAACAAAATGCATAAACTTACTACATATCTTTAATTACGTCGATCGATTTCTAATGATTCTAACTACCAGGAATTAATTTTTGACATAATCTAACATGGGTTGCTTTCCTTTGGGTCCTTTTCTAGGAATTGAGGATGATAATATTTTAAGATGTCGTGCCAACCAGTTGATGTTACGTACTAATCTTATCCAACCGTTTGTGCATTAAAGCTTAACTTGAATGACATCAAAGTATATATGAGATTGACTTTACAAGTTTGCTTCTCGTGTAGTGTTTGCCACTAAAGCCAATGTCCATGAAAGTTACTTGAAAGAGCATTTCATCGCAGAGCAACACTCATTTACGACCCCCCATTAAGTCTACGAACTCTGCAACCCACTTGGCCAGACCATTGGATCTCCAACAGTCAATAATTTGTACCTTTTAAATTTTTGTCGTTTTGTGCATATAGTTTGTGCTTATAAATTTGTGCATTAATTTTTGTTGTTTTGTGCAGATAGTTTGTCGTGTAGCGATATGCATAAATACAAATGAAAATTGCATATAGTTAGTCTAAAAGTACAAACAACAGAAAATTCAAAATGCACGTATGCATTGCATCGTTAAGGAACAGAACTCTTTCATCGCACCACTCAAAGGCCCTAATACCATTTCGTGAATGGGTATCATATGCCCATTCAAAATGGATCTGAGGGCTGCTGTTTTGTAGGGTTTAGGGAACATCTTGTTTCCATTGTTGGGTCTTCTGTAGATCAATATTGCTGGATTCCATATTCCAGATCTCACATGTCATGCTTAGCACTTACGTACATCAACATATTAAGTCCACTTCACATCATCTAGTTTGAGAAACACTGCTTTCAACCACATGTTGCATTTTATGCTTTTACTAGTACATTTTTAGTTCTCATACTTCGCTAGTACCATATTAGTACGTTAAAATGATTTAGAGTTTGTGGACTAATCTGCTAATCATCTCATAGTGACATAGGTTAACGGATCCTCATTGTTGTGATACTTCTTTTATGTAAACATTGAATGTGCACTTACATTTATATCATATACGAGGTGATTTGAGTTGTTTGTAAAGTTTTAACTACTTCGTATTAAATCAATTTTATTGTATGAAAAGTAATTTAAATTAAAACAGCGTTTGCTTTTGTAACTTTATGACTTCCATTAAAGTTTTTAAAATCTTGAGAGTAGCTTTCTCGTCCAAATTTTACAAATGAGAATCCACCCTAAATATCTTGTCGGTAATCAATTAAATTCCCCTACCCTAAACCACCCTATAACACAATACAATAACAATCCCTCTACTGTTTTTACAATTGCACGTCTTGTTTTTTTCTTTTTTGATGGGAATCCCATGCATGCTTTGTCCTATTAAATTTCTCAATATGTTGGATCTGATGTTCGAACCTGATACTTATCCAATATGACCTATTTGCTTACACTCTGCTATCTTTTTGAGGCAATTGCTCATATTGTACATACACTAAGAAAATGTTATTTTTTGCTAACATATTTGTAATTCATATACAAAAGCTAGTTAAGAGTGACCGACGATCATGTAGGTATTTAAGTATTGGGAATGCTTCACAAATTATCTCCAATGATCAATGCTCGTTAGGATTTGGATTAAATTGTTGGTAGTGAGATCTCAGGTAGGGTAAAAGGTACCTAAGATATAATCAAGCTTCCCACTAAAACGGTAAGACAAGTGATACGCTATAAATAAAAGATGCTAAAAACCCTTTAAATTTATATGTAATCAGAGTATCAGACCCTCCTTCAATTGCGCTTGAAATTTAAACAAACACTATTTAATCAGGACTTGGGCCCTTGCCAAAACTCGAGACTGTTGTCAGTCACAGCTTGATTTTTGCTGGTGTTTCCATACTTATTTAAAACCCTACACTAACTTTTGTATTAAAATTAAACATGGCTAGTAAAGAGCCAGAAAAAACCTAATGATACGGCACGGAGTAGATGGATTTCATTTACAGTTGAACATGTTGAGTCACATGCAAAAATTAACATTTCTGAAGATCTCATAGGCACACTAATTTATACATGAGGTAAAACATGGACTCAATGAAAGTAAGGGTTTTGTGAAGAAGAAAAAATGAGATGTAGAAACAAGTAGCCAAACAGAGCCCATGTGCATCTGCACAGGGAGAATCACAATCTCTAGTCAGTTTTCATTCAAGCCAAAAAACACAAATGCAGACCTTGCATGACAGCCTCCACTCATTTCCAGTTTTCTCAAATACCCAAATTCATAAATGTTAATGTGGACAAACAGCAAGACATTGAGGAAAAAGCATTCAATGGTTCAGTTAATAGTTTCTTGAAACCCCAAACCTTAGCACCTTAAACAATTACATTCAAATGTAATCAAGTAAAGACCATATGACCAGCTGACTTGCCTTCTCAAGATATTATCTCTAGGTTTTTGAAATTTCACATACCGTATTTGTTTGTGAGGGTTGAATATAAGTGTAAAAACTGGACACAGTGTCTGGTTAGTTACTGCTTTTGCATGTGGTGGTGGGACACAGATCTGAAAGCCACCATACGAGATGACAAAACTAGTTTACCCCACTCTACAAATCCACGCGTTTTCAAGTCATCTTACCTCTTAAATATTGTTTGAATTGCTAGCCACATACAGGAGTATTAGCTCCTTTAGGCCACTTATCAAACTTAAATAAATTCTTAAATAAAACTAAGCCTGATTTTGATATGTTTTAATAAAGTATGCTGCATTAACTGAGAGGGAATGGCTTGTTGGTTCAAAAACTTCTATATATTTGGCCTCACAGCTCTCAACCCATATACTCACTCATTCCCACTTCTCTACCTCTTTATACCCTATTCATTCATTAAAGCACCATGTAAGCACCATTTCTCTATGAACTGATTCCTGTGTCAAAATTGACTGTAATTTGCTCAAAGGTAGCAACTTGGTACTCATAATGCTAATTTTGGGTGTCTTTGGTTGTGCAGGAGAATGGGTCTATCTGTGGTTCTGTGCTTGAGCTTGCTATCCATGGCAAATGTAGTATATGGCTCAGGTGGAAGATGGGTCACTGCTCATGCCACATTTTATGGTGGTGGAGATGCCTCTGGGACAATGGGTATGAAACTTTAGTCTATTTAAATTTTAAGGTTAAACATCACTCTGCTTGCTTAAAGTTGCAACATTGATACACATCCATTGGCCAATTGTCTGTCGTTTTACATGTCAAAGGTACAATCTTAAGACCACTCATTTGACAAGATTCAATCTCATTGCAGGTGGGGCGTGTGGATATGGAAATCTATACAGCCAAGGCTATGGAACTAACACTGCAGCTTTAAGCACAGCCATGTTCAACAGTGGCTTAAGCTGTGGTTCATGTTTTGAGATCAGATGTGTGAATGACAAAAGATGGTGTCTTCCTGGTTCAATTGTTGTCACTGCAACTAACTTCTGTCCTCCAAACAATGCCTTACCTAACAATGCTGGTGGCTGGTGTAACCCTCCTCAACACCACTTTGACCTATCTCAACCAATCTTTCAACACATTGCTCAGTACAAGGCTGGCATTGTCCCAGTGGCCTATAGAAGGTACAATCCTTAATTCACTTCCCCATCTTGCAACATCTTAAGGCCCATATCAACCCAAATCTCATCTCTTTTTGTTGGGTAGGGTACACTGCAGGAGAAGAGGAGGTATAAGGTTCACAATAAATGGTCACTCATACTTCAACCTAGTCCTAATCACAAATGTTGGAGGAGCAGGAAATGTCCATGCAGTCTCAATCAAAGGCTCAAGAACCAACTGGCAACCCATGTCGAGAAACTGGGGTCAAAACTGGCAAAGCAACACTCTTCTCAATGGTCAAAGTCTCTCATTCAAGGTCACTGCAGGCAATGGACGGACTGTTGTGTCCTACAATGTTGCTCCTTCAAGCTGGTCCTTTGGTCAAACCTACTCAGGCTCCCAATTCCTTTAAGCTTAATTTCACTATAAAGCCCTTAAGTTACCTACCTATAAGCATATAGTAATTAAGACTATATTACTACCTTTAATAGCCCTTGGGAGTAGAGGATTTGTGGGCATGTTTTAGAATGGCTCTTAACTAGTGTTGGTTTGCATCAATGTTTAGGGTGAGTGTCCTTTATTTATAGGACATGAACCCTTTGTTTTGAGGGTCCTCTGTTTTCAAGAAGCAGGGGAAATGGGGGCAGAGGTGGCGATGTAACATGTATCTATCACCCGCCATTTGGTGATTTGGTTCATTTAAGAGCTCTTCCTATGTTTGGGTTCTTTAGGACATTGTAAGCTTATTGATCAGCTAATGTTGTCTGAGCTTTTTGGGTCCTATTTGAGCTTAATTATATTGATGCATTTATGTGTTTCTGGGACTTATGTCAAGTGTAATTTCCACCTATGAATCAATTAATTTGAGTTTGCAATATTCATGTCAGCACTGCAATTTACAAATGTAAAAAACATCCATTTTTGAAAATATTATGTAAACATTTAATATTATTATTCCCTAAGACTACATTTCACAAATACAGTTACTCCTAGGAATTGTAAAGAAGTGGATGAAGATGGTGCAGTTGGAGACTCTATAGCATGCGTTGACCAGTAAGCAAAAGACTCATCTTTTGGTTGGTTGTAACGCACTTACCCAAATCAACGAGAAAGCAGTAACAGTGTGGTCATGGTCAACAGAATGCTCGATTTTCATATTTTACTGTAATCTTCAAGCTTAGGAATTCACAGTTTTTTGGGAAATGGGTGGTTGTTATCAGATCTGGAATGCACTGTTTCAAGGTAGATCCTGATTTTCTCAACAGGACAGAGCAGACGCAGGGACAAGAGCATGTGCTGATCCGCATGCTAAGGTTCAGGTTTTTAATAATTACTGTCTTGTAGGGCAAACAGGTTGTTTTGCAAAACAGTGTATTTAAGTGGAGAATTTATCATCATTATAAAAATGAATATAAAACAAAATGTGATATTAAAAATATTCAATCCAAATGTTGTTTTACTGATGATGTTTTAAAAGTTAAAGTACCAGAGTTGCAAATCCTAGAAGGGTTATGAAAATGTCTGTCTATGATGAAATTGTGAAGATGAGTTTTGAAGAAACCTGTGAGGATATCACACTGTGTGAGGAGTTAAGGCTATAAAGTCACTTAGTTGAAGTTGAATCATATGGCTTTCAGCTGGTGCATCTGAGTCTTCATTTTGCTAGGATATCTGATTCTTCTGCGCAGCTGCTGCCAGTTTAAAGCAACAAGTTCTGATTGATCGCTGGTTGAACAATGATTGATTCATTCAGCTGTTCTTACTGTGGCTGTTGCAAGAAACAGAAAGTAATTGTTAGGCATAAATTCAAATCCATCTATAGAACTAGAAAATGAAGCATACAATTGCTAATGTTATGACAAGGCTAATTTGCAATTAAAGACCAAACAAAACTGTAATGACTACACTAAACTTATGTGAAAAACAACCAGCATAATTTGAAGTACAAAGTAGAACATCCTTACTTGGTAGCACTCGTTGAAAAGAGACATTGGATAAGGTCCGGAGGAAGTCCAGCTACCATTGGTTGTACTGGTGTCTGCACTAGGTCCAGAAGTGGCTCCCCAAATACCGTGCTTAGTATCAAAGAAATGCCCATAAGCAGAAGACAGGCTGGTGTGCGTAGAGTCAACAAACAAATTGCTTGTGGTTGTCCAACTGGCATGATCGGTGGGAGAGCTAAAGGTTGTTTGGGGCACAAGATTGCAGGAGTTTTGGAGATTTGTATTAATTTCGGTTGGGTATTTTGTATCAGTGCTTAGGTCTGACCCAAATGATGGGAATGAGTATTGGCCGCTACACAACTGCCCCAGAGATGAGCATCGGCCTAATTCACTCAAGAATTCGGTGTCATCTCTGAATGCATCTGATTGCAGTCGTTTGCATAAATCCATATAGGTGGAGTATGTTGAGAATGACGAGTTAGCAGAGCCATCGGTCTCCCTAATAAAAGATACAAATTGCAAAAATGAGTTCAAAAAATACCCGAAACATCCAAAGATAAAATGTAAATATATATTACAAATTTACAATTGATGTGCCATCCACCAGGTTGCATACATACCTTTGTGAAATCATACTAGAATCCTCTGTCAAAGCCATATGAGGAGTTTCACAATGAGAACCCCATGGAAGGGGTTGATAGTGTTGCTCGAGGCTCACTCTGTAAGGAATCTGCATTTCATTTTGGAGCTGCAATGCAAAAAAATTAGACAATATTCTCGTGATCCATTATATTCACCAGAGTGCCAACGACTTAATACCTGATCAGTTGTCTCTCGTAAAATTTCTTCCTGCACAATGTACACTAAAGCTTAAACAATTGCGAACAAAGATGACCAAAAAGTTAACTGGCAGACCACATACATCACAAAATGGTTTAATTTGTCAAGAAAAGTATGATCTACAATGTGTAGCTCGATACACTCATAACTAAGAAGTAAACTGAAAGCACAGGGGTACTATATATTGCATACCTTGCGTGCACGGATAGCGTCCAAAGATTTTCCAAGTGACTCTTTGAGTAGTTCAAGACAATCTAAGCTTTCAATCTTGCTAGGATCAGACCAATAACTGAAATTGTAAGACTCCAAAGTTGAAAATCACGATGTTAAGTTGCAAAAAAAAGACTCAGAAATAACATGGATGAATTGATCAGTCTTTCATACGATCACAATTAACAAATAACAGCAGATAAAATATGGTTAGATAAGTGTCAGTCAGAAAAAAGTACAGAAATCAAGAACAAGATACCCAAGAGTGACGATATTCAAAAAAAGATAAAATGGTTAGATTAACTAATGAGAAATATTTGGGAAAATAGTCCACGGTCCACATATACCTGAGCCGCTGTTCAGTTTCTTTAAGCTTGGTTCTCAGCTTTGTCATTTGATCAGTCAGAACCTAATAGTATGAAATTACAAGATTCTTATGATAAGATTAGAAGGCGTGGCAAAACAATCAGATGTCGTAGATCCTACAATAGCGTACCTCCACAGTGGGCGTTCTGCAAAAGCAAAATATTTAGAAAAAAAAAGATTTGGCTAAATCTTTGATGTGTGAAAAACCGCAAGGTATTCATTTTCCACATACCTAGCTCCCAGAAAATCTTGTATATTGACATTGTGATCCAACTTCTTGAATGCCTTCTTCAGTGCCTAAATTCTCAAATATACACCAAGAAGCAAAATATAAAACCTTGAAAAGCACAAAAATAGAAAATGGATGATTCAGTTTCTTAGGGCTTACTCCAAGACCCTCCAGTTGCCTGAACAAAAATACAATTTTCTTCCAAATTAGTTTCAGTTTGGCAAAAATAAGATAAATACCTTTAACAAATACCAAAAGCATAAAATGGTAACCTCTTCGCTCTTTCTTGGGGAGTCAACAGAGCAAATTTGGCAATGACTTCCTCTATACTGCAAAAATTTCCAATACAAGTAAGAAACACGATATAAGTCAGTAAACACAAGATAATCAAAGATAAAAAGCATGCATTTAGAGGAGAAAGTACCCGCACTGTCCAACGAATAACGACGGCTTCCCCGTTGGCGAAAACATAAGGAGTAAAATATCAATATCACATAAAATCTCCAACTCATTAGCCTTCTTCAAGATACCACTCTTCCGCTTGGCATAAGTAGTTTGGCGGCCATTAGCACTCTCTATTCTCTTTATCTTTAACTTCACCCTTCCCATTCTACAATTCAAAAACATTCAAATTACATTCAAATTTCACCACACAAAACCCTAAACTTTCTCCCGACTCATAATCTCATTAAACACAAGGCCGTCAGACACGCATTACAAGGCACTCAACGACACAATAACATGTTACTACTATAAAAGAAGATTGGGAAGATGAAGAGTCGGCCAAAAAAAGAATACCCAGAATTGGAAAGTCATGCAGGAAATCAAAAATGATTAACAAAAATCGAATACACTAAGAAAGGTTGGATCTTTTTGAATATTGTACGAAAGCGCGGAAATGGATAACAGAGAGAACATAGGAGATGCATACATATAGGTGTGCACTGAACGACCGAGTTCGCGTATAAATCGGTCAACGCGATGGTCGGGAACGGAGCAATAAACAATTTAATCCGACATCCAAATCCCTCCGACTCCGCTCTTCTGTACTCGGATTTGCCCCTCCTCCGCATCTTATTGGGCCGTAGAAGCCCCATTTCCATCCAATTGGGCTTCACCATTATAAGTTAATTAATGACTGAATTTATTTAATAGAAATCTTTTTACATAGGATAAGGTTATACTTATAACATAGTTCGTTTGTACAATCATTGAACAACATAATTTTTTTAATTAAATCTTATTATTTTGATTTGTAAAAATGCGAGAAGGTTAAATTTGATGATTAATAATTTTATTTAATTATAATTAATCAACGATCGATATTGTTTGGTCTTATAAAAATGAGAATCCTCTTCAAACTTAAAAGTATTCCATTTCTATGGTCAGTGATGCGTCACATTCTTTCAGTGACTGTTCATTTTTCAGAATATTTGATAATCAAAAATATTTATAATCTTATTTACCATAAAATTGATATTGTAGAAATTAAAAATTTATTTTCCATAACATATTTGATTTCATACCTTTGCTGATACAATCAAATATTGAACATTGTTTAGATGAATTCATGTGATTCTCAATAGTGGATATTACATGTATCTTTTGTAATGTTGGTTGAAGACTTGAAGTTGGCATACAACAAAAGAACCTAAGTAGAGCTGTTAAATGCAGGAAACTGGATCTGTGAACCGCATTTGCCTCTAGGGAACGTCGGGCATTCGATAAGATCAGACCCATTTGTGTCAACGCATAGATATACTTGGTAAAGTTGGCTATTGCCTTCTGAGTCAGTGTTGCATTCAATGTAAGGTTCGTATCCTACACCTCGTTTGATTGCATCCTTGATGTCTGATAAGCTGTATTCACCGTCGTCTGGCTTGATACCTGCACTGGTGAGGGATTCAAGAAGGGAGGCTTTGGTTTGTAAAGCAAGAGCAGCTTCAAAGTAACTGTGCTCATCTAGGACTGATTCGGAGCAGGTTCCGTGCTTTTCCCACTCATGAGTCCAGAACTTAGTTCCATCTGAACTTGGGCACGCAAGTGTTGGCCAGTTTTTTTGCATACTGCTGAGCAGATCCGTTACCTATAAAACACAATACCCAAACAATTATTTTGCTGCACCGAACATTATTCTAAGAATTTTTTAAAGTGCATTAATATTTGCATACCTTGGATTCGTCGAAGGGGCTGTCAGGATCACAGTTAGATGGATACGAGCCATCATTATAATTAGGCCATAGTCCATGAATACTGAAATCCGCAGCAGGTTTCCCAGCTGTCGAAAAGCAACACCCTTTTTGCGAATCACAGTATGATCCTGGCCACTGCCAATATATACCCAAAATAAATAAATAAACCTACGAACGATTTAGAATACAAAATAAAACACAAAACCAACAACTGATGTCTTGGCTTACCTGTTGGACAAAGTAGAAGAAGTCAAAGGCTGAAGAGTCACAAAGAACATATGCACATTGAGCACTAAGGAGTGCAGCCAATAGTAGCGAACAATGAAGTTTCATTTCGGGTATTTTGTGAGTAGAAAAAATGATGAAATATTTTATGGATGGTATGTAAAGTTGTAGGAAAGTGAAGGTATTTATACAGACTAGGTAAAGAGGACTTATCTCAAAAAATATCCCAGAAATTGTATTCATGGTATGTAAATGAGGGATGAAATATCTGTTCAGAGATTTGTGTGTGTGTTATGAATCAGATTTCATGATACCATATTTTGTCTACATTCAGCCTTTTTTTGAGTCTAAAAAAAGATATATTAATTCATAATATGAAATATTTGATATTCAATGAATCTAAGAATAACCATTGTTGAATTGTTAAAATTTTAATTTTTTTGTACAGAAACTTGATATATAAACTGATTAAAATGCGGTTTTATTTTCGGCGCAAAAAGAGGAAGATAATAAGATGGAAGGACGATAAGTGGCGACATTATGGCGGCGGCAAAGAGTGGACGAGTGGAGTGTGTTTTCAACTTGTTTGATTCCAATCGATGAAGAAAATGGCTTCTAATTTTTTGGAGTGTTTACTTCATCAATGGATTTGTGCTTGCTATAGTGAGTGAAGATCAAGATTCAAAGAGTATAAAAGGCGCCTTTTTGAGCCTCATCAACACGACGTCACTTATGAAGTTTTAAATTCTTGAATAAAATAAATAAAATATACATTTAATAATCTGATTTCATTTAAGTTTTGTCAGTCTTCAATCATACCCACCTTTGAAATTATGTCGCGTAAATTATTACTGATCTTTAATGGGCCGAATTTCAGGCGAATGGGCCCACCAAGCCCACTCACATGACCGCACGTGTACAACACGACCAAAGCCCAACGCGACCGACATCCATTGACTCACGTCCCCATCTTCATCCACTCTTCTTCTGCACTCTTCCGCTTCCATCTCGTACGCTAATTACGTTACTAAACCAAATCCTCAAATTTAAATATTCAATCTATTTCAAGAAGGGTATATTATAATCACTAATCAACGGTTCATGATGCATAGTGGCTTCTACGTGCTGCGCTTACTTTTTCCACTTACTCGATCTGTTTCAATCCAAATGTTCATTTAATCGAGACCCAGTTCGTTTGATGATGATGGGTTGTTAGATATTTGGGGTTTGTTTCGTAAAGACTGAAGCTTTATGATTGATTGATAATTTTTGGGTATCTGTGTCAGAGATTTGTTCTTATTGGTGCTTGCTGAAACTGTGTGTTTCATTTGTTGTTTTCTTGTCTGGATTTGGTGACTTGGGTTGGGCTAGAGTTGCTGAGTTTTAGAGATCTGGCGAGCTGTTGGATATCTTGGTAAGTTGAAGTTTTTCAATTTCACATCTTGGCTTTGGTTCCATGATTTTGGATCGTAGGATTGTTGGTTTGCTATGTACTGAATTTTCAAGTTCTTGAGCTCATTAGGCTTAGCTGGTTGTGTGCTTGGTCTCAGCTGCTGGATCTGTAGCTTAGAGTTGCTTTGCTTATGTATGTTTGTATGTTTGAACCTTGGAAATTTTAATTAGACATTGTTACTTGTTAGACTGACTAGATATTAGGTATTATTTCAAATAGATCAGCTTAGCTGCATTGGAAATGATTTGAACAGCTTTTAATAGCTATAAACTTTGATTTGTTTTTAGGTTGTTTGTATCGCTTCAAGATGGATCTTTAATGAGGAGTATAATACAGTGACATAGAATTAATGCACACTCTCAGTCTCAAGTTTCTCACTGTGATCCACTGCTATCATGTTTAGGTGAAGAATGGCTGGGAAGCTGAATCAAGTTGATGGACGGATTAAAAGCTCAGTGTCTATATTCATCGTGGTTGGTCTCTGCTGTTTTTTCTACATTCTCGGTGCGTGGCAGAGGAGTGTATTCAACAAGGGAGTCAATGTAGCAACAGAAGTCACCAAGGTCGCCAAGCCTGTCGCTGAGTGTAGTACTACCCCTAATTTAAGTTTCGAGAGCCGTCATGCAGGTGATTTTGAGTCTCTAAAGGACTCAGATTCGAAGAAAGTTTTCAAGCCTTGTAGTAAGAAATACACCGATTATACTCCATGTCAAGACCAGAAGCGGGCAATGACTTTCCCAAGGGAGAATATGAATTATCGAGAGAGGCATTGTCCTCCAGAGAATCAGAAGTTGCATTGCCTTATCCCAGCTCCGGAAGGGTATGTGACACCGTTTCCTTGGCCAAAGAGTCGTGACTATGTCCCTTATGCGAATGCGCCGTATAAGAGTTTGACAGTGGAGAAAGCAATTCAGAACTGGATTCAATATGAGGGGAATGTTTTTAGATTTCCTGGTGGCGGGACTCAATTTCCGCAAGGAGCTGATAAGTATATTGATCAGCTTGCGTCAGTTATACCTATCAAAAATGGGACTGTTAGAACTGCTTTAGATACCGGATGCGGGGTATGCCATGTTCTTGTTTTCCTCTCGTGCTTTGGTTTTTGGCTTGTGATAGAAAAAGTAATCATTTTGATATTTTGGGTTGTAGGTTGCGAGCTGGGGAGCTTACCTATGGAGTAGAAATGTCATAGCCATGTCGTTCGCGCCAAGAGACTCGCATGAAGCGCAAGTGCAATTTGCTCTTGAAAGAGGTGTTCCTGCAGTCATTGGTGTACTTGGAACAATTAAGTTGCCGTATCCATCCAGGGCGTTTGACATGGCACACTGCTCTCGCTGCTTAATTCCATGGGGAGCAAATGGTGGGATATTCTTGCACGTATACATCATTGATATAAAAATGGCTTACTCTCCAGGATATGTGATTTTTAGTCATTTTTGTTAAACAGGTGGAATTTACATGATGGAAGTTGATCGAGTACTCAGACCTGGAGGTTATTGGGTCCTCTCGGGTCCTCCAATTCACTGGAAACAAAATTACAAGTCATGGCAGAGACCAAGGGAAGAACTCGAAGAAGAACAAAGAAAGATTGAAGAGACTGCAAAGCTTCTTTGCTGGGAGAAGAAGCACGAGAAAGGTGAAATTGCAGTCTGGCAGAAGAGTACAAACCCTGATTCTTGTCGTAGCAGACAGAGCAATGTCCGCTTTTGTGATGCTTCCGATGCAGATGACGTCTGGTACGCGTTTAAGATCCATGATATATTTCTGGACAACATTCCAGTGTTTTTAACTGTTACAAAAGGATGTCATCTTTGTTCTGCATTTCAGGTACAAAAAGATGGAGGCTTGTGTGACCCCATACCCCGATACAAACAATCAAGAAGAAATCGAAACACAATTGAAGCCATACCCAGCAAGGCTTTTTGCTGTGCCTCCTAGAATCGCTAGCGGATCAATCCCTGGAGTAACTGTAGACGCATACCTAGATGATAACAAACAATGGAAAAAGCACGTCAATGCTTACAAAAATATCAACAAGCTTCTGGACACAGGTAGGTATCGGAACATTATGGACATGAATGCTGGATTGGGAGGATTCGGCGCAATGCTCTCATCTTCCAAACAATGGGTCATGAACGTCATTCCCACCATAGCGGACAAGAACACTCTTGGTGTTGTGTATGAGAGAGGACTCATTGGCATCTATCATGACTGGTACTCATATCTAAATTCCTTCTAAGCATTCTTGTATCGTAAAAATGTCATAAAGCTAACTGATATTATCATTGGCTGTTTATAAATTTGTATATAACAATCTCGCCAAATTTTCTCCCAGGTGTGAGGCATTCTCCACATACCCGAGGACATACGATCTGATTCACGCAAATGGTGTATTCAGCCTCTACAAGGGAAAGTAAGTCAATTTCCAACAAGTTGCATTGTTTCGGTTTCTATAATGAACCTATGCATTCCGAATGTTTTTAATCCTATCCTACTAGCAATTTACACGCCCGTTAATTTTATTTCAACAGGTGTGATTTTTCAGACATTCTTTTGGAAATGGACCGCATTTTACGACCAGAAGGTGCAGTCATTATTCGTGACGACGTAGACACAATAGTCCAAGTTAAAATGATAGCTTCAGGCATGAGATGGGACATCAAACTTGTAGACCATGAAGAAGGGCCTCTTGTCCCGGAAAAGATACTAGTTGCCGTCAAACAATACTGGGTGGCTGAAGACAATACTAACGTTACTTCATCACAATGAACCATCGTTCCACTTCCATCAGCAATGTCACTCACTGCATCCTCTACTCCGGCTCGTTCTAACTAATGTCTCTGATCCATCGTGACTTGATCCTCATTCAAAGACAACTAGTGATTTTATGTCTCACAATTCTGGGTGTTAACCAGACAGTTGCATTGCTATGTATTAATATTGTGTTGTTGGATTCTATTTCCAATGAAAATTCCTTTACTTTTTAGTTTTTTTAATACACAAAAAATTTACAAAAATGGGGTTCATTTGTAGGGCTATCTGGACCTTCGAAGACCTGCAAGTTGACGGCCCGTTATCCATCCACCGTCAAGAGAAGGATGTATTCGCTGCTCTGTGAAACCAGCCTGGCGCGGTTCCATCCGGTTCAAGACTCGCTAGATCCAACCCTACGGTCAGACCCATCAAATCACTGTAGAAACGTATTCGCTGCTTTTTATTCTTCTTTAATTTTTTCTTTTTCCATATTTTCCACGTCATTTTGATCACTTCATTTGAATTACATTGAACTGAATTTCTGTCTGACGATAAAAGTACTGAAAAAATGTACAAATTTACGTGGGATTTGATCTAAATAGGACACTATTTGATGTATGAAACTTATAGGCAACAACATACGTAAGCATCCTTATTGAACCCTACAAGTATCATGCTGTCTTTACTCTTTACTTAATTTAGCTCATCATATGCCACAAAAAACACCATCACGAAACATGTCCTCATGTTTCACTCATCATTTTTTGGAACAAAACGTGTTCACTCATTATTCCACACATTTGTCAATTTGTTAAGTAGTTTCTACACGTTCATATTCGAAATGACCTGTAGCACATGAAGGTGAATCAGATCATGTCGTATATAGATTCAGTACGTAGACAACAACGTTTAAGCTGAAACCACATGTATTAATAGTAATGGTTGTTGGAGGGAGCAATAATTGGAGAGGATGGCACCAGCGGGATTAACATTCTGGATTGAACTGAGATGAAATATTGCTTAAAAGAAGTCAGGCTTGTGTCACAAAAATGTTAAGCATACCTGACCCTACTCAAAATTCACTCATTGAAGTTTGTACAATTGCATTGCATGGCTATAGCAAAGCATCAGTCCTATTTATGGACATTTAATGAGAAGATGTTTTTGTCATTTTCAGATCTGAAGGTTGAGGAAGCTCTAGGGTGATCTTTCTGAGCTGAGTTTGAAAAATGGGAAGCAGTGACCAATTTTCACAGTCATTGTCTTTGACTGACTTTAGCAAGATTAGAGATCCTCATTCTCATCATATTTGAATGATGCTGATGTGCGGGTTGAGGTCAAGCTGGCTGAGCTGACTCGGCTAACGAGCTGTTCAGAGTGGAGCACTGATGAGGAGATTGGAGTGTTCAGGGCCGATAAATACTTCAGTGAAGGATTGGAGAGTGAGCAGAAACCAAAGGAGAGTGAGTTTAGGACATCAGTTGTGGAGTTGAGTAAAGGAAAATTGATTTCCAGCCCTGTGAGATCCAAGATCAGCTTGGGAACTACAAGTATCCGATCTGAGTCATCAAGTAGGCATAGCCAAACTGCCTTGCTTCAGAGCTTCCCAAACAAGGAGGAGCTTGGAAGGCGGAGTACTGGAGAGGTACCCCGGAAGAAAGGCTTTCTGTCACGCTTTATATGCAGATGCTCCTGTGTCGGCAATAAATCCAAAAACATCGAAGATCAGCATTTTGACTCAAATGAGGAGCGCAGAGATCAGTTACCTCAGGTCAGAGCAAACCAGCCAGAAAAGCCAAAGATTAAAGATACCAAGATGCTTTTTCATCCATCAATAACACCATTTAAATTTCCTTCACCAAAACTGCTGAGGAGCGTAAAGGATGGCAGCCATGAAAGTCATGTTGCAACTGATTGTCCGGCAACAAGGAATATAAAGAAATCAAGCAGTATTGAAAGGAAGCTAGGCCTTCTGAGCTGGGACGAGTTAAATTCCAAATCGGAGGATGTGAATATTGCATCAACTATATCAGTTGAATATTACACTGATGCTGAGAGCGATGCGAGCTCAGACTTGTTTGAGATAGACAGCTTAACAGGTCAGAAAAAACCATCTTTCTCAAGTCATATACCTGACAGTAGCGCGTCTGGCTACGCAACACCAACAACTTGTTATGCTCCAAGTGAAGCAAGTATAGACTGGAGCGTTGTGACTGCAAGTGCTGTGGATTTCTCCAACATATCAGATTGTGAGGACTTCAAATATCCAAAGTTGGTTCCCAATACTCAGATCAACAGACATGCGGTCACTGAGAAACATAAACAGAACAGCATAAATTCCAGTAACCATTTGACCGATTGCACAGATCACAAAGCGGAGAGAGTGTTAGAAAATATGGATTTGCATAAGACAAGGGATATTGTAAGCTTTCATCAGAGAATGGTACCTTTATCAGGGATCAAAATTCCAAGGTAAGTCAAGCAGACACTGATACTCCGTATTTCATGTGGAATGTACTAAATATATAACAGATGTACCAACAGTCAATCTATGTTTTATTTTCCGAGTAGTTCCACATGATAGGATCTCATTTCCTAAGCGGTCATATCAACTGTTTTTATAGTTGCAAATGAATAGAAAGATTGACATCCTTGGCGACATTCCTTAGAAAGATAAATCCCACTAATGCTATCTAGAAGTCCTTCCTCAAGATGATTATACAATGTGGCGAGTGCAATATGCACACAAGGCACTACGAGCGAATGGTTTGTGAATGGAACTGGTGATATTGGAATTTATTAACATGCGAGTATCTGTGCACAAAATACTGACAACCATCACTAGGGAAAAAACTGCCCTGTAGTGATAAAAAGTGAAGATTGTTGGCTATTAGCAGAACCTTGATCATCTCCTGCTACCTGCATGAATGAGGTTTCCGATAACTTACCAAAATGAATAAAACTTCCAAAATAAAGGTAGCTGTAAATAATACAGGAAGTAGTACCAAAATCTTTGCATCCTCAGCCTCTTAGGTATGCAATATATACTTAACTGACCTCTCTAACATCAAATACATCCAGTAATTCAAAATTAGTATAAGTAGGACAGAGTTCTGTGTAATATTTTACAATATGGGTGCAAGAAGCAAAAATGTGAAAGATTTGTAACACTTAATATGTCTGCCATATCCGCAAGTTTAAGATTCATGTGGTATCTGCCACCATCATATAATTTCAACTGTCATTTAATCCGTTCAACCAAAATAAACAGGCAAAGTACTCCACAACATTAGCCGAAGGGCATATTTTGGCAGCTGAGTTGAAAAGAAAGTAGACCTTAGGGGGGAGGTTGAAGTTGAACTTGATACTTGTTAGGCTTTGAGAACATCTTTTCGGAAGTTGAGCAAAAGTTGCTTGGCTTGCTTGCTGGGGGCTGTGGGAATGTAGATAGAGAGTTAGATGGTTCTGAGGCTGATACAGCCAATTAATAAGCATAGACAGAATAATGGTTTAAAACATGGATAAATCGTTCTGGTATATGAGATGTCTAAAAAGGTTGAATAGAGAATATGAGGCTGTTATACCTTTTGCTTTGGTCTGCTTATTGGTTTCAAGGACATTGGACTTCCATTCATTGTAAGCACCTTTATCTGCTATTTTTCGCCTTTTGTAGCTTGAAAGCTGTTATACACAAGATAAAGGGTTTAGAAACAATGACGTTGTGGTCTAATCTAGCAAAGACAAAGGAAATATGATACCTCTGTGTCCTCATCAGAGAAGTAGCCACCATCCTCAATCATTCGCTTTCCAGGCAATACATCTAATAAATCTAGACAGGAAATAAAATAAATTATATACGGATGAAAATCATTACACACAAATATGTGCATTCACAGTGACAATAATCTTCTTTCAGAATGGTAAAGATCTCTAAGAGAGCGGCAATAGAGGATTTAGTGATACCTCGGTTTCCCTTAATCTCCCTAGGATCTTTCTTCTCTTTCGCAATACCAAAACTATCAAACATAACTCTTGCATTGAATTAGAGACCTGTTAAAGAAATATAATCTTTGGCAACCAGTATACCATTTATGAAAGCAGTAACCCCAACTTAAATTGATTAAACCCATCTTAAAGAAAATGTAACACATCAGTTCTTACACTTGCAAATTCGGCAACAGATGTGCCACAGACTTCAATCAACTTCATTTTGTCCACCTTCAGCTGTTGACAAAAATAGAACAATCAGAAAAACACCTGCAAATGATTCTTACGGCTTCACTTGTAAGTCGTTACCAAATATCTTTAATCAAAACTTACATTTTGCTTCTTAGCACACAAATAAAATGCCACAGCAGTAAAAACAGGCCTGGTGAAGTCTGCACATTCCTTCCTCGAAGCAGGCAATGATGCTAGAAAGCGGTCTTTGTATCTGAGTAATATCGACAAATTACACATCAAGAATTAGTACACGAAGCTATGTTGCATATACAATTACGAACACCGTCATGCAGATAATCAAACACTCCATATGAATCAAAAATCAGTACTTACAGCAATAACCCCCTTTTCACAGTTGGAATGAGTCTCACGCATCCAAACTGGATACCCAGCTCTCTAATATCCAGCTGCGTCCTTCACAAAAAACATTTGACATCACAAAATGAGAAATACACACATAAACACCAAACACAACCAATCAGCATTCTTCTGATCCAAATGAACAACTCACTTGACACCAAGTCCATGTTGCAATGAATTAAACGACCGAATGTACGCCTTCTCAGACATTCCACTCAACTTGATCGCCATCTCCCTACTAAACATCACCTGCGCCCTGAAAATCCATCCAGCATCAAAAAATACCACATCAATCACTCGTCACCCAATCAATTACTGAACGTTACAAAAATCAAATACATAAATTAAATCAATCGTTACCTGGTCGCAGCGATCTCCAAGCATATCACAGCCTTGCAAACCTCACCCTATCAAATCAATCAAATTCAAAAGATGGCTACAAATAACCAACAGATTCAGATTTAAATAAAATGTTCAACTTACGACGCCGATGACGGAGGAGTCGAACTTGACGTCGCACATCCGACGAAACTCAGCGGCACGTCGCACAACGTGCTTCGAATCTTCCAACCCTAACCGCTTCGCCAGATCGGTCAGATCCATTTGCGAGTACGTTGGCGGCGGCGATGAGGTTTCGAGGGCTTAGGGTTTAGAGAAATTGATGGCGGGAACATTTTACTGCTTCCTTGAAGTTTTGGCGCTTTGAAAATTATCTCAAAATTAATGATCGTTAAACAAATGACTAATATACCCTTCTGCATTTGATGGAAAATAAGTTATACACGCTCCTTAAAAAAATATTTGTACTCATTCCTTCCGACTAAATTTGTCAACTTTTTTATTATTATTTATATATTGATCAAAGTAGAGAAATATTGAGGAAAGTATAACTGATTATCTCCCTATTTAGAATTCGGGAGCAACTTTTGACGGTTCAACCGTTCTTAATTGTCGGTTACTCCAACAAAATGCATAGCTTTTGACGGTATCAACGGTTCTTAGTTGCCGGTTATTTTTTGTCGCCCACGATCTCCCAAACCATCACCTCTCAACCGCATTTGATTTAGTTTGCGATTATCATTCAATTAATTCATAATAAAATATCAACAACAAAATGCACAAGTTAAACTGTGCATTAACTACTAGTTTGATTAATTAATGAGTAACAGTAAATTATTTTAGGGTATTTTTATTTTGAAAAATATTCAGTGTACCAAAACGAGTTTTAATTTAGTATAAGCAATAATATTACGCATAAATATAAGAGAAAATTAAAATATTATTTAAAGTTGAACTAGTCCTACAAAAACAACTCAGAGTGCAACAAAGTATAATGATTTGCAATTTGATCCTCCAACTCCCACAAAAATCCATCACACATCCCCATCCCAAAATCCCCACTTTCTTCCGCCACATTCGGAATCCCCAATTCATCATCTGACGCCTCTGCTAACCGCCTCATCACACTCTCCACCGTTTCCTCCTCACTCACCGATTCTCCATATCCTATTGAAATATCCTCCTCTAATGACGTCAGGAGCTCCCAACAGTTCTCCGCTGGCTCATCCTCGTTAAATGTGGCTTTCTGTCTCTTGGGTTCTTCGATTTCGGCGTCAAGTTCGGATCTTGGCCGCTTACTCTGTTGGATTTCCGACATTATTGCTATGGTTTTGAGGAACTGAGACGGAGAATTGATGAAGTTCAGGTTGGTCGGAATTAGGATGATGAGAGAGAAGGGAGTTTAGCGGAATTTAAAGATGTTTGAAAATATGGGGTCAATCTGTAAATATATTGGAAATGGAGGGTCTTTTCCAATATTTATGAATATAAACGTATACAAATTTATTTTATGGAAAGAAATTAAGGATGACATGTATTAATTCGTAGACATCATCGCAACCGTTGATTCTCAATAATCTAATGGTTGAGAATGATAACAACGGTTGAGATTGATAACCGTCATTTTCAACCGTTCGTGTATTTGCATAATCAAATACATATTTAAATTAAAAACCAACTTAATTTCAACAGTCCGATCAATCAAAATTAAAAATTGAAATCGTGTTCTTCCGTCTTATAAAAGTTACTTGTCCCTGGATCAAAAAGTTGTTTAAGTTGTTGATAAAAATACAAAAATATTCCTCATATTAAATAGCATTAAAATTGTAAATGCATCTTTCAATTCGATCTGAATCACGGTGTACTTGTTTTGTCAATGAGTGCATACACGTAGCTTCATGTTTGCATTAGGTATCCTTCCTAAAACATTGTTGTCTGGATCATGCTGGAAGTGGAACCAAAATGCATCTTATCATGTGCAGCTAATAATGAATCTACACCACGCAAGCATATTGTGATCTGGACTTTACTGATACATGATTGGCATGTGGGAGTTTGTCTATGGGGTCTGGCAGCTGGTCAGTGCACGAAATGATATGCTGAACTGGAAGTTGGGTGTATAAACATTATGTAGATTTATTATGATTAGATCAGCTTAGTGTTAATTATCAATAAGGTCCATTACATTCGATGGCATTGGATTTGATGATTGTTAAGTCGATTATTGGCATATTGCATGATTGACATTCTGTTAAAGTAATTTAGTGGAAGTGTTATAATGATCCAAGGTGGACATTAGAAAATCTGAATTAGTGCGGGTTATTGAGATTTCATAATTCGTTGAATCTCTGTTGAATCTGAGATAATTAATTTTATGTCGTTCGTTGTTAACTGAAGTATCTAGCACGTAACACTTTTTTTTTGTTCGAAGTATCTAGCATGTAACACTTGAATGGTAAAGATATCACATGTCCAATGTAAATACATGTCGTTATCGTTAGAAGAAACTGACTTCAAACTGTTAACTCATAGTGCATTTTCTAACTAAGGAATTTTGTACTTTACTGATATAACAGTACTTGTAACTTGAATGGCTTAGTAGTTGACACATTACATGCAATTTGGAGATGAGAATGAATCCATGGGACCATTTTTAGAGCAAAGTGTGGGACAAAAGGCATATCTTATTCTTCAAATGAAAATTATGAAGCCATCTTTTTCTTATCCAAAAGGTGAGAGGAAGAATAACATTTAGTTGAATATAGAATAAGTTTTACATTTGAATAGTATCAAATGTAGTAATAAAGAGTGTCTTTCAGGACACCACCTCCATCATATGGTTTGGTACACTCCATTTGGTTTGGGGTGAAAAGGGTTAATTATGTGAAAATGACATAATATAAATCTGATTCTATATATATCTTTCGTATATAATGTAAGAGTTAATATCGACAATTTCTTTTGAAACCACAATTCACATCTTCATAGTACATTTTCATATTTTTACTAATTACTCACATGTTAAATGTAATATCTGTGCTTATCGGTTTAAACTTAAACACTTGAATGAAACCCACAAGGCCAATTTATACTTTGGTAGCACCAATTTAGTTTAGGAAGGTTATATGAGCATATATTGAGAACATCCTTAAAAACTAATTTTCCTCACCAGACACCACAACCACAACATTTGAGATTCTTGACATGTTATTATTCCCTTGGGTTCAAATTCTTTCTTTCTTAAGAAGCACACAAGTGTTCATAGTATGCTAAAAAGCATCATATATATGTTCCAATGTGGTGCGATTGAAGTGGACATTTTCCGAATAACCCGAAAAAGAAATTTAATGTTAAACAAACATGTTGCAATTTGCTAACCCATTAACCAGTTAAAGTGTCAAAAGTACATAACATACTGAAAAAGTTTCACAAAGAAAATGTCTATAAATGCTTCAACAGCATACAGTTTAAGCTATGGGAATGACTTCAGTGATAAACGGGCGTCTATGAAGAAAACATTGTGTTTAATGTTGAGTAAATTTGTGAAGTTTCATGTGTCCTGAATAAAAACATGAATATGACGTTACATGAAAAGCGAGTAAAAAATTACCCATTTGCAAGAATCACAAGCCCCATTCGCAAACAATCATGTAATATCAAGAATGAGCAAGAGAATGGCTTATAAGGAGCCAACGAAAGCAGCATCGACCATCGACTCCTTAGCATCCCATGACCGCACAATTATACACAAAATTCCCTGTCCTGGATGGAGTTCTAGCGAGTAAATTCCATTGAGCTGGACCTTCGCTAGGTACCCAAGAATTAATATCAATAAATCCTTCACCCTGGGTTCTAAGACCACCGATTACAATGAGTCGATCCCCACAACCTCTGAACGCAAGACCCCAGCCGTTCATTGAGACAGCACACTCAGGCAATCTGCCAACCGAAAACCAAATTCTCCTCTTTTTATCGTATTTCTTTACCTCCATGTCGGAATAGTCCGCAGCGTATAGCTCATTATTAACTACAGCCACTAAAGGTGGTGCCTCAGTCGCAGGCATGTCGTTTTCCCTAGTTGCCGCACTTCGTCCAGGCGACATATTGGGAATCTCTGTCCAGGTTTCGGTCTCTAGATCGTATTCTTCACCACATGACAAAACCTTTGACTCAGTTCCACCTATTCCTCCAATCACGTAAAACTTTTTATCCATGAACACTCCAGAGCACATCTTTCTCGGCTTATTCATGTTGGGAAGCCTCTTGAATGTTTGGGTCTCGGAGTTATAAAGCTCAGCGGAATTCAAAATATTATATCGAGAGTCACATCCGCCTGCTAAGATGGCTATCTCACCAAGACTAGCAGAACCAAACAAACATCTCGGAGTATTCATACTCATCCCGGACGACCATGAATTTGTCAAAAGACTGTATCTATAAATGACTAGCGACATCAACTCTTTACCGAAGACAAGAAGCTCTGTACCCACAGCTAAAGATTCCTTATCAGAAAATATGAAACATTCGTTAACCGGCATTCTAGGTAAGCGCATCCAACGATCACGGAAAGGATCAAAAGCTTCCCATTCAAGCAAATGACAAGAGAAATAAACCCAATGCTCAACGAACCCGTTAAGCCTCCGCAGTCTATACAACTCCCCACTCCTAACCAACGATTGAAAACTCTTGTTCAGCATCGCAATTGAGCCATAATCAGATCTCGAACACCTAACCAAACAGTTAACTGATACATCTCGTCCAATGAAGCTTATAAGTTCACCCCTAGAAGAATCTCCAGCATGACTTTTATGACCGTTAGTACCGTTCTGTTCCGTAAGCTCATCTGGCGTCTTGAACTCTTCAGTATCTTCCCGATCACCAAAAGTTTTGAACAATTTTCTCAACCTGACATCCTCATTAACTTCCCATATCTTTAAAGGACGCTTGCCTTCAATGACTTCCAGCCTCGGAGTCATGCACACACGCTTGCAGCTTGATTGATACCCCCTCGATACAAGGTACGACTCCAACATTTCACGATAATCCCACGGAATTATAAACACACGAATCAACACTTACCTGTTCAAAAATCACAAAATAATCTGTTTACAACCTGCTTGAAACAAGTCAACACAATCACAAAATCCAAAGCTCAATAAATCACACATCTTTAACTCAACAAAAAAAGGCAATCTTTACTCTGTTTCAATCATTTTATTTCCATGGCTTAATCAAACCCTAGTCAATCTTAACAGCCAACGATCGATCCAACCCAATCAACGCCCAAAATCAAATCTTTATAAAAACAAAACAACCCTCAAATCCAGATCACATAAAAATTTCCGCAAAACAAGATTCAATACAAAAACGAAAACCCCAAATCCGATCAATCAATCAAACACAAACAGAATCCCAAACAAACGATTTTCACAACAAATAACAAACTGGGTCAATCGCAGATCTATAAAGGTCAAGCCTTTACCAATCAATACACCGAAATATACCGATTTAAGGTGATATAAGTAGTTAAATAATGCGAAATCAATGCAAGAAACTTACTAATTGGATAGTGAAAAGTTTGCCAACTGATTGGGAAATTTTTGATTAATCAATTGAATTCGACAATCTCTGCCTCCGTCTCTTTCTTCCTTTCCCTTTCAGCTCGTTGCAGCTCCAGTTTTTCGCGTTCCACCCAAAAGTTAAATTTCTCTCTCTGGAAACTTAACGAGAGATCGGAGCCGGGGGAGACGAGCAGAGCAGAAGAAACCGGTAGAGAATTAAGAGTAAGAAGAAACTTTAATAATTACAATTTAGTCCTTTTAGTTTTAAAAGTTGACGATTCTTTCCCTTTTGACGGCTGTAAAAATGTACACGTGGCGGGGTTGAAGTGTTTGGGCGGCGGCTCAGCCGTGCAGGGTGGATTTGTATTTGTGTTAGGGTGTTTGTCGTTTTGAGTTTATTGATTGTCGTTTTAATTGAGGTGGTTTTAGAGAATGAGTTTGTGGTTGTGGTGGTGGGGTTGCTTTATTCGGTTTTCTCGCTTAGAGTGCAATACTTATCTGTTTAGCGGCGGAGTGAATTGCTGACTTGTCAAACAGTAGATTCGTACTTTATTTATTCAATGTTTGATTTTCAATATCTTCATTTATTTTGAATTGTAATCAGATCTCATTCATACAATAATTTTTTGTAGTAAATTAAATTAAACGTTTGAAAAGAATTTTTGTAAAGCGATCCCTTTCTAGTTATATATAATGTATAGGGTAAGTGTTGAGATCAAAGAAGATACTAAATATAAGTAGGACGGTAAAATATGATCAGAACATTTAATCTTTTAACTTGATGGTTGTGATTCGTTTGAACATTAATAAAATTTGGAGATTTATATGAACAAAACGCGCGACGGTTATATTTGAAAATTATTAATCTCAACTGTCGGATTGATAAAAATCAACAATTATTAATAGTCACACAAAATTATATATAATTTAATGTCACAAAAATTAATTTGTACATTAAATGCTACATTAGTTTATAATAAACTCAATCAAGCTCAATATTTTTATTTTACAAGACAAGGTGTATAACTACCCAGTATATAAAATACAAATTAGTAAATTAACGATTATTTTTAAGCCACAATTTATCTCCATAATTGTCAATAAAAGCGATACGTAATGGGAAAATGGCTTGTTTGTAATTAGCCTAATCACTTACGTGATAGACTAGGAGTAGCACGGCGTCGTATTTTGACGAAGAAAGTAAAGGTAAACAAGTGGGATCGTGCGCGGCACGTGAGTCTAATTATTAAAAATCACGATTACTCCGATTTTAACGATTTCATTAATAAAAATTCAAACACACGAGCCGGCAGATAATGGCGAGACTATTGAAAAACATTTTAGTTGTATGGAAAGCTGTGCCACGTGTCGGTGCACGTGAGAAGCCCACGCGAGTTATTGAAATTATTTTAACAATATATTACGTATTAAATAATTAATACATTTAGAATAATTGACTATGCCACCTTCGTTTTGTATTATATAATATTATCTTGCTGTAACACTTGTTATGAAATTATAATTAATAGCCGCCTATGTGTTTAATTATATTTGATGTTTAACTTACATGCAAACAAATCGAAATAATTTAAAACGCATCGTTTGATATTGTATTAAGCAATACTAATATTAATATACGTGCAATGTTATATGATATTTAAATTTCTTAAACACAACATATTGTACGGAGTAGATTTTGAATCACAGTACACAATGTATTATATTGTACATTTTATTAATAATTAATATATTATTTTGCTTGGCTACAATTAAATTAGGCTTCTCAGTGCAGCAGAATTATTTTTTAAATTATTTCAGTGAGAGAAGCTTAATTTTTAAAATATTTGTGCGTATTTGCAAAAATGTCTTTCATTAGCAAACCAATTTGGAATAAAATTATAAACACATTGACAGACGAAGACGGTACGAATCATTCGATGCCACGTGTTATGAATATCAAAATGACGTGGTGAATTGCGCTTCATTATTGGACGGTGAGGAAAGAAAGTGAAGTGCACAGTCACCGATGACAATTATTTCGTTTGGAGATTAGAGAAAAAGTAATCCAAATCGTCCCCACTTAATTGTTTAATTACTTTTGCCAAACAACTCCTTATCTCTTATCCTACCATTGACTTTTAAATAAACCTTTTATTTTATGTTATCTTTTTTAATCTATTTAAATAGTTATATTTCATCAAAAAAAATTGTGAACTATTTTATAAGAGTAAAATAAAGCTAAATTTTATATTTAAATACTCACTTTCACTAATTTAAGCTTTTTAAAACCAATCCAAATAATGAAACTTGAAACTTCTTTGATATATCCTTATTTTTTCCAATAAACATTTCGAATTATGAGTTCGGGGTTTATCCAGTACTTGAACAATGTATAATTTTTTTACTTTAAAAGGAATGCATAAAGCTCAAGTTTTCCTAAGACATTCATTCACCTATAAGAAAGATTTATGATGTTTACATCAACGTATACGCCGTTTTAGTTGAATTGGGTTGTTCATTTCGCTATACAAGAAACTGTGGACCATCTTTTACTATATGAAGTTATCCTTGTTTATTGTGTTTGTAATTATATGACGATCACACATTTTTCCATAATATTGTGAAGCTGATTAGTCCTAAATATGATTCTTTTTAATTTATAAATTCTAATATGACTTGACATCTTTTTTGGAGCTTTTTCGTATTTCCATTTTCTAAAAAGAAAATTTGGATACGTTACTTTGACTTGTTCAATTAGATAATGATGTATTAATAAATCCAAATTATGAGCTTCCATATCTAGTCAGCCATGAAAAGGATATGGCTGGCTTTGTTGTCGGCATTGAACTTGATTTGATGCAAACTTGTGTGCAAATTAGAGTTGGAAATTAAACATACAGCTCGTCAACTTTACACACAAAAATTGAAAATTTAATAGGTTAATTTAATTATTGTAGTTTTGAATTCAGTCGAGCACCAAGACAACAAAATCCTGATGATGAGATGAGAGTAAATAAATCTCCATTCCACTAAATAGTTTGTTAACCATTTTGTCAATTGACAAGACGTGAGTTTGTTCAGTTCTCAAAAGCATATTTTAATCCAAAATAATTTTAAAGTCATAAGTAAAACACATGTTTATGTCTTTTGTTTAACTTTATCGTAGCATTAATTGACACGGGTCCCTCTGTTTGATGTCAAATTATCAACTCAACAGATTTGCAAATATATTTTTTGTAAAACATTACGTGCATTTTGTCAATGATTAAATAATACTTATGTTAAGGCAGAAGCTTCATACGCCTACTTTTTTCTTATTTCCCAAGCTTGGATTATCATTGAGTAATTAAAGTAATTAACTGTATGATTTAACATTGAAGTCATCCGGGTCAACATGTGTTTTTCGTTAAGGAACAACTTAAGACCGAGTCTAAGAATAAAAAGAGCAATGATGGGGTGTTAGGCAGTTGTCATCATCATAGATTATTAATGATAAAGTAATTAAGGTTGTAGTTAAAATGCACCATCATTAACATAAGTGGTTTATGTTTGTGTTTAAATGGAATAAACGTGACAAATGACACAACAGTCAAACTTTATTTTGATCTTCATTTTAGGATACCCATATATAGGCATTTAAAGCAAGTACTATATTACTTATAGATCTGATAAGTTAGGCTTTTAAGGAATCTTGCACTAAATTGAAGGCCTTAATCAAGCACCAATCTTGGTTAATCACATGTTTATTCTAATTAATTGCACAAGGGAGTAGCCGTTTAATAGTTAGCCATGTATTGGGTCTCTGGTTTCATAATTCGATGATTCGAGCATTCTTGAATGCATTTACGCCTTTAGCCCGAGTTCTTCAGTTCATGAGCGATGTAAGAATAATTTTTTTTAAATCTGTTTTATTTTAAATTGCAAACGAAATTCAAACTAATTTTGCTTACCAATTAGAACAATTCGGCCCCTTTACTGCCCAACAACTTGGCCCATTTGTAACGGTAACTTCGGCCCAGCACTTTAGCCCAATCGCTCTTCACATCATGGAGAACATGCGTTCTCATATCATACGACTCTTCCAGCCAAGAAATGTTGCTTGGTAGGCAAAGCTCATTTTTTGGGAGAACGAGATGTTGATCACTGTAATAAAGTGTCATATTCCATCTGCTTGAAAATTGCTATAACTACAAGACATATTTCCAGGTGTATTTTCGATTAAAGCCGACATATAGGAGGCCAACACATCACATGGTGAAAATAACATATAGGGAGGCCAAAGCATGGCATATGTGTATCAACAATCTCCAACAACATGCTATCAAGCAAGTTATGTCCACGATAGCGGCAGAAACTGACTACAAAACATCCTCACATGAGAATTGAAGTAGACTTATTCCTTACTAAGTACAACAAGGAGACCATCACTGACCCATCCCCTCCCACAAACTTGACACATATTCTCAAATTTTTATTGCACTTCAATAATATACAGCCAGGAAGATGTTAGTAGATAACGTTTTCTTTCTGTTGATGCTTATTCTAAGAATTTCAAGTCAAAAGAACATACATTTGAGAAGCAAACTAGAATTAGATCATGATGAGAGAGCGATCTGTGATTATTTTTCACTAGAAAGGTTTCTAACCGAAGTGATATAAGGGTTAATTAAAGAGGGAGTTACATGTGCGTATTGTCCCATTTGGTAGACCTAACTGATTAACACCGACTCTTCTTTCGGAGGAGAGGTCCCCCATGTACATAAGAGGCCACAAGCCAACACCATACTCTACTGTTTTGTGTTGTTAATATTGTCTGCTTCACACTCAACCTCTAGTTTTGGATCATTCATTAAATGCTTGTGATTTTTTTGATTACATTAAATGCTTGTGATTTTTTTGATTACATTAAATGCTTGTGATTAGTGCATCAAGTTTTTTGAAAAAATAAGCAAGATCATGTGTTCTTGGAAGATGTGTAAATCGTATAATTTAGTGAGAGGTTAGGGTAATCCTACAGGCTACAAGTTATGTCCAAAGGCCAAGTGGTCGGCTGATAATCATAATTAACCTTGAATGTTCATACAAATCACATTTGTCACTTTCTGCTAGTCATTTGATCTGTTATACCAAATGGTTTATATCACTACATTAGATGCAATCTTCAAAGTATTTGTCTTCATAAACCCCAACACCAACATCAAAATCTTTAATCTCACAATATTGTTGTGTCCATGGTGACCTGAACACCTTATCTACATCATGTCTCTTGATATATTAATTGTGTCATCATCTCTCTACGACTTGTTTGTCTCTATCTTCCACCAGTCAGTCGATCACTCTATAGTACTCTAAGAACTGTGCTATTTTAAATGCTGTGCATCATTCCTTATTTCTTATATCATCTTTCTTCGCAGATATACAAAACAGCAGACAACCATAACTATTAGTCTTATTTCTCTTGCTATCAGCTTGTGATAAGTAAAGCTTTTAGCACATGTCTAGCAGAAGTAGATCATCTCGCTCCAGGCATTCATCTTCCTCCAGCGGAGGGTCTTCCAGCAGAATCTCAGAGGATCAGCTTTTGGATCTCTTGTCCAAGCTGCAACACTTGATTCCCGAGGCTCGCTCGCGGCGATCTGGGAATATGGTAAGCAGATATATATACTAGCGGCCTTATTCTTGTATATTGGCGTTTTGGCATTAATTGAAATATTTCCGGCCATTGTGTGGTTACAGGTATCAGCTTCAAAGGTATTGCAAGAGACTTGCAACTATATCAAGAGTTTGCATCAGGAGGCTGATGAGTTAAGCGAACGGCTAGCAGGTTTATTGGCATCCATGGATGTTGACAATGCCCAAGCTCAAATTATAAGAAGTCTTCTCATGTAATGAGGCCTTATTGGAGCCCTACTCGTCTCTCTGATATCACGTATCTGATTGTACGCTCAACATGTACGAGTATATATGTTCGCAGCGAATATTATATATATCTTGAAGCTGTCTCATTAGGTTTGATCATTCAGTTTACTATGATGATCATTATGTTGCTCGCTATGATGACGCCATTTGCTTTTATATACCCAAGAAATAAAATCGACTGCTCACATTTTATGAGAATGCGGCATGCAAATAACTTAAAATCACCTCTCAAAGTTCAGACAAGTCATGTCTTTTCATCTTTTGATGTTACGCAATGTCTGGAAACGAGTCAAATACATTAGAGTTTCATCATGTGTAGTGTAAGAATCTAAGTTATGATATTATAATTATCTTACAATTTTACATTGTCTGTATTTGAGATCTCGTATGTAGGATTGAGTTCTAGTAGAACATTAAAAATTTATAAGATATAGAGACGTAATCTCAATCATTAATTTAGATTAATCTAGCGGTTGAAATTAAATTAAATTTTTTAATTAAATTTAATTATAATAAATTAGCAAAAAACACGGAGCGATTAGTGAATGACGGTTATTAATATTAACCGTTGAATTAATAGAAATCAACGATAGAGATGAAGTTCTTTGTCTCATATAAATTTATTAGTCTTTCTCAAACCTTTTCAAATCTCTGCAAAATCAAACCATATCTCTGCAAAAAGTTTGCAAAATCAAACCATATCACTGCAACTTTCATTAATGCAAGTGATGACTACTCTAAGCACATCTCCATTCTTTGCCCAAAGCAGCGGAGTCCATTAATCCTCCATTTTTAGGGTTTTCTAATTCCCTATTATCTCCCATAGTCCCCATTCAAATCTCTTCTCTCCGCCATTTCTTACTTGATTAGTTACATATCTCCGAATAGTATCCAAATCTATGAAATCACGTTATCCTATATATCTAATCTTGTGTTTTGAAGCTTACGTCACAGTGCTTTCCATTGAATGAGAAAGATAAAACAATAAACTAATGAGAAATTATTATATGAATCAAGCCCTAACTACTACATCAAGATACATGGAAATTGAATAATGCTGGCATCCTTCAGTCTATACTATATATATAATTCAACTCGACAGGATTGCACGGATCTCGATGGGCAGATCTCCCGTGTCGATTTACTATATGCAGATTGTCTTTATATTAGAACATGTTCTGGCTTTGATGAATACTGTATCTCAATCTTTACTTCATACAGTTAATGGTATATTAATGGCAACATGTTCTTCATCGATCAATGGCTGAAACTTATATGTATAAAACTCAATAGAGACACCTAGCTGAAAGATCATAATCTAAACCTAATAAACTTCAATTCTCAACCCAGTTGGAACTGGTCTATTGGAGTTTATTATGTTTGATACTGAGTTACATTTAATTTCTCTAAATAAAAATATTCAAGTTTCAAGCTAATCATTTAAGACGACTCATTGACCCTTCTTTTATATCTTAATTGCGTACCCGCTAATGTCACATACACTATGCTAGTACTGATGTATAACCTATATACATCGGACGACCTTTCACGACGAAAGTACACACAAAAAAGTACAATAATGTTCTTAAAATGTTTCTTTTGATTTCCAACTTGCTTTAACTACATTGGCCAAACTAACGCCGATGCTATGTGGGCTAATCACAAATAAAAAATTTAACCGTCCAAATATTATGATAAATTTGAGTTTCAGAGGTGCGGTCCAAAATTCAATATGTTTGGAACGGTTTCGAACATCTAGAACTTGAAAGTGTATTCGGATTCCGGATATTATTTGAACTTTATGAACATCCTGAGTGAAATGTATAAACAGAGACAGCGAGACGAATGGTACGCGCAGAATGACGAGCGAGAGAAGAGCGCGATTGTCGATTTTTCAAAATTGAGTTTGCTTGGATTGCAAGTCAAGCGAAACAAAATGAGCCGGTTGATGAATTGGGCCACTGGAAAGGGCTCAACATTTCAAAATGTTTTTGGGCTAAACGTTTAACAAATGCCCAATAAGAACCCACGGCAAAGTGAATGCAAGCCCATTGACATTAACACCAACAAATCGAAATCGAGGCATTTTAGTTGGAATTTGATTCGATAATATTTTATAGAAATGATTTTTAATTAATTATCCGTAATGTTAATCATAATTTTTTTAGTTTTTATATTAAATATTAATAATTGTTTGCAGTAAATTACACGAGAAAATATATTTTAAAATAGTAATAAAACAAGACACCGACATGATTTAAAAGGGTTATAAATAAACAAATTATATAAATTACAAAACTTGAGCTTTTCTCTGGTCAAAGCAAATATTCAACATTCTTTTCTCAGAAAATTCAACGATATACGAAACCCTAGAAATTCCCTGATCTCGATTCCACACGATCAATTCCCCAATCCGAACTCAAATTCGGAATGCGCTCGCTCTGAATCATCTAATTGTAAAAAAGTCGCGAAATATGGATTCGGTGTCGATTCGATTGCCGTATCGGAATTTGAAGCAAGCGGAGGTGGAAATGGCGGGAGTGAATGACGTGGAAGATGAGCATCGGATCGAGCTTGATGATGACTCTTCTAGGTTTTCAGATGTATTGGGATCGCCGGATCTGACTACGTCGGGTCATGTTCCGTTGCAGCAGAATAAGGATTGTAGTTTGGTGGTTTTGGTTTTAAGTTGTATGGTTGCAGCTGGTGTGCAGTTTGGTTGGGCGCTTCAGCTATCTCTTTTGACACCCTATGTCCAGGTTTCATTTGTTTCTTTAAGTTTTGGTTGGAATTTGAATTTTTGGGATGATGTTGATGCTGATTGGTGATAAATCGCTAATTAGACCTTTCAGTTTGATAGTGAAGGTGTTTGATAGCAAATATTACCAGTAAGTAGAATATATTCAATCATGAAGCTTTAGACACTTGACGTGATGGAGATGGTGAAGGTGTTTTTTTCCCTTTAAGGCCTTTCCAGATGTCATAAAATTTAAAGCAATTTTTTTGGGGATCACTCAGATGTATGTACATGATTTGAGTTTGTTTTTAAATTAGTGAGGGTCATTTATTTTGTAAATGCCATGTTAAGGAGTCTGCTTGATTTTCTGTCGTTCAAAATGACACTGCCAAAGAAGGGATATTGTGTTTCAAAGCTCTTGAGTATAATGCGGTTTTATATTTTTACCTAGTTGACCTTTGGTTGTTATACGGTGCAGACACTTGGAATAGGGCATGCATTTTCTTCGTTTATATGGCTTTGTGGTCCGATTACTGGCCTTGTGGTGAGTGCCTTCAGCATTCTCATATTTTTTATCAGTCTGAAATAATGTGGGTGGACTCCTAGTGCCTAACGGTGTGACTAGAAAGAATTTGTTCTGTAATTGTTGCTGCATACATATATAGGGCACTGTTCAAAACATTTAGAGACTTAATAATTGCTGATTGATATCATCACACTGCAGGTCCAACCTTGTGTTGGTATATGGAGTGACAAATGCACTTCGAAATATGGAAGAAGACGGCCTTTCATTTTTGCTGGTTCAATTATGATATCATTGGCTGTGAGTGTTTTAAATATCTTATTTTTAGCGTCTCTTTTTAACACTTTCCTTCTCAAATTATCTGAAACTTGTCATATAACACAGGTGATTATTATCGGGTTTGCTGCAGACATAGGATATTTATTAGGTGATACCAAAGAGCATTGCAGGTTATACTGCTATATATTGTAACTTGAATTTCCATTACCATGGTACTGCAATTAGTTGCTGACCAGTTTATCCGATGCAGCACTTTTAAGGGCACACGTGTAAGAGCTGCTTTTGTCTTTATAATTGGTTTCTGGATGCTTGATCTTGCTAATAATACAGTTCAGGTTGGTTTTGTTGTTAATCAGAAAAGTTGGATACTGGGCAATTCATAATGAGTTTGTCTTTCTTACAATTTTCAGGGTCCAGCTCGTGCTCTACTTGCTGATCTCTCAGGTATATTCCCTTTCACTTGATGAAAAGAGGGAAATTATAAATTTTGTACTCACAAGTTATTAAGAGAGCGGCTTATTTGTCAAATGGATTAGGCCCTGACCAACGAAATTCAGCGAATGCTATCTTTTGTTCATGGATGGCTGTGGGAAATATTCTAGGATTCTCTGCAGGTTCAACGGGAGAATGGCATAGGTAAATTAGTAAACTTTAATATAAATAACAATAGTATTTGTATGAAGTGGTTCTCTATTTTATTTACTTTAGTTTGTACTTATATATTTGACCCACAACCACAATCACGTTATAATAAGCAACACACTTGGCGGACATTTAGCCTTCCGCTGTTTACAGCTGTTTGTATATTGATCTTTCTGGTTCACCGATTGACTCTGGTGATTGTTAATTCTGCAGGTGGTTTCCCTTTTTAACTAGCAGAGCTTGCTGTGAAGCTTGTGGAAATCTCAAAGCTGCATTTCTTATTGCAGTGGTAGGTAACTTATTAGGCTTGGTTATATATGGATGCCTTTGGTTCTGTGTCTTACTGACTCTGAAAATCTTTCATTTCTATTTTGAGAAGTTATGAATGGGGGCTTGGTTGGTTACACATGCTTATCCTATAAGTCATGTCTCTTTTATAATCTGCAGTTTTTCTTGACTTTCTGCACGCTCGTAACTGTGTATTTCGCAAAAGAGATTCCTCATACAGAGATTCAACACCATCGCTTGTCAGACTCAGCACCTTTATTGGATGATCCTCATCAAGAGAGTTCTGAGCATTCGGGGAAGAAGCATCATGCGTTGAATGATGGTCATGGGAAGGTTTTAAAAACTAAGAAAGATCTCGAAACTGTTAAAAGCAATATGAACAATCATTTCTCAGTTGAGGAAGACCAAAGTAATGTATACAACGACGGGCCTGGAGCAGTCCTAGTAAATTTGTTGACAGCTGTTCGGCATTTACCCCCTGCAATGCATTCCGTTCTTATAGTTATGGCATTGAGTTGGGTAAATACTCATAAATCGTTGATGTACATATTCTTAAATCAGTGTTAAAACAAATATTTATTTTCTTAAATGATGGCTTTATTATGTATGCAGCTCTCTTGGTTTCCCTTTTTCCTTTTCGATACAGATTGGATGGGGAGGGAGGTGTATCATGGAGATCCAGGCGGAAATACCACTCAAATGAAAGCATATGATCGTGGGGTTCGGGAAGGTGCTTTTGGCTTGCTTTTGAATTCAGTAAGAACCTGTTTAAGGACCGGCATTTTGTCTTTCCTTTTGCTCATTCAGCCTGTTCCTAAGTGAAGGATACACTCAAACCTTTAAGGTTTATCTTTGCACAGGTTGTTTTGGGTATAAGCTCTTTCCTTATTGAGCCAATGTGCAGACAACTTGGTGCTAGACTGGTATGGGCAATGAGCAATTTTACTGTCTTTATCTGCATGGCTGGCACTGCTATAATCAGTATGATATCCGTGAGAGAATACACTGAAGGGATTCAAGATGTAATTGATGGAAATAAATCCATTCGTATTGCGTCTTTGGTTATTTTTTCCCTCCTTGGGTTTCCTCTTGCCGTAAGTGCTGGCTATTACATGCAACCACTTATTAGGCACTCTATAATTTTCAGTCCTCATAGTGTTATTGAGTATATGACCTATGTTGCAGATCACCTACAGTGTTCCATTTTCTGTCACGGCAGAGTTGACCGCTGATTCTGGCGGAGGGCAAGGTTTGTATAATGCTGTCGAATTTCTCTCAGCTTCCTACTTTTGGATATGATTCTCTTCATGAGTATGTTTACTTCTATGTGCAGGACTGGCGATAGGGGTCTTGAATCTTGCAATAGTTGTTCCTCAGGTAGCCTTTTGTTCCACCCTCATTTAACTCTTTGGGTTGCGATGTTTTCTTTACCAAAGTTCTTAAATTTTATTGAAAGGAAACTAGATGAGCTTTTGTTTTAGTTCACGCATAAATCTTCTCTGCTTGCTTATGTGAAAACTTTTAATTTTCTTTTTAGATGATTGTATCCCTTGGTGCGGGGCCATGGGATGCTCTCTTTGGCGGTGGTAACATTCCAGCCTTTGTTCTAGCATCTTTTGCTGCTCTAGCAGCTGGTATTGTTGCAGTCATGAAGCTGCCAACTCTTGCAAGCAATTCTTTCAAGTCAACCGGATTTCATGTTGGATGATTAACTTGCAACATGACGACAAACCTGTACATGCTAGTCAATACCACAAGAGGCGATGCACACGGACACAGAGATACTGCTTTAGTACGTAATATATTCTCGATTAATATAACCTAGGAAGTTAGCAGATATCTACAGAACATTCTTTCATTTCTATTTACATTCACCCTTTGTGGCATTTACTCTTTTGTAGAGTGGTGTTCGTAGATATAGAGCACCCTCGTAAACTGTTGATCCTGCAATGTTGTCAATAACGTTCAGGTATCATTCGTTGAGCCTGTAATCTAATCTCCATCACCATTTATACAATATGTGTCTTTTAGATCTTCTCGTTTGCACAAATTTTATACTGCCAGTACTTTGAGCTTATTTATCAACTTTCGAGATGGCATCATGTCCCTACAATTAGGCTCATCTTTTGTACTGAGCCAGATTCCTGTCTGTGATGTAAGTTTTCCCTAAAATAATTTTTATTGTGTTTATAGTTAGGATTGGGGATTTTGGAGATTGTGATTTGAGCTTAATTTTACGTACTTATACTTTATTTGCTCGTTTTATCGACCCTCTTTGGCATGCCGCTTGAATAGTCCCTCAAATCTTCAGAGGTAAACTTGTTTCTTAAATCTTAATAATTAAAATATTCACTAATGCCATCATTTTTTCTTATGTACCTTATTTTATGGAAAGGGTATTGAACTAATTTCTTATGTTTGCGTTATGGTGCTACTGCTCCCTAAGATCCTTCAATGCAGGAATTCTGGCTGTGTGGCAACATATATGCTTGGTGGAGTTTATCATCTTACAGCCTAACAGATTGGTGAATCAAGTAATACCAACTGCACTCTCTTTTCTTTCAGAATGTTTCTACACAATCATCTATGCATTCTGTTTTGAGTCACATTGCTTTGTAGTCTCTCAAATGCTTACTGTTTGTGTAGGGTTAAGATATCCACTAGGTTCTAAACTTGATTGCACTACAAGTTAAACTGATAGGCAATTGTCTTGTGCTATATTTGCCCGTCTCAATTAGAATAAGCATCTTTGAATAAGGCTCCTCATGAACTTGTTCCAAACATAGGGTCCTCACGTCGTGTTCAGTTACTCTCAGTCTCTGTTCATGCCCCCACTAAACCAGTGTCAGGCATGATCTTCTGTCCTGATTAGCCCCCTTGTTTAGCAGGCCACACAGAGTTGTTGATGAATCACTATCCACATTTGAAAGTCAGTAATCGTCAATTTAGAATTCAAAATTCATTTGAGCTGTTTGAGACACACATTCTTGATATATTACTTAAATAATTTTTATCTTTTTATAGAATGGGTCTGTAGATTTCAACAAAAAATGAGGGGTAAGATTAAGAACAAGGATCCACCACACTACACTGGGTCACTATTTCATCTTCCAACTAATAAAGTCATGTGATGTTGAAGGAGTAGTTTGCTCTTTTGTTGCACTTATTTAAGTACTTTATAGAACAATGCACTACAGTTTACCATTTTCAGTCTGTCGGCATTTCTTTTCATTTGCATTTCAGTCTCTCATCCCATGATCATTCATTTACATGTTTTTTCATACACAGTTAGCATTCTTTAGGCAACTTCTTATATCATGCATATTCATAATTGTCCCTTTCAACGCTCCTCATGTCCTCTAGTACCTTATGAGTATATTTTTAAGTTCTGAAAACTCATTTTATGCAGATTATGATATCAGAGTGGGGTTTAGTTTGGTATAAACTTGTCTTTCTTCATGTCAAAATCTGTTAAATGGAAATGAGAGTGAAGATTATGAGCCACAGTTTCTTGTATGGGCTCCATTTCTGATATGTTATATATATCTTCTTTAAAGTTTAAACATCTAACATTTTTCAGCAGGTTTTCTGGTTGTCAGCTAGCCAGTAAAATATCAAAGAAACGGGATACCAGACCCATCAGGCATTGATTACAAATTACCCGACAGAAAAAATTCAGTATCAACTCACCAGTAACCCCAGTAAGTTAAAAATGTTTCTGTCATGTCCTGCTGAATATATTCCCTCTTTGAATCATGTGTTAAAAAACTGATGAAACTACAGGATCAATTTAAAGCCTTTGGAGTTGGCGAAGATGTTTTACAAGAGGTGAGTGGTGGGGTGACACTGATAACCTGATTTGATTCTAGTGGGAAATTGGATAAAAGGAGGTGTGTCCTGTGAGTTATTTTTCGCCTGAAGAAGTAAAAGGGTGGCTTTATTTACTAACAATCTAATGACATGTCTGGTGCTATTATTACAAGTAGTGTATTGGTTCATTGAACACATTTTAAGCTAAATAAAGAAGAAGAATGTGACATGGTGTGGTGAGTAAGAAAAGCTTTAAATCTGTGCAGACATAGCGAAAGCTAGGGAAAGGTGTTTCCCATAGGAGTTAGGGATAACAAATTTCACTTTGATTGATTTAAAAGTTGTGCATTTTGGATGGGACTGGCTGATGATGTATGTCTCTTTCCCTAATGCACTACTGACTTCTGTCATCCTCTTTTATTTTTTTCCTAGAGTATCCTGCATTCCTGCTGCTGCATTTGTCGGTAAATTTTGAATACCCAGATACTGTTTTTTATTGTGCTGCAACGTGGACTTGTCATAGATGAAGATGTGTATTACATTCATGAGTCTCTGACCCTGAATGAAATATTCTAGCTTAAAATCAATCACTCATTATATCTCAATGTTAATTAATTTGCTGATTATATTGATGGGTGATTCTGTTTTTATGTAAAGGAGAACTGTGTAACTAACTTGGTTTGTTGAATTTGGAAGGTCAAGGAAGGTGGCCTTGGAGGATGAGGAGCTAGTAGAGTGGAGGACATGGACAAAAGAAAGTGATTCAGAAGATAAGAGACAAAAGATAGAGCAGAGGGAGGGATGGTAGGGCTAAGAGAGGGCTCTAGTGAACAAAGCCAAATCCATCTACATCCCACCACACCATGATGCCTGTTGGTGGGATAGGTGGCATACCTCAGCCCTCACCCCCCTCCTGACCCCCCACATCCCTAGATTCCTTCCCCTTCCCATTCCCTCCAATTTCCTTGTTTCACTCAATTCTACTGAAAAAAACTACTGCTATACTTAAAGGCTTCTTCAAAGGGCATGTCTGAAAGGTCAAAAACTCCTAATCTGAGATCAACCAAGGTACTTAATTTCATCATTAACACAATAATTAAAATGTTTTTTCTTTCATTTTATGTATATTTCATAAAAGAGTATTTTTTTCTTTCTTTCTAAAATACCCAGAAGACTTCTGCCTAATGATATTTAAGTCCACAACTTCCTATCCCTACCCATCTTTCTCCCTCAAACTTACTAAATACTTTAAAGTCTACTTGGACTTATTTATCGTCAAATTTTCTCATTTGATTTGTGTCATTTTGAATTCAGATCAGGAAGCAAGAGCTTAAGCTACTGAAACTATGATGTGAATCAGGAGGTTTTGAAAGTTGGAAATTCTCACTGTTACCATGAGCTGTAATGGAATGACTTTCTTCCCAGCCAACTTCATGCTCCAAACCTCTCAAGACCAACAAGATGAAGATGATGACACCCACCACCACCAACACCAAGAGCAACCTCCAATCTTCCCACCTCAAGATTTTAACGGTGTGTAATCTCTTTTCATATTACAGAGTGGTGTGTTTGCATGTGATATGAATGTGTTGATATTTGATTGTTCTGGTAATTCAGGAGTTGCAGCTTTTTTAGGAGGCAAGAGATCAATGCATCATCTTTCAGGAATGATGGAGCTACAAAATGGATGTAACGATACAAATGATAATAATAATAACAACAATGTGGAGGATGAGTTATCGGATGATGGGTCATTGGCATCAGGAGATCAGAAAAAGAAGAGACTAAACCTGGAGCAAGTGAAGACATTAGAGAAGAGCTTTGAGATGGGGAACAAGCTCGAACCAGAGCGGAAAGTGCAACTAGCTAGAGCACTTGGACTACAGCCAAGACAAATAGCAATATGGTTTCAGAACAGGAGAGCTAGATGGAAGACTAAACAGCTTGAGAAAGACTATGATACTCTCAAGAGACAGTATGATGCTGTCAAGGCTCAGAATGAGGCTCTTCAGTCCCAAAACCAAAAGCTCCAATCACAGGTACATTTAACCGCTTTCAACAGACTCTGCAGTTAAACCATAACTAATACCAAGTTCCGCGGTGAGGTTTTACAGATACAAGCGTTGACAAGTGGAAGAGAAGGAGCATCGGGTAATAACGTAGTGGCAACTGAGTCATTCAATCTGAACAAGGAGACTATTGATCAAGGATCATGTAGCAACAGGAGTGAGAATGAGATTGATAACAGCTCAGATCAGATTAACATGGTGAAGCTGGACATGTCAAGAGTTGGAGGAGCTGGAACTGACAGCCCTGGTCAAATTCCAACCAGCATGCCACTATTCCCAACATCATCTTCAGCAAATACAAACTCATTAAGGCCTAATCCTTCGACAAATCTGTCCGCTACCCAGCTGTTCTTTCATCATAACCAACAACAACAGCATCAGCAGAATGTTAAAGATGAGAACTTCAGCAACATGTTTTGTGGGATTGAGGATCAGTCAGGATTCTGGCCTTGGCTTGATCAGCAACAACATTTCAACTGATCGAATGTATGAATATCAATATCTATGATCTCCATTTATATTTCACATATTATCTACTAAATCAGATCCTTTTTTAATCTTCTAAGAGTATGAATATCAGAATAGAGATATTGGCTGCACATTTTCAAAATCGGCTGCAGCTGCATTCGTATATTTAGATCTTTGTTCGAAATAATTGAGAGACACACGGTTCGATGAGGAAAAGAAAAGGACAGGAGTAGAAAATAACAAACGAGGAAAAAGCAATGGAACTGCTAACTAAAAGTTGCAACCAAGATGACATTTTTGCATAAAATAATATTTATGCAAGGACGATTGATATGTTGGAGCATTAATCTTAGTAATATAATCATTATAAGATCGAAATGTATTAAATCAAATCAAATCTGATACAAGCAAGCATGTGTAAGAGAATAATTGACGATTTAGGATCGATAAACAATACCATTTACTATTAAAAATAGGTCTGACACCACAACTTTGCCTTAATGTAATGCTTAATCAATATCGGATCATGTGCAATGAGGTTCAGAGTTCAGACATAAAAAATGAATACCTCTGAGCACAAACTTGGCTGGAAACACATCGAATTATTTTAATTCATTTGTTTATTAATCCTTATTACTCCCTCCGTTCCATTATGAGTGTCCCATTTCTTTTTTGGATGTCCCAAAATGATCTTCCCATTTCCTAAAATAGAAACTTTTTTACCTATACATTTACACTCTCTTTCATACTTTTTATCTCACTTATTCTCTTTCTTACTTTTTATCTCACATTTTTCAATTTTCTTAAAAACCGTGAAAATTCTCAAATGGGTCACTCAATTTGGGACGGAGGGAGTACGTAACACTCATTTTTTGGATTTTGTCGAATTTACCTACACGGGCCTTCAATAATAAGCCCAACGTCATTCTCCCAAATTGGGCTATATCAACGTGCTCTGTGGATTGATATATTTAACATGGATCGCTAACTGTGGCCACCTTTCTCATGTTTACTTGTACACCAATTGCAAGAACACTACTGCTACAACATCAGGCTTCTAATTTTTTTTTTTTTGATTAGAAGAGTACAAAGACTCAGACAGTACATAGAAGAGGACTTAATTCCAATCGATAAGCGAATGGAGACCTCGAACACAACATAAAAGTAATGTAAGCGTAGTGTGAACGAGGTACTTTGCCTCAGTACTGAAAAAATAAGCGAACTAATATGACAGAAATGCGAGCATGTGAGCACAACTGAGAAGACCAATCTGAAATACCGGAGCTCGAAGAGGTCTGTGTGAATAAAAGGATATCAACATGATTTTTTAGAAAAATATCTCAGAACACCAGCTTTCCAGAACAATCGACAAGTCAAAGAGGAGTCCGTATCCAGAACGGACTAATTTTGAAACGGGTACATCAGGCTTCTAATTGACTCTATCATTATTTGTTGTCACCAGTCCACTCTTTCCAGTCTTTATCTACATGTTCTTGCGCCCATTTGATAGCAGCTCGGGCGGCTTGTGGCCCTCCGGGTAATCCTCTTTCATTGATTGTATCAGCCATGTCACAGAAAGGAACCACCATCAGTGTTCCTGGACCTCCATACTCTGAGTGCAAGAATGTGCTGAATATCTAAAAAGAGACATAAATGACAGATAAGAAAGGCAGAATCACAAAATCAGACAGTTAAAATTTTGATTTCGCGTAGATACCCCCAGTTGTACCCCGTAAGGTCCCCAAATTCAGGCTCCATCTATATAAAAGTAAAACATGTACACTTGCAGTTCCTCTTGTTTGTTTTTTTGGTAAAAGTGGTTTGGCATTTTAGTTAATATAAACACACACGGAACTTAAAATTTCTGAATGACAAGTAACACCTAAATCTACACATCTATCACTTCTCAGAACTAAAAAAATAGAGAATGAATAAAGATTACAACTGAATCAACAATGCAGACTGTACAACAGGCATAACGAAAGCTCATATGTCAGAAGCATAGCATATGCCAATTAAGTCCAACCTACTCGTTTCTATAATAAACCAGGCTATACATTAGAGTTCATATCGACAAGACATCACTTTTCATACCAGAAACATATGCACATGAGTAGCTTATCTCCATAGTCCATACCTTACTAAAAAAGCCAGGCCAGCATAGATGCAACCAATAACAAGAACTATTCTACAAGTCTGCCTCCTAAACTACTGAGTCACCAATGCCAATACACACCATTATATAATGCTCAATTGCAACTGAACGGAGTAAGTTTACTAGTCTTTATCTCAGCACACCATCTAATCATCTATAAAGTGAACATCTTTATCCATTTCGTAAATAATTCCATATCTTCCACTGAAAAATCAATTCCACAGCTCTAATTGCAAATTAATTCCATTCATAAAAAACAAAACCTCAAACCTCAGCACACACTCCCACCACCTCCTCCGCCGAGTCCCCATATCTCTGCACCTTCTTCTTCAACTTACTCATCATATGCTCTCTAAACTTCTCAGCCTCCTAAAATCATTAAAACTCAACAATCAAACTCATTCAAATTTACTCAATACAACCACACGATCAAAACTATACCGCATCTGCAAACTCCGGAATCGGATCAGGAAACCTATACTCCGCAGCACGGCACACAAACCTCACACCATCATTTTCAACAACGCTGCTCAACAAAGTTGGCTTGAAATTGAAACCAGTAGGTCCAAATCCGATTCTGAATCTGGACGAAACGACATATAGAGCATGTCTCGGCGAGGCGGAAGAAGGAAGAGAGAGGAGCGGAGAAATCGACGTCGCCATTTTTTCCTTATCTTCTTCCGAGCAGGGGTTTTAGCTTAAACCCGTTGTGATGAACAAGGAGATCAAGTGACACTGGTGGGCTTGATATTGGGCCTCTGCGTCTGCTTCGAGCGTAAATGGGCCGTTTTTACAAGGCCCGTTTGAAATGGTATATACCAACACCAACTGTCGTAGTCTTCTTGTGCCTAGTTGATACATTTTCAAAGCTCTCGCATCAGATGAGAATGCCAATATAGAAAATTGTTCATTTCTTTGAATTCATAAAACTCCATACCATTGTAAAACAACCATTTTAGTACTTTCCAATCAACAAAGAGGACATAATAAAGATGTCATCGACAAGCTTCGCTTCGATATCTGAGAAACTCGCGGAGTATTTGGCAGAGGCTATGGCAAACTTGGAGCTGGTGAACAAGGATTTGGATCATCAAGGGTGGAAAAATCTCCAGGCAGAAAAGGAAGAAGTCAATGCATTGAAGCAAGAGTTGAGGGAGATCGAACATACTGGAAAGGAAGCAAAAAATGCTGCTAGACTCGAAAGGAGGGCCAAAAAGGCCAGATTACTTGCTGAGTCAGGGCATGAAGATGATACACTTGTGTCAAATAAAGCTATGAAAGAACTTGAGGATGCCAGAAAACAACTTGATTTGGATCGGTGCAACTTCGAAAACTACAAGTTACAACTTCAGGTATTTCAAGCCAAGTTAGACGGAAAAGATTCGGTCACCAATGAGGACAAGACGCATATGATTGCAGCCAGAGATTGATAGAATACAATGTATCCACATTTATTTCTATATATTTAGGTCATATTTATTTAGTCAAATCCTCATTAAGTCTACCTATATTTAGATTATATATGTGTATATATACACATCTATGTAAACCAATCATTATCAATAAGAATATCTTTTCATACTCTTTTTATTTTCAACATGGTATCAGAGCTGCAGGTTTTGTTTGTTGATTTTTTGCTTCCGCTTTGGGTGGTGGTGCCACCACACCACCGCCACCCCAATTTTATATTTCAACTATTTTCATTCTAATCCTCCGATGACTTTAATGCATATCACAACCTCAAGAATCTATTCTTCTTATCATTTTTTTTTCAAGACCCATCCAAATCCGCAAATGGATCGAGTCTCACCTCAAAATTAGATTTGAATCCGAGATGCATCGAAAGACAGTGTTATGTTGTGTCCTCCTTCACCCAGACATAGTGGCCCTATACATCCATGTCAAATTCAAATCAACAGTCGGTAGATTGGTCAAATTTTTATTAGATAGCCATCTTTCATTGGGCTATTATAGCACATTTTGGTGCTTTGTATCCGGTGGTTTCCCCACCCATGTCACTAAATTACTCTTGTGACATTTATTTTTTATGATGACGAGATTTCCGTCCAGATCTGTCTGCCGCTACGTTGTTCAAAGAATTCAAGTGTCAATCTCAACATTCTTTGATCGTTTAGATTGAGGGAGGGTGATAGAATACAATGTATCCACATTTATTTCTATATATTTAGGTCATATTTATTTAGTCAAATCCTCATTAAGTCTACCTATATTTAGATTATATATGTGTATATATACACATCTATGTAAACCAATCATTATCAATAAGAATATCTTTTCATACTCTTTTTATTTTCAACAGAGATCTCAATATTATTTTTGGAGACAAACCTGACCACTGGAAATGGACATCCGTTCCGGAGACCAGGTTCGCTCCGACGACTCTTTGATCATTTGTGATATGATATCATAATTACTATACACATTTCCATTCATATAAACTACTTTTGATGAATTTTATCTTAGGTACGCGGTGGCAGAGATGCTCGAAACTGTATTTTTTCAAATATACGGCCGTCTAGCTCCGTCGAACCTATTCCTTACACAAAATATTCCGCATATTTTGTATATAAGTTCACAAATGATAGCTATGGATTTGATTTTTCATATGGGGAAGGTGGTGCAGGCGTTTTGCCTGGCGTACAGATAGGATACATTTGTCTTGTGTCTGAGGAAGATCATGCCGGAGGTGAACGAGCTCACGTATACCCGAAGGTGAGATCGGACGGATGGATGGAGGTGGAGTTGGGTACATTTTTTGTCCAAGAGGAAGGAGATGAGAAGGTGAAATTCGGTTGAGTATGATTGAGATTTGGAGTGGAAATTTGAGAAAAGGATTAATAGTTTTGGGGATGGAGTTAAGGCCAGCTCTAGATGAGTAACACATCTTTGTTTGTTTGGATCCCAAGTTCAACACCCTTCATTATGCAGTTTTCATGAATTTGTGGCTCAGTTTGATTCATAATTCAATATAAGTCCGCAAAATGACTTTCATATTATTTAACAGTTTTTCGTGTTTATAATATGATATAAAACAAACAATTGTTTGACTTTAGAGTTCAATTTTTTAATGACATGGGAACGTGAATTTCAGTAGGCCATGTTTTTAGGAGTATTCAATGGCCGTTACATCATCAAGTAGTATGTAAAATACTAGGAATGAAGCAAGTTGACATGTACAAGTTGAATGAGGAAAATGGGAGGAAGACACATGAGAATGCTTCAAGATCTGAAGCTGAATCCGAACAGGTCATTTTTATATATATACAGACTTGGCCGGACTCAGATTCATCCACAATTTTCGAAGATCGATGTCTACTCCATCAGAGAAACTAAGAGTTAGTTTATATGAGGCGAGGTCTACTTTAAACCAATTGATCAGGGAGTTTAACACTGAGAAGGGAAACTTGCTAAACAAAAATAATGAGGTGACAGCAAAGCTAACTCAGGAGCTGGAGGATGAGAAGTCCAAGCTCAGAGCGATGAAGCTGGCATTCGAGGCTAGGGAAGAAATCTCGAATGTGCCCGAGGATGGAAGTTATATGATTTTTGCCATAGACCTTAATATTGAATGGAGCGGCGTGCCTGAGTATTGGGCATGGACCACCGTGCCCGAATCAAGGTCAGAACCGAAACACAAGTGCCTTCGATTTATTGATCACACTCATACACCAAAAATTCTGATGATTTTGTTGCAATGGGTAATTTTAGGCATGTGGTTGCGGAGCTTCTTAGGATATGTCGCCTAGACATTTCATATCGACTAAGCATGGAAAAGTTGTCTCCTCAAACAAACTACGCATCGTATCTAGTGTACAAATTTAAAGAGGACAGTCGCGGGTTTAAGTTCCCTCCAGGTGAAGCCTATGCAGGAATTGCCGGAGTGGAAAACAGTATTTCAAAAACTTATTTAGTTCCGGAGGGAGATCAGGACGGTTCAGAACGAGCTGATCGATATCCGTTGATGAGGTCAGACGGGTGGATGGAGGTCGAGTTAGGCGAGTTCTTCATAGGCGAGGTCTTCATCGACCAGTTGGAAACATTTGGTGAAATTGAAATGGGGTTTAAAGAGGTTAGTAATAGATGGAAAAAAGGGTTGATAGTTCAAGGGATCGTGGTTCGGCCTAAGCAGAAATGATCGAAAATTAGTAACTTTGGCCGGGTCGAAAACTGAACACCAGACTCTTCTCCTGATTTTTGTTTCTGTTATGGTTGTGAAACGTTGCTGTTTGAAGTTTGCCTTACTGACATTTGTTTGCAAATTTCTGCGCTTGAAATTGTGACTTCAAATTTTGTGTTTTGGTACGCCAATGTCCTAATGTCACACTTTGAGTTCGAATTGACACCGTTTCATCATCAATTTGAATCAAACAACGTCGTTTACGAAGCTAGTTAGGTCTGCATTCTACCGACCGTTAAGTTATGGTTACACGACAACATTAACAAAAACCAGAGCACACGAGCGCCGTCACACGGCGATGATTCACCGCCAATTCGTCATCATTATCGATTCATGAAATCAGAGATTCTGAAGCTAGTCGCAAATGGGTTCTATAAAGATGCAATCTTTATCTATTCCAGGTACCACTCAGCCTCAATCCGGCCCCACCTCTTCATCTTCCCGTCTCTATTAAAAGCTTGCGCCAAGCTGCAATCCATCACGCTGCTGCAACTCGTCCATGCCCAGATCGTAAAATCAGGGTTTCAGTCTAGTGTGTACGCGGCGACTGGTTTGGTTGATGGGTACATGAAATTGCGGAATTTGGAAAGTGCACTTCAAGTGTTTGATGAAACGCCTGAGAGAAACTTGGCTGTGATGAATGCGGTGGTTTCTGGTTTTTCGCAGTGTGGGTATGGGATGGAGAGTTTGGGGGTGTTTAAGGAGGTACTGGGCGGTGGACTGTTTCGGCCAAACTCTGTTTGTGTTGCTAGCGTGGTGGTGGGGTGTGAGAGGGTAGAGGTGGGAAGAAGCTTGCATTGTTTGAGTGTGAAGTTGGGTGTTGTTGATGATGTTTTTGTTGCAAGTTCGCTTGTGACGATGTATATGAATTATGAGGATGTGGCTTCGGGTACTAGGTTTTTTGGAGGCATGGTTAATAAGAATTTTGTGAGCTATAATGCATTCATGAGTGGCCTGTTGCAAAATGAGGTGGAGGCGGGAGTGTTTCATGTGTTCAAGGATATGTTGGGGAATTCTACTGAAGAGCCTACAGTCGTGACGTTGGCTTCTGTGCTTTCTGCTTGCGCTACTCGACAAGCACTTAGCTTTGGTAAGCAAGTTCATGTTTTGGCAGTGAAGATGAGGTTAGCAGTGGACACAATGGTTGGGACTGCGCTCGTTGACATGTACTCGAAATGTGGCCTTTGGCAGAGCGCATATGAGTTTTTTAATACAATGAAGGAGAGTAGGAACTTAATCACCTGGAACTCGATTATCTCCGGATTGATATTGAACGAACAAAGCGAGGAGGCAGTCAAGCTTTTCAATGACATGGCGTCCCTAGGCCTGACACCCGATGCAGCGACGTGGAATTCATTGATAAGTGGATTCTCTCAGATAGGGAATAGCAGTGAAGCTTTTCTTTATTTCAAGCTGATGCAGTCATCTGGTTTTGAGCTGAATTTGAAATGCCTGACCAGTGTTCTGAAGGTTTGTTCTGACATTTTTGGTATTAGGCAAGGGAAAGCAATACACGGACACCTTGTCAGATTTTGTAAGGATGAAGCTGATGAGCTGATAGTTACTGCACTTATAGATATGTATATGAAATGTGGTAGGTCAGCAACGGCACAAAAGATCTTCAATCATCTGGAGAAGATACCAGTAGACCCTGCAGCATGGAATGCCATGATATTTGGTTATGGAAAGAATGGAGAGGATGAGCTAGCGTTAGAGATTTTCAACCAAATGCTCGAGTCAAAAACTGTGCCAAACTTGACTACATTTACTGGTGTTTTATCAGCTTGTGGTCACACTGGCCATGTTTTGAAAGGTAGGGAAGTGTTCTCCATGATCAAGGATGAGTTTGGGATGAACCCAACAGTGGAAAACTATGGAGCTATGGTTGATTTACTTGGCAGGTCTGGTTGCTTAGAAGAAGCTTATAAGCTTGTTGACGAGATGCCACAGCCTCCCCCAGCTTCGGTTTATGCTTCATTGCTGGGGGCTTGTAGAAGTCATTTGAATGCTGAGCTGGGTGAGGAAATAGCTCAGAAGTTGCAAGAGATGGATCCTGATAACTCCAGTCCTTTTGTGATCTTGTCCAATATTTATGCAGCTCAAGGAAGATGGAAGGATGCCGAAAGGATCAGGGAAACTATGGATGACATGAGAGTCAAAAAATCACCTGGATACAGTTTGATCGAAGCAGCATAAAGCTTCTGATGGCCAGAAATAGAAGAAAACCATCCCTAGGCAATGGACTTCACTACATACACTGCCGCAGGTAGTTAGTTGTTGCTGCAAATGAAGATGTGTTTATAATTCACGGATACTCTCTGCTCCATTCAAAAGCCTTCGCCAGGTCTCGGGTGAGAGTTGGTTACGACAAAGAGAATCCTCCACCTTGATGGAATTTGCATAAGAAGGATATGGAAGATTTAATCTGAGGAAAGGAGTACTTCATCAGATGTTGAGCAAAGGCTGGTTTGCAAATGGAAAATGATGAACTGATAATGTGCTGGAGGAAAAAGAGTACACTTTACCTTTAGACCAGAAACAATGACTCCTAACTTGGCTTTATTTATAGAATGTAATTGCTTTCACTGATGCTGAGCTTGTTTTGCACACTTTTAACACTGTTTTTTACATCAACACTTGAGTTTGTATCCATCAGCAAACTGATAGGCTCAGTATGAAAACAGTGATTTCTAGAAAGTGATATTTATTTATAATGTTATTCTCTTTTTTGCTTCTTCAGTTTTCGTTTTACAATACTTGAGTTGCACATCAAGAGCTACATGGCCGTGTCTGTTGATGATCGGTACTTGTACCATTTCACCCAGAACAGATAATGCACCAAGTTTAACGAGCTCAAACCACACATGAGCCAGTAGAATTTCGCAAGACTGTACTCGTTCAGGTTACTTCCTGACAGCCATGGTTTATGTGTTGCGCTTCCAGTGACACTGTTGACGACGGATACGATAACTGAGCTAAGGTAGTAACCAACAGCTAAGGATGCCCAGGAGAGAGAGGTGGCCAGAGATCTCATTTTCGTAGGGGCTTCTGTGAAAAAGAATTCTAATAGTCCAGCCAAGGTGAAAAGATCTGCTGAGCCGAGGAATAAGTACTGTAAACCTATCCAGAAGAATGTGATTGGGAGTGGCTCGGATGAATCCAGTAGGTTTAAGGAAGCTGCAACGTTAAGTCTCTTGATCTCAACTGCAGCAGCAACTGCCATTGCTATGATGGAAAGTACTAAGCCGAAGCCAATTCTTTGTAGATGAGTGATACCCACTTCTGTTTTTGTCACTTTTCGCGCAACTGGCAAGATGAGATGGTCGTAGACCGGTGCAAGAGCCATGATAAAAATCACTGGGAACACAGGAAGAGAAGCTGGAGGGACTATTAGAGAACCCAGTTTCCTGTTCATTGTGGCAGCTTGGTGGACGGAAAAAGTGGAAAGCTGGGCCAAGCAGGAGTTGAGCATGATGGTGCAAGCGAAGATTGGGAATATTTTTACCACCACCTTGACGTCTTCTAACTCTTCCGTACTGCATTTTAGAACTGAGAAGAATGGCTTATTAGTCACTGATGTATTCAGAAACTTGAGGCTGGTTGTAGGAGCTGATTCGGAGTTGAATAGCTTTGGTTTGTTATCGGAAGAGGGGATAGATTCGTTGAGGTCGGATGAGCTAGCAGATATGTTCATGACAGCCGTGCTGGAGCTTTTGGGCATACATGAGTTTAAACATGATGCAGCAAGAACCTGTATGAGTGACATGACATTAGATATACAGTGGCAGATTTCAAGGATCATCAAACTGAACAAATTTCACATAACTTACCTTCAAAATGCTTGTGAGGGGCTTCCTGAGGGAACTTTGTTTCTATAAAAAGATGAACCTGCCAGGAAAACTGGGATGGACAACAGTATCGTTAATGTCGATATCCCAAAGCCCCATCTCCAACCAATATTGTCTTCTATCCATACGACCAATGTAACTGCAACTAGAGCACCACATGAAAGGGCAAAGACAAAGTAGTTGAAAAATGTGGATCTCTGATGCCTTCCTTTAGTAGTGCTGTCATCAAACTGCTCAGCTCCATGCGCTGGAAGAGACCCTTTAATCCCTCCTACGCCTAAAGCTACAAGGTAAAGCCCTATGAACAGAATAGCAGTTTGTTTGCGAGTGACTTGGCCGCACGGAGATGAAGAGGTAGATGTCGCTTGATTGCATGGTCCAGGCTCATTGTGGGATGAGTTCGCTTGTAGAGTCAGTATCACCAATCCCTGTCCAATCAACAAAACAATCGATTACATAAACTAATATTCATACAGTGACATGTCGACTATAAATTCAAGCAAACTGTCATTATTTTCGCAACCTACACACCGTATTGCCATAAACCACACGCTCTTTGCGACACGAGTTGTCAATTAAATAAGCATAAAAACCTTGAAAGTAGGCAATTCCAGGACCAACAATCTGACAAGCAGTACATAAATGCATATCAAAAGATAAGGCTTTTAAGAATGCCTAGTACGAACACTAAGGAAATAAAGATGCTCCTTGTATGAGACGCAAGTAAATGCACACAAAGAAACACGAGACCCCTTGTAATAAATTTAAAATAGGTGTCCTGGGTCCGGATGCAAAGCTAATTTACTACGACAAGATGCAGTGCACTGTTGCGTAAGTGAAGGGGACCAATTAATACTCAAGGATATGCATGCCCTTACAAACCAAAATTCATGCAAAAGGGTCGTCGACTGAGTGAAATCTATTTAGTGTTTAGTGAGCTGGATACCTGAAAAAATTGATCACTACAATAGCTGGGTATGTAAAGTACTACGACTGAAGTTATACTGTTAGACCAGCCCGAATCAGGTGACACAAAGCAGATATGCTTTTAGTTTCAAGTTGCATAAGTCAAAAGGAAAGCTCTCTCTATCTTCTTTATACAAAGGAAAGAGGGACCTAAACATATGCCTGTTGACTTAACATACTGTCCCAATTGCATGCCACTGAACGCAACTAGCTGTCTTTCTCGCTGATGAAATAAATATTCAAACAAAAACAGAAGAAGACAGAAACTAATAACCGAGTGTTAGAGGAATTAGTGACAACCAAAGTGTCATCTATGTGATAACAGCAAGCAGTAGCAACAGGTCAGAGTTTAAGACATACCAGGATTTCAACAGTTGCACTGATAAGGTAGACGTAATAAGTAGTACAGAAAGCATCAGACAGAAATCCTCCAAGGAGTGCCAGAAGGAACGCTGTGCCCATGAAATTCGTGACAGTGTTGGCTGAAGCGGAAGGCGTGAAGCTCATGTACTGGCTTAAATATATCACCAAGTTGCTGGCATTCGCCAAGTATGCAAGGTTCTCTAGCACCTCCACAACTACATATGATATCAAAAAAGGACAATAATTGGCCACAGCTCAAAATTTGATTTCAAATTATCCCAAGATTTGCTAGCAAGTATGACGATCACAAATGAAAGGCACTATAAAGTAAGAGTTCCATATAATCTAACTACATCAAAAACAAGTCATACTCTTCTGAAAATAGCTGAGAGTTTTTTTTTGTTACCCAACACGAAAGAGGCTGCAAGCATTCCACCATGGCGAGTCCTTCATAGCTGGTCTGTTCTTCCAATCTACATATCCTTCCCAAGTGATATCGGTATGGTGATTACCTTCCTCCTGGATTTATCACGAGACATATAATCACAGTTAGATTCAACCGGTTGAACGTAAGGAGTGCATACAGAACACACTGAAAGACCACAAGTATTTGGCTTTACCATTTTCTTTCAGAACACGAGTTGTCGATGGATTGGATTAGACAATTTGTTAGGAAAGTGGATGAATCATGAGATTATATATAGTGGTGGAGGAAAAAGTGATGTTAAATTTACAATAAAACTAATGAGTCATGAAAAATCAATATGAGATAAGACAATAAATTCAAGAATCTAACTGCTTTTAATGTAGATGTTATTCTCAGGGACCGTAACAAAGAGATGCCCGGTAAGTTTTGTGTCTCAAGTTGCAGAAGAAATATTGCTTTAGAAATCCTCAAACGAGTCACAAACTTGAAAACTAAACTGTCACAAAAAATTTATTTCTTGAGGATAGAGCTACCAGGAAAGAGCACAACCATAAAAGGAAGTATAAGAAGAAACTCTATTACAGAATATTACAGGTACACTTAATATTATTCAGAAAATAATCTGATTATCATATTAAGTTACACATTATTTTTTCAACCACAGGAAGTGAACATTCATCTGGGGTGAAAAGCAATTCTTCCAAGGTCATATCATGTGTATAATTCATTTATGTTTTACTCGGAATAGTTGAGAATCGTACATTGCATATTGCATGTTGCAAATTGAACTGCCTGCCTACAAATCTCATATATCACCAATCATAAGAAAAATCTAAGCAAAAATGTCACTACAAGTTGGCTTGCGTCCTAAGCTGTTGGTCCCGTAATAAGGGAACTCTATACTTGATTACTATATCAGGGGTGAGCATAGGTTATTGCTACAAGAATGACTACAACTAGTATGCCAAAATCCAATCAACCAAAACAATAGCCCATGTTCTACGTTTTATGCTGTTAGAGCTAGGCTGGGCCATAAGCTATAGATTACGCTAACCTTTATAACCTCCAAAAAACACGAAGAAATAGCATCAAAAGGGTTTGGATGAAAAGCACCAACTACCAAGTGGCTTTTACTTCACATCATCGACAGAATATCTTGCATGGACATGAATATACACAATAATTGGTCAACATTGAACATCTTTAAAAATATATGTGATGGATAGAAATACAAGTCATTTAACTTACATCGAGAAGTCTTCTTCAATCACATAGGCTCAGACACATATGACTATAGGTAGAATCAATGCCCTGCTCAGATGCCCTGGATTACAGCCCCAATTCTTACATTTTCTGCGAAATAAACAAATGACAAGTGAGTGGTCAGAAAACGAAGATAAAGACACCATACAAATACATGAATGATGCATGTTGGATGGATAAGGCATAGTTGAAAGTGAATAGAATATGAAAAAACGAGGGAGCTTCCTTGGATTGGTAGTTGACAATCAAGAATACTTTTTTTCAGTTTATATGAAGTCGCGCAACATTCAAATTGTCTCAACCTGCTCCTGTTATGGTAGTAGTCAGTAATATGATGTAAAGGAGTTATTAGTAACATCCAAAGGCATCTCCTCAAACTGATGGAATATATCAGGACCTCAAAACTGATGGAATATTTCAGTGGCTCTAACTTTATGTGGATTTGATAATCCAAGGGACTTTTTTTCTTATATAGCATGGTTTCAGGCTTTGCCTTTAATAGTTTAATGCAAACCTCTTCCCATTGTGGGTCAACATCCTCGACCATTAAAAGTACGTATGAATATCGATACTTTACATAAAAACGTATAGTCTAGACTAGTTTAGCTCAGTATGTTTAAATTACCTTCCAGACACAGCTCTGAACCGCCGAATCATTATTTCCAGATGTCGCACAGGGCTACCCAGAAGTTAAGAGTATATGCTTCAATAGAACCAGGGTAAGTCTAAACTTTTTCTCCGAATGGCTATCGCTTGCAGCGTGCACACATACTGGCAGAATTTAAGGTCATCAGTAGTCATTGCAAGTGCACTTCCCATCTTCAAAATTGTGAAAGGATTTAGATTTAACTCGGAAGCTTCATGACAGTATAAACAATTCTGATGGGTGAAGTTCCCTTCAGAGTTCAGACTTAAAAAACCAAAGGCAATTGCGAATTTCTTGCTATGCTTACATATGGCATTTTCCCTCCTCTACTTTAATATCATGCATCATCGAAATTGTACTCTCCTTTACCCTAAGAGTTTTAGCCTCCCAGGGAATTCCTGATAGCATCAACTCAATTTTTCTATACTTGGAGCGCGAGTCATCCCCAACAGTAATTTCAAGTGCTTCAGGATAAACCTATGTAACAATGCAACCAGTCAACAGCCTGTACCAACCCAAAATTCCCACACTTGGAACACTCACTAACCAATGCAGTATCTCCCTGTCACTCATTTCATCAAACACCTTAAGTGCACGTAGACAAAACCCAGTTCGCTACACATAAATCAACCCATTTTGCACGAGCAAATCCCCTCCACAACCAACCAAACCACCCTCTCCAACATCTGCGCACCAGAAACGTAAACGTGTAAATAATTTATCCAGCGAAAGGTCATCCCTTTCCTTAATCAATTAATAAAAATCAAACCACTTCTCCTGCTTCGAGCTTTTGCAATGCCCTGTGATCACCGTAATCAGTGCAGACACAGTCGGACGATAGCATTGCCTCAAACTCATTTCGAATGCGAAATGTTGTTGGGGTTTTCCAAAGCTATTATTGCGATTAACTCACCCAGATAAATTAGTCACTAAATAATAATAAATATGAACATGGGTGAAAGATTTAATTGATACTGTGGTCGTGAGAAATTGATTTTTAATTAGATTAAGCGGTTGGATTCGTAAAATATTATAGTGTTGAGAGAAATGATTATTAATATAGAACCGTCTCACAAAAAATTAATAATCCTTTTAAAAATTTAAACCCATTCCCATGGATGAAATTGTAAATAGTTACATTTATTACTAGAGAAATTTGTAATTAGCTCAATTCTTATCATTATTAAATTAAGCTGAAAATATATAATGTAAAAATATTCAATTTTAGCAAAAAAATATATCCGATTTTGTATCAGAATTTAATTCAGGTCAAAATCGTAGTAGTGTAAAATTTCATTTTGCGAAACTATAAATACCAACACTTGAGATTCTTGCAGAGATTCGCAAACCCCTCTTTCAGTAAAAAATCGCCGACATCAATGGAGAAATCGACGACGTCGCCGGCGCAGCTAACAGTCGCAGCGCTGGTCGGCGCCTCTGCGATGGCGATCGCCGCTTTCTACCTTCACAAACGCAGCGTAGATCAAGTCATGGAGAGGCTAATTGAAGTCCGCCGCAAACGAAGCCCTAAAAATGCTGAGTACGGAGTAGATGAGTATGTGGACGGTGTAGGACCGGCGATGGATCATGAGGATGATGATGAGGAGATGGAGGTGGATTGTGTGACGGAGAGGGAGAGGATTGTGGCGGTGGCGAAGTCGATTGAGGAGAGTGGGGTTTTGAGAGGGTATAGTAGTGGTAGAAGTGGGGGGTTGATGTTGTCCTCTTCATTGCCGAATAAAGGAGTGGTGATGAGTGATTGGGCAGATGAGGAGGCTAGGACGGATAAGGAAGCGGAGTGGCGAGGGGATGAGAGTGATTTGATTCCCGATGGGTTGAAACCTCTCAGGACTGGTGGAGGAGATGGTTAGTGAGTTGGTGTTAGAGTGTTTAAGTAATAAATTGAACAGTTATGACAAGTTAACAGCATAAGGCATCTTTAAGATGTGCTGCAATGAGGGCTACTTGATGAATGAAGTGCAGAAAGTATTCTGATTTTATATCCTTTTTCTTATTATTTGTCTTTGAAATTGTGCGCAGGGGATGCTCAATTTGTTGATTATCCTGGTTCTGGTGTAAGGGCGGGTTCTATGGGAAGGTTGACTCCAGTATCTGGACGTGAAAATGTGGGTTTAGGGGGAGGGGATTCTGACGAAGAGCAAACAGAGGGTGAGGAATGGGCGATGTATGAGAACGAGGATGTGCATTCTTTGTCATCAATCGTAAATGGACATGTAAGATCTTTAATAGCTTCTTTTATTACTGAACAACTGCCTCGTGTTGGGAAGTCATTGGCATTTCTGAAAAGTCAATGCAGAGGGTAAAACTGCTAAGTTATGACTAAATTAGTATAAACTTGTTAAGAGACTGCAATTTTGTGTCTGTACTTTGGATTGCTTATTTGTAGGTGTTAAATTAAATTGCAAACATTTGTAGGTTGTAAATGGGGATCTTCAGAGCTCAACTACCACTCATTTTACTAATGGAGCAAATAATGTTAATGATCGGAAAGAGTCAACTTCCTTTAGCGATGAGAGGACTAATTCTGAGGTACATTCTAACGGCAAGAAGGATGCAGTTACGACACCTTCCACAGGGATTGTTCCCTTTTTTACTAATGCATTATTATCCTTGAGAACTATCATTCAGGGTAACTTTTTCTCTAAAACTTCATTTTCAAGCCCTGTAAAATGATGTCAGTCATAATTTATATGCTTTGATTGCAATGGTCAATTTTTTTCAGACACAGCTAATGCTGAAGAGGAAGAGGTATGTAAGATGCTCCGCTATAGCTTGGATCTGAGGGAGGCTTATCTTTACAAGGAGAGTGTTGCCCCATGGAAGAAAACTTTAGAAAAGGCATCTCCATCGACTGAGATAAAGAAGGATCCTTATGAATTTGTACCCGTCGAAGCAAGTTCTGTGAGTATCTAAATGCTTGCCAATAATACAGTGTGATGGAAGTACTTCTTTTCACTCTTTATTTCCACTAATACAATGCTATTATACGGACAGCATCATTTTGAAATGGTTGACGGAGTTGTTCGCGTGTATGCTAGCAAAGGCGGTAATTCATTTAACTATCTTTTCATTTGGGAATGAGAGCTGTGTCGGGTGTTCACATCTAGTTTTGGATGTGATCATATTTTGAAATTTTACTTCTGCAACATAGCGGAATGTCAATCACCTTCCTTTGGTTCTACTACATGGATTCACAACACTATCATCATTTGTCCAAATTGTACATTGGGACTCCAATTTATCATAACTATATCTAGCCGATTGCAGTTTGAACACAACTGATGGGGACCTAGTTTCACATTCTTGGTTTTATATTTTATTATTTGGCCATGATAATTGCTGATAGTTGGACTAATTTATATTTTCAGATGCTCAAGAACTCTTTCCAGTAGCAAGTGCTACAGAATTTTTTACTGACTTGCATCACATTTTGAGGATAATGTCTGTTGGGAACACACGTTCAGCATGCCATCACCGTCTAAGGCTTCTTGAAGAGGTAGATATACGTACTTAGTTTCTCACCTCTGGTAATTGTATATCCGGGAGTGCTTGGCCTTTTACTGAACACGATACAGAAATTTCGCCTTTATATGTTAGTGAATGCGGATAAGGAGTTCCTTGCTCAGAAGAGTGCTCCCCATCGTGATTTCTACAATATTAGGAAAGTTGACACCCACATTCATCATTCTGCTTGCATGAACCAGAAGCATCTTCTACGTTTCATTAAGTCTAAGCTGAGGAAAGAACCTGATGAGGTAACCATGTTCATTTCTAATAATTTATATTTGTAATCATTTGGAATTATTATTGTGCTTATTTGATCATCCTTTATCGGTCACTCATTTTGCTGAATGTTACTATTATCTTCATTTAGGTTGTCATATTTCGAGATGGAAAGTATCTTACACTCAAAGAAGTTTTTGAGAGTTTGGAACTGACTGGGTAATGATCTCTCAGGGTCATACTGTGTACTATTTGTGATCGTCTTCTGAATATTACATTAATATGTGTCAATTCCTTCGGCAGTTATGATCTTAATGTTGACTTGTTGGACGTACATGCTGATAAAACTACTTTTCACCGGTTTGACAAGTTCAATCTCAAGTATAATCCATGTGGACAGAGTAGGCTCAGAGAGATATTTTTGAAGCAGGACAATCTTATTCAAGGTGAATTGTAACACACGCTAAATCTTTTAGGAATAACCTCTTAGGTTTTATTGAATTAGGAATTTCTTATCTTCTTTATTATGGAGAATACTAAACTGGATCAATGAAGCTAATTAGCTGGGGTGATTTTGTTTCATTACTCAGGCCGTTTTTTGGCAGAAGTCACTAAAGAAGTGTTGTCAGATCTTGAAGCAAGCAAATACCAGGTATTTATGTATATACAAATGCAGTTGTTGCTGACTAAATTGTTTCACCTTTAATTCAAAACTGAATGAATAAACTGAGTTGTATTTTCATTGGGTCAAACGTTTGCTGTATCTCATGAGTGCTAAAAGATAAACTTTAATTTATTACTTGCTGATTGCTAGATGGCGGAATACCGGGTCTCTGTATATGGCAGGAAACAGAGTGAATGGGATCAACTTGCAAGTTGGTTCGTGAACAACAAACTCTACAGTGAGAATGCTGTTTGGTTGATACAGGTAATATGAAACCCCTTTTAGTATTTCCTCCGTAGACTCTAGAAATATTATAATCATTGCTTTGCGTGGTTTATTGTGGCATCTTTTCAGTAAGAAAGTTTTGAACTGTATTGTTAATGATATGAATTATGAACTCCACTTTATTTTTTGTTTTCTTTATACAATCTTGATGGCGAGTCTTACTAGGTCAAGTCTTATTTGACAAATAATATGAATGGTTTTCATTTGAGATTGGTACATTTGTTGACAAATAATATTTGGTCTGTTTTGTGTAGTTACCCAGGTTGTACAACATCTATAAGGGTATGGGAATCGTCACATCTTTTCAAAATATATTGGACAACGTCTTCCTTCCACTTTTTGAAGTCACAGTTAATCCGAATTCTCATCCACATCTACACATATTCCTGAATCAGGTATGCAACTTTTGCCTTTGGCTCAACAGTAAACTGTTGATTGTCAGTGCTTGTAAAAACATGTTATTGTTGGCATTTGGTAAAGCTTATTTTTATACATTCAACCATAGCTGTGAAATGCTTTTCGAACCTTGATTTATATTCATTATTAGAGATGATTATGGGTAGCAAATACTTAACTCATGTAATTCCTCTCTGCCAGGTTGTCGGATTTGATCTCGTAGATGATGAAAGTAAGCCAGAAAGGCGTCCAACCAAACACATGCCGACCCCATTAGATTGGACTAATGATTTCAACCCCGCTTATGCCTACTATTCCTACTATTGTTATGCAAATTTATACACACTAAACAAGGTGAGTGTAAAACAAGTTATTTATACATAGATTTTTTCTTTCAATGTTGACCTTCACGTTAAACTCAACTATTTCTCTATTTTAATTTATTTATTGCTCTTCTTACTTTGAATACATTGCTATTTTCACTTTTCAGCTGCGTGAATCAAAAGGGTTGTCAACTATCAAGTTCCGACCTCACTGTGGGGAGGTTTGTTCCGTTGTATATGTTTTATTTAATGTTTATCAGGTCTCAACAATTGTCCATTAAATTTATTCTTCCTTGATAATATTCAGGCTGGTGATGTTGACCACTTAGCTGCTGCTTTCCTTTTGTGCCATAATATATCTCATGGCATTCTTCTACGCAAGTCTCCCGTTTTACAGTACCTGTATTATTTAGCTCAGGTCTGCATTCTGTTTATCTGAGTTTATAAGTTCGGATTTCTTTGGTGAACAAGGATGTGTAACATTTATATATAACTAATTTTTACTAATGAGTTGCCATGTAATTTCGTTTTCCTTGTCGTAGATTGGACTGGCCATGTCACCCTTGAGCAATAATTCCCTGTTCCTAGACTACCATCGCAACCCGTTTCCCTTATTCTTCCAGCGTGGGCTAAATGTTTCTCTTTCAAGTGATGATCCTTTACAAATTCACTTGACCAAAGAAGCACTCGTCGAGGAATATAGTGTTGCAGCCAAGGTTCTCACATACTGACCATCCATTCCCTACTCTATTACTTGTGATATACTCAAATATAAAATATGTCTTCCAGGTTTGGAAGCTCTCTTCATGCGACATGTGCGAGATAGCAAGAAATTCAGTTTATCAGTCTGGATTTTCACATGAAGACAAGGTAAAGTCTCCGAGCTGTGTTTCCGCTGTAGCTAAGAAGCATTGCATCATGTAATGTGTTTTCCTCTTAGGTACACTGGCTTGGAAGCAAATACTACTTGAGGGGGCCAGAAGGAAATGACATACACAAGACAAACGTGCCCCCTCTAAGAATCACATTCCGCGATCAGGTCAGCCTATCTTAACTCCCCACTGCTATGAAACATCAAGACAACTTATACCCGCACAACATCTCCTATTAACAACAATTCCCATTACCTCTTTTCAGACCTGGAAGGACGAGATGCAATATGTGTATTCAGGAACCGCCAAGTTCCCTGACCACATCCAATTTTGAATCACAAGAGCTCCAACTCAGCACCCAAGACGCAGCAAGTTACACACAGGATATGCCACTCCAAAATAAGTTATTTGATGACCACAAAACTGTATTCAGGGTCATAGGCTAACAATATAAGTCTCCTTCGAATGAAGTGTGACAATGGGAGTTTTGAAGCTAATGTCATCCTTCTGTATTATGACACTCATATCTCCAAGAGCCGAGCTAAAAAATAATATACTAATTTGTCATTTAATTAATTTACCGTAAAGTTGACTGCTTTTTTTCCGATAGGGGGATAGCGTCGTACGGTACAACAGTACAGATGTCATATATGAATATCTAGGAAAAGTATCATGTGGAATCCCCACCCATGGATCCCTCTTTGCATTCGTTGATTGCATTTACTGTTTGCATTTTGGACGCACCAGATTGTGCCAGCGCATTAATGAGCATGTGTAACTCACGTGTACATTTGTCATGTGTAACTCACATGTGCATTTCAAAAATGCAAACACGTGGCACAATCTGGTGCACACAAAAAATGCAATCAACGGTGATGAAGGGGATTAATGAATCCATGGAAAGAGGGGGTTCCACATGATAATTCCCCTGAATATCTATTGTAATCAATAACAGCTTCTACCGCATCTTATCAACATTAATCCATCCGATATTGAACTAACAGTTAATTATTAAATACTCTCTCTGTCCCATTATGAGTGTCTCATTTCCTTTTTGGATGTCCCAAAATGATCTTCTCATTTCCTAAAATAGAAACTTTTTACCTCTACATTTACATCCTCTTTCATACTTTTTATCCCACTCATTCTCTTTCTTACTTTTTATCTCACATTTTTCAATTTTTTTAAAAACCGTAAAAGTTCTCAAATGAGACACTCAAAATGGAACGGAGGGAGTACATAACAATGAAACAATGCAAACATAAATTTTTTGACTTGTACAGTTTAATTTTTTAACCATGAACAAGTACTAGTCGTCTTTTGACTTGAAGAGTTTTTACACGAGTTTCAGAGTCAGAGATATACAAGTATATGGATTTAATGGTACAGAGCTTCTAGCATTTCTCTGGGCGTTCATAGGTGGGTGGCAATGATGGGCAGTTTTCGTTCATGTTGGGGTATGGCTCTATGGTGTTGTATTCAGGCAACTCCATGAGGTACTCCCCAAGAATTTGACAGAATGGGAGTTTGTTAGCTTCGTTGTTGCACCAGCTTGGAAGTCGCGTTTGGTTGTTCTCGTAGATTTTCAGCATGTAAGCATCACGAATCTGCAAACAAGTGTTCCAGATTATGTTGCATGGATGATAAAGTTTTGATAATGATTGTGTCGGTGTTTGGGTCTTACCGTGAATTCTGTAACTTGAATGTTGTTGGAAATGGGACCAAAGAGCCCAGCCTCTTTGTACATTGCTAATATGAAAGCCACACAAGTAGTTGATTTCCCATCACTGTAAACCCACTCGTCATTCTCTGGAATTGTGAGTAACTCGTCGAAGGTTAGACCACGTTTTTCAATCTCATCTATCACTCCATATAAGTCTAAATCCTGAAAAAGAATCGTGAAAATTGACTAACATATTTATTGGAGGTGATGATATGCTGAACAAGAGTGATGAATACCTCTGTTCCAAGTCGCTTATTAAGGGCCTCGTTCAACATGTTTGCAGCGTAAGCAGGCTGCAACCTCGTCCACATAGACATGACAGAAATCACCTGAATTGTCAATTGCACAATCCACAGAAGACAATTAGTTATCAACATAGTATTACATGACCCAATATCAACAGGTTGCACAAATTGAATTCTGCTGAGTTCGAAGTATACCAAGTGAGCATCGAGAGGTGGAGGATAATTGTCAGCAACAGTGTCAATCCAACTAAATATCATGTTGTGATAACCATACGGCTTACCAGCCATGCTTTTAGCAAATTCCCAAGCTGCAGTATTGTTAAACCGTGCACGCATCTCCGGGTGCAAAGGGAGAAGAGCGATCTGTGGGTTTGAACTATCCTTGAGCGCATCTGCCCACCACTCCTCCCATGGAATTATAGCGATAACTTCTTCCCCCTAGATTGTAACATTTTTTAAGATACTAAAGATTTAGATCGCACACGGTAGCAGCTTACTGAAATTTGAAATTATATGTTGACTAGCTTACCTTTTCATTCTCATGTCCAGACTCACCGATCCAAAGCTTCCCCTCTTCATCTTTCAAACAAACCGCAGTGTGACCCGCAAACGCACCGGTTACCCACTTTTCCAAAGATTCAAAGCCACCCCACCGGCCACGGATTTTTGACACGGCCAAGAAATCACCTGAATGAACATCTGCAGGGTCTATAGTTGCCTGCCAAGGTTTAGGGCGCAATTCAAATGTCGCACCCATATGCTTTTTCAGAAAAGCGAGATTGGCCTTTTGACCAAATATCGTGTTGGAAAAAAGTGGCAATACATCCACCAATGAGAGCAAAGTTCCAAGCATTCCTGAAGGCATGAGAAATACTGAAATTCCGTGCTGTTTCACATAATCTAGCTCAGCCTGTTCTTCCCATGACTCAATATTCAATGTATGCTCACGAGCAGAGAAATAGTAGTCCCATGTGATTCGATATGGCGTGGCAAATACATACAAGTCCATGCAGGTCCAGCTATGAGCATCTGCTGTCTGAGTAGGAAGACATAAAAAGGTTTAAGAAGAAAATCCCACCAACAAGCTCGTAATCACATGTGTCTATACTGGTTAGAACTAGACTTCCAACTAATTTAACTTCCTTCACTAAATACCAGACTGAAAAATAAAATACACCTTTTCGCAGCTAAAGATAACAAGTATCACCAATTAATCGCCGAAACTTTTCAGTGGCCATAAAACTCATCATATAAAAACTTCAAAAGTCAACAAATTTACCCACAACTTATCAACAGATACTACCAAACCGCAACTCCAGCTATGAAACTCGGTCTAAATTCACACAACTGAAAAAAATCTACATCAAGATATCTCAACTATCAATACATCTTCAACAAATTCCAAAACTTGACAAGAGAAAAAAGACAAAGTAAAACTCATTCAAACACCTTAAGATGCAGCACACCGCCGCCAATTCCCCGATCACCTTCAGTAAACTCCAAACTCGCCTCATTCCCAAAAAAGCACGCACCTTTCCACTCAACCGTCCCATTATACGGACTTACTGATCCAACATAAGTCGGCAACAAATCCACAGCACTTCCATGCAATCCATTCAACACAGGCCACGATACCTCAGCAGGCAACACCGGCAGCAAATCCTTAGCCCTAAACGGCACTTTAAATCCCGATACTGTCGTTTCAAACCCTAACCCTAAAACGGAAAGAATCAACACAACCCTAATCCAATCCATTTGGGAGAGTTGGGGATTGGGGTTTGCAGATCAATTGGCGAAGAGGGTCGGTTTGATTTGGGGATGAAGTTGGAAGTTTGTTGTAAAGATCAGATTTTTAGTCTGTTTTTGGGCGTTGATTTTTTCTGGGTATGTGTTTCGGTGTTACACGTTGGTTTATCTGATTAGTGTTGCAGATGTTGATTTCATTGATGTACAAATTACTAATTTAAATTAATGATGTGTTTTATGGTTATCAAAGGGAATTCTACACTAATTCTTTAAATTTAAATGTTGTAAAAGTTGCTAAAACTATAAATTTCGGACGACAAGTAATTTTAAATAGTAATTATGATTTTTGGTAGAAAACAATATGTTGATCCAATTGAAATAAATAAATAACAATTTGGAGAGTTGACGTTGTCTGTTTCAAAGTCGATGCAAGCCAGCCAAAGCCAATTAGCTGACGTGTTTGACTGGCTAAAAGTCGAGGAAATGGGCCTTCAAATGGGCCCATTTATGGGCTTTATTGTTAAAGACATGGACTACTCTCTCTAGGGATTATATGCTTCTTTGTTGTTTAGAAAAAACTAAGTTGGATATGACAAGAAACACAAATATATGTGAACCTTTGCAACGAGGTTGTATCATGTGGAACCCTCTTTTTATGAATCTATGATCCCCCTTTGCAGCCATTGATTTCATTTTCTGTTTGCATTTTGGACGCACCAGATTGTGCCACGTGTTTGCATTTTTGAAATGCACACGTGAGTTGCACATGACAAATGCACATGTGAGTTGCACATGCTCATTAATGCGCTGTCACAATCTGGTGCGTCCAAAATGCAAACAGAAATGCAATCAACAGCTACAAAGAGGGATCCATGGATCCATGAAAATAGGGGGTTCCACATGAGCCAATCTCCCTTTGCAACATTCCCAAATGTTTCAGAATCATGTTTTAAATAAGGTTACATAAATTCTGACTTTAATCGAAACAATCTGTCCAACAAGTTTTGAAATAAAGGCAAATATAAAACATTTTCAAACGACTTAGTAAATTTTAACTGAATGAAGCAAAGAGAGTAATATATTTCACAAACAAGTTCATAAATTACCAATCGGCAGGACATACATAACTAGCCATGCAGATCAATATGACCTCAATGATATATCATTTGAGATGATTGACTGAAGATTTATTGCTTAGGTAGATAGAATGATATAATTTTGTAGATAATTTCGGACCGTGATGCTTCCATTCCCCGTGTACTTTGTATATCCATTCCATTTTGACCGTGATGCTTCCCGTCGATGAATAAGATCAGTTAGCTCCCACACTCATGGATTTACATGTAACTTTCCTGTATTACAACAAGTTTCTCAGTTTCTTCTTCTTTTTCTTCTTTTTCCTTGTCGTTGATGGATTTCCCATGTTTTTGTTTCTAGGTATTTCTTGCAAACCCTAAGACTTTCAGTGATTAAGATGAGAGCTAGCACGAATGATGGTCTAATGGTGTATATAAGTACCCGAAGGGTTTGAGATAGTACCAAATTACATGATAAGTAACTAAGACAGAGAGAGTAAGACCTAGGGGGAGCGTAATCATAGGAATTGTCACATTTAATCTTATCTTGAGAATTATCACTTATTACAAATTCAGTGTTTTGAAAATGATAGAAAACCCAGATCTCATTCTAAATATGTTCCATTGAGTATATGTTCCTCGTCGAAATTGGACCACTTAACAAATGCATTTATTGCACATACCGGCATACGAAAACAGTATCTAAAATCTCGCTCGGGGACGATACCATCGGAGAGACAGAAAATCCCTATCCCAACACATGGTGGATTGAATGTGAATTAGAAACAATTCAATTTGGATTCATGTAAGGCAATCATCAAGTAATAAGCTTTGAAGTTGATCACACAATGCAATAGCGTAATACGTCATAAAGTACTAGCTAGTAAGAGATTGTTGACAGTAATTGTTTGTAATCACCATACTCTATACACTCGGCCTACGTACTAAGTTTACTCGAGTTTCGTAAAGAAAATAATATGACCCTTATAAGTACATACACAAGTGTGAAGAGCACATTCCCATGTTGTTTACTAACCAATACATGTTAGAAGCAAGGACATTACATCTTCAATATATAATATACTTGAAAACAAGGTTTCATAAGTGGTTTTGGACTTCCAATGGGTACAAAAAATTAAGAAAATGATCATAGTTGTTTATACGAGATATGGCTGATTAGAATAATGATCAAACGACATATTAAGAAAACTGAGACATACGTTTATCAGGGATTAATTTAATCGAACAACGATTATAAAACAAGGAGTGGGCAACTGAGAAGTACTTAATATAATGAAATAGTATATATTACCATATGATCAATGGTATAAACAAAGAAACTGCACGCACTTTGTTAGGACCAAATGCATGAATATATTGGCTCACAAGCTAGTCAAGGGGTAGACTGGTTATTATTAAATTGTATTATCAAGATCTCCAATGCAAATGGGAAGATTTGTTGTGTTAGCAAACTATAATTCTCTCCCTTTGAAGTAAGATTTAAACTATTTTAGCCACCTATTTGTTTGATTAAATAGCATTTCACATGCCCCATATGGGAATAATTCCCTCTAGAATTTTCCATAACTATACCATGATTGCAGGTTTAATATCACTAAACTGTTTGCATAGGTCATTTGATTGGTTGTCATAAGTGCACAAAGTGGATCTTAAGAATTAAATAAGAGAAAAGGTTGCAAAAGGAGTTTTAAATTACCAAAATACTAACTTTGGATAATCAAATGATATAAATCTTGACCCTTGATGAATATTAATTATGCTCAAGTGGCCATTGGAGTAACATGAACCAATCTGGTATTCTATTGAATGAATGCAATAATGCTTTGTCAAAGCACATCTCTCATCAAGCTTTGGTAGTATAAATAAATGAACTTGGAGAAGGCAAAACCAAACCACCATCAACAAATAGTTAACTAACTCTCTCTAGAACCATTCTGATATGGGTGGCAATGAGTGCACCATTATCAACCTTGATTCATCAAAGGAAAGTGATCACACCGGGTCTGATTGTTTCGAAGTTTTCAAAGAAAAACCCGTTAGATTGTTCGGGTTTGAGATCAACCCTTCCGCACCCAGCGAGTTGAGTAGCTCGAGAACCTCGTCGGGCGGCAATGAGAGTCCAAACACATCTAAGGACATCATGTCATTCAAGAAGCTCAAAGTAGGGAAAGTGAATAAGAAGTTCAAGTGTCCGTCATGTCTCAAAGCCTTTGGAAGCTCTCAAGCACTAGGAGGCCATCAAAATGCACACAAAAAACACAAAATCATAAAACCCAAAAACAAGAAGATACAAGCCAAAGCTCAACAAGGTGGTGGATCTAATAGCTCATCTTGGTGTTTTGACCAATATAATGAATCACAAATGAGTTTAAGCTCCTCAGATCCAATATGGCATGCAATAGCCAAAACCAAGACCAAACAAGATTCAACTAGTCACGTGTTCACCATTACAACTAGTGATGATCATCTCAACTTGGTTGGCTCAACTAAAAGCTTCAACAAGTTCTTGGATCTTCAGTTAGGGTTAAGCTTACATACAAATCCCATATTTTCATGAACCACGAGGCATGTATCAAAATTCGTGTCTAATTAATTGATCTCCCTAATTACAAAAATAGACACTAATCTCAGTTTAACTTAAAAAGTAAAAATTTGTAATTGACTTGCTTTTATATTAATATACAAAATCGTAAATTAATAACGTAATTTATTAAAAAATGTTGTCTTCCGTTGCGCTTGCGTATTTTCACATAACATCTCGTCTCAATATCTCATTCAGTTTATCTTCAATATATCGCATTGAGCCCGCCCGACTCCAATTTCAGACCCGGATCCGACGAAGCGGACCGATTCAATACTTCCGGGTCAAGATTGATTTCTAGGGTTTTCTCGTTTCAGGATTGCTGACCGCAAGCCGATCGAAAAAGATGTCGACGAGGTTCGGATTGTTTGTGCGCACTTTTAGCGCCAGTACTACGTCGTTTCGTTCAAAAGTGAATACCTTTTGTGTCAAGAAAAATGGCCTGTCTGATTTCATTCAATTTATTGTGTTCAAATTTTGGTAGGGTTGCAGTTGACATGTTGTTATTGATTAGATTGATGTACAAGGATGACTTTAAGAACCTGTCTGATTCGATTTTGATCAACTTCAGTTAAATAATTAATGGATTTCGTTTTGATTATTAGTTTGTTCTTATACATTATTGATGTTACACCTTACTTGTCGATACTGCAAATGACGCTATTTTTCAGATCTGAAATGAGACTTGCATTTGTGATTTTGGGTGGTTATGTATTTACCTTCTTGGTGCGTGTTTCTTTAAAAATTTGCAGGGCTTCTTTTTTGAGGGATTACAGAATCGAAGTCTTGGGACGTATGTATTCACCTTTTCTGGTAAGCGTAGTTCTGACTTCTGTTAATGCTGCAATTTGTGAAGTGCTGCTTTATTAATTTCTGTTCTTGGCTGATCACATTTTGCGTTGGTGATGAATAAATGGAAGGTGTAGCCTCTCATATCAACCGTCTATTTAAGACTGTTTCCAAATTCCAAAGTACTAGAAGACATAATCCTATCTAAGAAAAAGTACAGTGAGTAATTGAAACGTCAATGAAGGAATGGTGCAACATTCCATCAAAGACCATAAAGAGGACACAGTGCTGAACCTTTGATGTAGACATCAATGTGAAGCTGCTTTACTTCTTGTGGAACTTTTGTGGGAAAATATCTTGGTACATGGTGATCCTTGTGTCGAGGATGAATTAAAGTTATACAGCCAAAGAATACGTTAGCCTGTGAAGATTGCAGGTTTGTTCTTTATGGAAATAACTTAACATAAATGTTAAAAACGTGAGTGTATTCGACAATTCGTAATTGGTCTCACATGGAACGTACATGTGCAAGGCAGGAACATGTTCCATAAGGATATTTTCCAAGCTAGTTATGAATCTGAAGGCCTCGTATCGTCTTATTAACATAGTAATCTTTATATTAAAACGTGTCTTTTAGTACTTTAAAGTTTGAATTAAACGTATCTTTGTCACACAAATGTTTTTTAAAACATCTAGTTAGTAAAACTTGAATTATTATGCTGAGTATTCGTACTTATTTCAGGTGAAAGAAATTCACTTAGATTTCTTTTAATTTAAATAAAATGATTTGTTATCTGTTTAGAAATGTGATGACAAAAGTGGTTTATTTTATTCCCACCAGGCACTAGTGAATGTGTATATATATACACACAACTTTCCAAGCCATTGCTTTGCATTCATTTGTCAATGGAGTTGCCTATACAAAGTGCCTCCTCTATTGTCATTGCTCTTCCTCATCACATCCCATCTAGGTGAAATTCAATCTGATTGCACTGATTACGATCATGATGATTCTTCGCATTTATTGATCATGGACCGGATCAAGAGTTTGGCTAATGAGCTGGAGACATTTGAATGGATGAGGAAGATAAGGAGAGAGCTTCATCAGAGGCCAGAGCTTGCTTATGAAGAATTTGAAACAAGTGCTGTGGTTAGAAGAGAGCTTGATCAGTTGGGTGTTGGATATAAATGGCCGGTGGCTAAGACCGGGTTAGTGGCTAAGATTGGTACGGGGTTTAGCCCTTTTGTTGCCCTGAGAGCTGACATGGATGCACTGCCAATTCAGGTCAGCTTATCTTTCATTTATAGACGTTTGGATTCTGATTATAATGTTTTCGTGGTACTAAATTTGACATTTGTAGGAAATGGCGGAGAGTGAGTACAAAAGCCGTGTTGATGGGAAAATGCACGCTTGTGGGCACGATGGTCATACTACCATGTTGCTTGGGGCTGCTAAGATACTTCAAGAACTTCGGCACACTTTGATGGTATGAAGATCAAAACTTCGACGCCAATACTAAATTTTTCTAATGTTGTTATGCATTAGTACCTACCGTGATACCTTGCTTGTTTTGTATCCACTTCGAAGAATATAAAACCTACATATTCTATGAAAGTACAAAATTTGAAACTTTGAGCATAAGTCCACACTGGGCCAGTTTGAGATTCGATGATAAAGATGCTGCTGTGGGACATTCCTTAATATTTTAACACTTTTTTGACAAGGCTGTTCTGGCTTGGGATCGGAATTTTGAGTGTACTTTTGTCCTCTTGGTTTTTTGGCAGGGAACTGTAGTGCTTATATTTCAGCCAGCTGAAGAAGTAGGGACCGGTGCAAGGGATATGATCCGGGAAGGAGCTTTGGAAAATGTGGAAGCAATTTTTGGGATACATTTGTCGCCAACTATGCCTAGCGGAGTTATTGGGGCTCCTCCTGGCGGGTTCTTTGCTGGCTCAGGATCATTTTTGGCTAAGATCATTGGGAAAGGTGGGCATGCGGCCGCTCCTCATATGAGTCGTGATCCTATAATAGCTGCGGCTTCTTGCATTCTGAGTTTGCAAAGTATAGTGTCCAGAGAAATAGACCCTATGGAGTCTCAGGTGCATTTCATTTCGTTGTGTTAAATCTGTAGTTTTTTAAACTACACAAATTGAGAACCATTCTTCTTCGTCTAGGTAGTTTCTGTCACGACGATCCATGGAGGATCTGCCTTTAACGTGATACCCGAATCAGTTAATATCTCAGGTACTTTCAGAGGTTTCACACTACCCACATTCTACTCCTTGATCCACAGAATAGAAGAACTCGTTAAAGCCCAAGCTGCGGTCCATAGATGCAACGCAGAAGTAGAATTCTCTCCTGACGAGCTACCTCTAGTCCCTCCCCTGATCAACAATGAGACTATCCATACTATTGTAATGCAAGCTGCTGTTGCTGTTGTCGGGGAAGACAAGACTCAAATGGCACCTAAGATAATGGGGGCTGAAGACTTCGCCTTCTACACTAATTATGTCCCGGGGACTTTCGTGCTTCTAGGAACTTATAATGAAAGCGTTGGATCTATTCATTATCCTCATAACCCGCATTACATCATCGACGAGGAAGTTTTCCCCGTTGGGGCGGCTCTTCATGCCGCTTTCGCCTATTCTTACCTTCAAGATACTACTAAAGGTATTTCAAGTTCTTAGGCACATAACCTGTAATGACTGTTTCTGATCATAAATCTACAGCTTATTCAGTTAAATTAGTTTTTCGGTTTTTCTTATAGTCCAAATGTTATGAAAGAATCAGTTTTTATTCATTAGTAAATTGCTAGAATATTTCGAATAAATGCGAAATATTATTAATTTTCAAGAACAGTCATTACATAATACAGGAAAATGAAGAAACAAAATAAACATGAATGATATATAGAAGACTCAAACACTTCTTCAAAGGGCGAATGCAGATGCGACAATAGCGATCGCCCCGGCAACGATGGAGGGAACGACGGCTGAGGCCGGTGAGGCTGGTGCGGGAGCTGGGGCATGGTGGTGGTGGTGTCCATCATGGGCTGTGGCAACCATGACCATCATGGCAAAGCAGACAGCAACAAAGGCAGACTTGATCATGCTTGAGGCCATTTTTTGTATATACAAAAATCGCTTCTTGCTAAATTCCACTCTTGGGATTTCTATGCAGAGGAACTCAAGTTCTTATATACTCAATTTCTTTGTGGTGTAAATGACCTTGGGAATGAGCTGGCTTTTTGGAAGAATCTCGGCACTAAGATGTATACAAGAATTAATGAGTCATTAATTTTTTTTGTGAAATTTCAAAATCTCATATCATTTATTATTTTGTCTTTCCAATATTCAGAAAATCAATAACAAATTTGGATTAAAAAAAACTTATTTTGTGTGTGTCATATTATTTTTAGGGTGTAATAGCTTTTACAATTTATAAAACCTAATTTAATTTCTTATTTATAAAAGTTAATTAACATTTGGTGATGTGTATAATTTATAAAAATAAGTTTTGGTGAATACTTGTAAAATTGAGGGTATTTTTGACAAATAATTTATTGATTCAAAAATAATTGCATATTGCCCATATTCAACACCTTAAACTATATTATAAAAATAAGATTACATGCACATATTTATGTGCACACAAAATTACTAGTTTATATAAATGAGTTTCCGTGAATAATTGTAAAAGTGAGGGTAATTTCGACAATTAATTTATTGCTTCAAAAATATTTGCATATTGCCATATTCGACACCTTGAATTTTGAATATACTAGTTATTGAGACATGCTCAGCTTAACATGTTCAGTCACTCTACTTTTAATTTTTTATTTCTATATGTTATTTTTTTTCTTACGGTGTGTTCACTTCGCCGGAATGGAATGCATTTCGTGGGAATGGAATGATGAATTTGGACATAGTTTCATTTTAGATTCATCCTTTCATTCCATTCCAAGTGATTCCATTCCGGCTATATTGAGCTGTATTAGAAATCCTATATTCGGTTCTTTGTGGTACAATGAGATATGCTAGATGGCTAGATGCAACCTCAAACGTCAAAAAGATTATAATACCTTTGGGAAAAGGCAAACATAAAATTAAGAGTTAGGGCATTTTTATAAATGTAAACAGGTTAATTTATTATTATGTCCTCCTCAAACATTACTAAACCTTACATGCAGGGAGCGGTGGTTAGATCATTCTGATCATCAGTAAGCATCGATGACCGATGCATTTGATATTTTTCTTCAACATAAAGTAGGTTTTGATCTTCCTGTACAGGTCCAGAGTTTTTGTGGGTTCAAGGGAAGATAATAACTTAGGTGTCAACTCATTATTTTTCATTTGAAATAATTGGTTAAAACTAAAATAGTCAATTGAAAATAACAAAACGCAAACCATTTAATTTGAAGTAACTATCTCAGTGACTTTAAATTGAACAGAGTAGTTTATACATGATTCAGTATAGTCAAACTTGTTTTAAATGATTCATTTTTATTCAATTGTGCACTCCATACATATTCTGACCATTTATAGTCATATATCCATGGAGAAACAATTTATACTTACTAATAAATACATGTTAATAGAAAATAAGCAAATTAAAAATTTGTCAAAAGGTTTTATTTTCATACTCCACTTGCTAGTAAGTTGTAACTTTTGTGCAAACACAAAATGAAAACAAATAAAATCAATTGAAAATTTTCCCTTAAAATTAATTGATTATCAGTATCAGAGTTATACTTCTTTGTAGTCCATTTGGTGGAGGCAAAAAACTAATGGTACAATAAATCAAGTTAAAGACAACCATGCACAGAACTCATTTTTGTCATCTTGAAATGATTTATCTAAAGTGATTGTAAAATGTTGATTTTATTTTCTAAAGAAGTTTTTATACACGTATATCATTTACATTTGAAATAAGAAATTAAGAATATTTTTAGGTCCTCTAAACCATATAAATATTCAACTTTTCAGCGAAAAAAGTAATTCGGAAAATTTCATGATCATGTCTTTGATCCCTTTCAAAACAAGGCTTATTCGTCTTTATTTGCAGTGTTTTAATTCTTGCATGTAATGAGAGTATAAGAAATGTGAATGCAATTATAACCAGAAAGTGTGCAGGATGGTTGATGAAGGTAAGGAGAAGGAATGCAAGCAATTATGTGATGCATTACATTTCCATATTGACGTTGCAAGTTTGATTCGAGCTAAAGATATCGTAATTGTTGTTGCTATCTGTATAACCCGTCATTAATTTAATATATAATAAATTTATAAATGATGTTGAACTCAGTTGATTGTGTATCAAAATGACACTAATAGTCATAAGTATGTTATGATGTATAACTCTAGTTGTGAATTTTTAGTTTTATAAAATTTAATCAAAAAATTATTTTGTGTAACTTTCTTTAAATATTACTTAATTCGTTTGTGCATTTAATTTAGTAGTAACATGTGAAGCTTAATCTAATTTACTCGTAAAATATGGATGGTTGGATTTGATGTTTTTTCTTTTTGAAGTTTCATATGTTATATTAGCGTTGATCAGATAGATATCATGTTTCACACACGCTTACATAAAATAAGTCGCCCTTTTCGATATAGATTTTTACTTTAATAAAAAAATCATTTTGCATTGAAAATACAAAGAGTTGTTTCAATTAGAAGATGACGTTACTCCGTTGAAGTAGTAACTATCCATTTTATTAAATGAAAAATGAAACTTATAAATATCAGCACGAGAGCAAGTACATCAAGTCTTAGAGGACAATGGCAACTATTTCAAAGAGAACGTTTCTATTACTTTCATGCATTATGTTGATTCTCTGTTTTGATGAGATATCAAATGTGGAAGCAATATCAACTTCAGAATGTCTAGGTTTTTGCGACAGTCATCGTATTTGCGAACGAGTATGTTCGAAACGGCAACCGGGAACTATAGGAAGATGCGAGTATCGAATTGAGGGCTCGCCTAAACTTTGTTGTTGCTACTCATAGAGTGGTATTTTTTGCAAGTATTGCAATAACACAAGAAACATATATGCTTATTGTATTACGAAAATCATGGAATAAAACTGATTCTTATTCAGAAATTGTTGCCTTGAAACTCAATTGTTTTCATTCAAAATGCAAGGTTAGATGATATTTAGGAATCCAAGATACAACTTTCTAGTTTTTGATTGATTTAAATATTATTTTAACTAATAAAAAAGATGTGGAATAAGCATGGAACAATTAATTAATATTAACGATTATATGTATGATTTAATCATCAGGATGAAAATGTGAATACCAGACAATACTAAATATTTCAGTGAACGCGCAGTATCTTGCAAACAAATTAAACTACGTCGTTTTGAATTTCTAAATATCAAAATTATGTCTTTTTATGAAAGTTAATTGTATTTTTCAAAAGTTTAAACATTTCTATTAGCAGTTACAAATGAAAATACAATTTACTTTCAAAATTACCTATCAAATAAAGTATCATCTGCAATTAGAAATTATTAAAAAATATATAGTTTTTTTAATATGCACATTGATATCTTGTAATAATGGGGAGGCATCTTGTAATAATGGGGAAGCAAAGTATAAGAATTCAAAGAACAAAATGAAAAATAATTCGTGTTCAACGGTTATTTTATTTTCTAAATTATGTCCGATGTAATCTTTATTTTTGATTATTAATGATCAACCTTTGATACTCCAATTTAAAAATGCCAATCCCAACTACCATTTTTTATAAACTCAATTATCAAATTCAATGAGAACAAATGTTTCTTAGTTTCAAATCAATTATCAAATTCAATTAGAACAAATGTTTCTTAGTTTAAAAAAAAAAATCGTTTTAAAAATTCGTTTTACTCGAAGAGCAGCAACTGCGATTTCTCTTCCAAAAAAATTATCGTTTTTCTAGATCCTAATTAACCCACTGTGGTAATATTAAGTTTACTATTTATATTACGATTTTTCTCTTTTCTCATCTAAAGAAATTTGTTATTTCCAAAATGTATAAACGTTTTTATTATTAATTTCATTCTTTGTACTTCCTAATGACATATACTAACATTTAAATTCTGAAATCAAGACCAATACATTAATGTAATAACTATTTGTGAATTTTAAGGAAACTAAAACTTATAAATACTTAATTTGTTACATTAAGACGACCCTTCCGCCATGACAGTAACTTTTTCAAATAAATTGTTCTTCATATTAACCTCCACATTTCTCATTATCTCTTCGTGTAAAGATGTAACAAATGTAGAAGCACTTTCAATTGTAGAATGTTATGGACATTGTAACAGTCATCGTATTTGCGCTAGAATTTGCGGAAAACGATCTAAGGGAACTGTTGGAAAATGTGAATCTCGGACAAGGGGTCGTATTTGTTGTTGTCACTCAGTATTTTCTATAAAGGGGATGAAACCGTAGTTGTACTGCAAATCTCTGGATTGGAACTTAAGCCTTAAGGGCTTGCTTGATTTTCTTCCTTTTTCATTTAATTTCAAAATCAATATAAGATTTATCTAGTGGTTTTTTAAGAATCAAATCAATATAGTAAATGCAATTTTTACTATAAATGACGAATAAATAAGTTTAAAATAATGAAAACAAATTATTTTTAGTGGTGCATTTGAATAATTTTATTTATTTAAAGTATATCACAAGTATTAAGAAAACATACAAAAGAAATATCATATTATAAGACAGATAATAATAAACATGAAACCTCATCAAGGAGCAAAGGCCGAGGCGATCATGGCAGCGAACCCAACAACGATCGACGGAAGAACACTCGACGCAGGTGAGGGTGCTGGGGCAGGGGCGTCATGGTGGTGGTGGTGGTGGTGGCGTTTATATTATCCGATACAACCATCTTTGTTCGTATCAGTCATCCTGTTGAATGACTCAGTGAGTCTAAAGCCAATGACAGTGTTTCAAAACAACTGTTATAAGTTCCAACGCTAATATCTAAGCCCCCATTGGATAATCTGCAGCTATGTGGAACTTAAACAACACGGCAGAGCTCTCCGTCTCATGAAGGTGAATCCAATACTAACATTGTGACCAAAATTGTTGTCACTAAAACAAGGCAATATATTTCTCGGATGTTTTTTTATAGGATTTCTCGAATGATTTAATTCTTACTGGATCCAACAAAAAAAGCCCTATGACCACAGCCCAATTTGATACGAGCAATACCCAGCCTTCAGATCGAGTAAAACTACGTCGTCCCATTCGACGTCTATCTGTAATTTCTCAACTTCGCTAATCGACGCCGGAGCCCGATTCCCCATCACCGGATAACAAAACCCTAATTGCGTCAAAACCCTTCTCCGGCAATCAAACCTCCCACATCCTATGGCAACAGGAGCAGCATCTTCCCTTTCGCTCCGGCCTACGGTACTTGCTACTTACATAGTACCTCATTCTTACTGATTTGAGTCCACTTTGGCGGACCCATTTCGATAATTCATCGATTTATGTGATCAAGTTTTTTAATTTGGTTGTGGGTTTGATGTAGGGATTCAGTTTTGAGTCAAAGTTTGGATTTTTAAACAGAAGTGTAGTGTTGCATCCGAGGCCTGAGAGGTACAAGGGGATCAGGATTGTAAGTTCTAGTGAGAGTCGGGGGTTGAGAGGGCAACGGAGAGTTTATAGAGAATCACAGCAGGTGGTGGAGTCTTCTCCGCTTTCAGCTGTGAAAGAGCTTGCTTCAAGTGTTGGACCTGCTGGCGCTTTCATTGTTGTTACATTCGGTAATTTGAATGTTTTTAATGGGTATTTTGAATGTGTGGCGTGAATTTGGTTTGTGATGTTAATGGGTGTACTAATTTGTGTATTCAGCTTACAGTTTTGTGGAAGCTTGTGGAGAAGATTCTTGTCCCAAAGCCGGTGAGTAGTACCTATGAAGCGACGAAGAAGAACCCGGTTGCTGGGGAGCAGTCGAAATGGTCTTTTAATGTTGGGGGGAATATGTTGTCAGGACTTACCGCGAGTTTAGATAGACAAGCTAAGCAGAAGCTTAATGATTTTTCTAAGGAGCTTCGTTCATTCCCTGTTGTAGATTTGTCAGGTATCTTATTCTAATAGTCTCAAGTAGGTTGTACTTGCACATTCGGACTTCGTATCAACTTCTAACCAAGGGTAATTGATTGTGCTAGGACACAACTTCGGGGATGAGGGTTTGTTTTTTCTCGCTGAAAGTTTGGCGTATAATCAGGTTCTTAACCTCCAATTCCATGTTTGTAAATTTTGTTTTCTATTAATGTTTGTAATATAATTGGTTGGAACGTAGCTTAATATATGGATTATGACGTTGATAGCTCACGACAGAGTTTTAATATTTTTTGCACTGTTTTCATATCAGATTGCAGAAGAAGTGAGTTTTGCGGCCAATGGAATTACTGCAGAAGGTGTGAAAGCCTTTGACGGGGTTCTACAAACTAATATTGGCTTGAAGACACTTAACCTTTCAGGAAACCAAATAGGCGATGAAGGTGCTAAGGTAAGATACCTCATAGCGAAAACACCCTCTTCATTTTACAGTCAGCATAAACATGCTTTAGTATTCTCCTAGTTTTTTGACAAAATGACATTGCTCCTAGCAGGAGTGCAGCACAACTTAACCATGATAATGTTTATTCCTTAAACAAGTTTTCTGATTTTTGGTTGCTCATTTGAAAGTAATCCGCAACCTTTTTCTCCAGTGTTTGTGTGATATACTAGCGAATAATAGTACCCTTCAGAAGCTTCAACTCAACAGTACAAATATTGGAGACGAGGTTAGCATCAACAGTACAAATTTACTGCACTCGTACTGCCTGATTATTTTGATAGTAACCGTGCATTTCGTTTGTCATTTTGTGCAGGGGGCAAAGGCCATTGCTGACTTGTTGAAGAAAAATTCAACTCTGCGCGTCGTTGAGTTGGACAATAATTTGATTGAGTACTCTGTATGAAATCTAATATAATGTACTTAATTGTTTTCCCATTCTCTGGTGGTAAGTTTCTTAATAGAAAGCTTTGTGACATGAATTTAGGGGGTTGCAGGCATTGCCGGCTCTCTCCCTGAGAACAAGACAATTCAAAGCATACATCTCAAGTGAGTGTTGCACAGATTTTGGCCATTGATTTCTAATGTATGACTTAATATGTTAGCATAGCTGATTGTTAGCAGATGATAATTAATTTACCATGTGATATTTTTGTTATTGTTAGTGGCAACTATGGTGGTCCTTTGGCTGCCTCCGCTTTAGCAAAGGGACTTGAGGGAAACAAATCTATAAGGGTAAGCAACTTCTTGCTGTTTTTGATGTCAAGAATTTATGTATACATATATCGAACCTGTAACTTATTTGACTGTGCTATACTAAATGAAAACATGATAATTCACATGAAGTCAGTAATTTGATTCCAGGAGCTTTATTTGCAAGGAAATTCTATTGGAGATGAAGGAATCCGTGCCTTGATGTCCGGATTCAATTTACATAAAGGTATGTCTATTCAGAAATAATTCTTTTTCAGTTCTTGCAGTTATCATTTGGTTACGTTACAGTTCGATATTCGAAGTTGGTGAAATTTCAAATGCTGTTTGCAGGGAAAATAACCAATTTGGACATCAGCAATAACTCCATCACTTCCAGAGGTGCTTTTTACGTTGCAGAATTCGTTAAGAAAAGCAAGAGCTTAAAGTGGCTGAATCTGTATATGAACGATATTGGAGATGAGGTTATTCCAATTTATTGTTTCTAAGAAACCTACGTTGTGCTCCACTGAAACTATTATTTTCATGTAATCTGAAGTCTTTCCTATTTTATCAAATTTCCTGATAATGCATAGGGAGCTGAGAAAATGGCAGAAGCATTAAAAGACAACCGATCCGTGGCCGTTATTGATTTGGTAAATGAAATGAAAGTGTGTCGTAATATAATTTTTTCAGGAAGCGGTGTACGCTTATAGACCAATCCGGATCACCTGGCTTACGTTGATATTTTACAGGGAGGCAACAATATTCATGCACGTGGGATAACGGCCATAGCACAGGTTTTTAAGGACAATCAAGTTATCACATCTGTGAGCACTCTCCTCTAGAATGCCCGTATTATCGTACTATATCATATCATTACAATTTGACTCATGGCCGTGTTGAATGTCAGCTAGGAGTTGCCTATAACCCTATTGGGCCTGAAGGAGCACAAGCGTTATGCGAAATACTGAAGTTTCATGGGAAGATACAAACTCTCGAACTTGGATGGTGTCAGGTAATAATTTCGGATATTTAAATGCTGTTTTTCTTGTGTTGTCATTTTAAGATTTGATCTCTGATGACCTTGCAGATTGGTCCCAAGGGTGCAGAATACGTTGCTGACATGCTGAAATACAATACTACAATTTCAACTCTCGACTTGAGAGCTAATGGACTGAAAGATGATGTTTGTGCTTTGATATCAATTGCTACTTTAGTGCCAAGATAGCGTTCTTATCTCAGACATGTTTTGTATTCACCCCTTTTTAACTCCAACTTTCAGGGCACTAAATGTCTGGCACGTAGCTTAAAAGTAGTTAATGAAGCTCTGACAACCTTAAATCTTGGCTACAACGAAATTCGGGTATGCCTTTGTTCTTAATTTATCTACGTAGTTGATGAATGTCTAATGATTTAGCGAGCACTGTGTTTTTAGGATGAAGGAGCATTCGCCATTGCACAAGCGCTCAAGGCCAATGAAGATGTTTCAGTGACTTCTATAAACTTCGCCAACAATTTCCTCACCAAGTTCGGTCAGGTAACGCTTCATTCCACATCTTCTTCACATATAACAACTACAACAGCTCCTTAACCTACTCCCTTCAATCTTCTCATCACAGAGTGCACTCACAGATGCAAAAGACCATGTCTTCGAAATGACAGAAAAAGAGCTCAATATTTTTTTGTAGGTAAAAATAATTCTGATTCATATGTACACAATTTTGTTCAGAATAGCATTCCTTTTACATCAGTAACTGGCAGTCACAATGTTTTAAGCTTCCTTTAATGTTCTTCAATGTCCAATTACTCATTTTTTCAAGGAAGCTACAGCTGACAGTCACTAAACCACCAGAGTTCATATTCTATTGAAATGGAATTTAGTGCAGTAGAGCCCATCAGCAGAAAGGTCAGAAGAAAGCATTCATTTACAGATAGACTTTGGCATCAATGCCCTCTGCTTTCTGCTCTTCACTTGGTTACTCATCTCCAGCTGTTTTCCAAATACCCACTCACCTCTCTGCTCTATAATAAACCAAAGCCTTAAAAAACTACACGCACTCTCACACACCGATTTACATTATCTTCTTCTTTGCCACACCTAATCCCTAATCGCATAACTCCAAGTCCTGCCTCGTTTTTGTATGGATCACCTCACCAAGTCAATACTCTACCCCACTAGATAACCTAGAGCCTGTGAAATTAGCACAAGTTCCACTCAAGGACATTTTCGTCATTTTGAACCCGACTCAAGTGCTATATATTCTCTACAAACCTCCAAGCTCACTTCAACACACTTGATAAATATAAACACACAAGATGGCTTCCAAATTCCTGGTTCTGGCCTTGGTCTTTTTCCTTTTCGCGCAGGTAAGCTGTTTTCACATGTTTACATGCATATCAAGTTTATTTAGTACATATTAGTATGATATCTATTTCAAGTTTCAGGTCTTTTGCGATCAGAATATCGATCCACAAACGATGAATGTCCCTGTAGGTGAGAGTTCACTTTTTCACTTCAACATAAGATGTTATTAAGTACAACCAAATATTGAACTTGCATGGATTCTTATGTTGGTTGGGTATGGATTTATAGATTGTGGAGGGTTGTGCCAGCAGAGGTGCTCGCTGCACTCGAGGCCTAACGTCTGCCATCGGGCATGCGGAACATGCTGCATGAGGTGCAAGTGTGTTCCTCCGGGAACTTATGGTAATAGAGAAATCTGTGGCAGCTGCTATACTGATATGAAAACTCATGGCAATCGACCCAAGTGCCCTTGAAATCGAACCAAAGCTAAACACTTGCTCGACCTGGACCGTTCCAATTTTCTTGTTCACAAAAATGTACTCTTGTTGTTTGGTTTAATGTAAATTAAATGAAAACTGTTTCAATAAACTAATTTCATGTCTTAATGTAAATCAATGTGCTCCTTTTCTGACTTGTCATCTTGTGTCCAAATTATGAAAAGTCTTTTACATTTTTCTAATCAAAATTTCCACAATAGTAAATTAATAGTACAAAAAGTAGCGGTCTCGAGTTTAGAGTAATGCTTTTTTGAGACCCTCAATTTTGGGTGAGACCCTGAGACCCCAATCATGACCGTTGATTGGATTTGCTTTTAGGGTCCAGATTGTGCCACGTGGTGGTGAGAGAACAAAAGCAATATTTTCTCTCACCTCCGATTTTTGAATTTTTCTAACCTCCACGTGGCACAATCTGGACCCCAAAAGCAAACCCAATCAAAGCCATGATTGGGTCTCAGGGTCTCACCCAATAGTAAAGGTCTCAAAAAAAACATTACTCCTCGAGTTTATGTGTAATCGTTAGAGATAATTTCCTTAAAAGTAAAAAAATATTTAATAATTAATAATATTTAATGGTAAATACTTTATAATGCGTTTCAACTTTAAAGCCCAAGATGCAATCAGATCCGACTCGACCCGACGGATTGGTCCAATTCTGCTTTCCGGATCTACGAACTCCATTTTCTCTCCTTTCCGAAGTAGAAATTTCCTCTCTTAAGCAGATCGCGATTCGCATCGCCCTTTTTCCAGCTGCTGCCGGAAACTGTCGATCTCATTAGATCGCCGATCGCACCTTTCCATACTCAAATCAGATTGTGCTGTGCGCGTGATCTACACTGCGTTGCCTTGATTCGGATCTGATAAGCGCTTCGTTGGTTAGAAGAAGAACTGATTTGCTGCAATCATGAATCCCTTCTCGTCCGGCACGCGTTTGAGGTCAGCTTTTCCGTTCTTTCCTATTCCGATTTCGTGTTTGTAAGTGTGTAGATGTTGTGAGTTTCGATTGTCGTGTGAAGACTCGATGATGATGGGCGTAGGAGATCGAGTTTGGAATTTGTAGAGGATTGTGGATGAATGGGAGTGTTGAAAGTGGGAGAGGTGGTTATACGGGAAGGAGGATTGGGAGCTAGATGTGTTAAGCTTGTTAGGATTTGATGGGCACAACTGTTTAACAGGAGTGTAAGGAAGTTAAAGATAGTTCATTGGCAACTTTAGTCTGGTAGAGTTTGCTATAAATTAAAATGTTGTGTATGGGGGCCTGAGGTTGGAATTTTATGGTAGTTTACTTTGCAAAGTTTGGATTTCGAGTGACTGTGGCTTAGGTGACTTGGTTAGAAAATATGGTGGTTTTGTATTGCTCTAGTTTTATTTTTTAGGGATGATTATTGTTTTCTTTATCACGGCGGTAGTCCATTTGGTTTTGGATGTTTACTTTATCATCCCCTTTTCATCATTCTAGTGTTAACCAGTTTAAATAAAAATTGTTACGGGCACTTATATATGGAGCTGTTTTTGAAATAAGCGTTCTTGTTGTTTCTGAGCTGTTTTGATTGGAATACAGGGATATGATCAGATCAATACGTGCTTGCAAAACTGCAGCAGAAGAACGTGGTGTTGTTAGAAAAGAATGTGCTGCAATCCGCACATCTATTAATGAGAATGATCCGGATTATAGACATCGAAACCTTGCCAAACTCATGTTTATTCATATGCTTGGGTACCCTACACATTTTGGTCAGATGGAGTGCTTAAAGTTGATAGCATCTGCTGGGTTTCCAGAGAAAAGGATAGGCTATCTTGGGCTGATGTTGCTTCTTGATGAAAGACAAGAAGTTTTGATGCTGGTTACCAATTCATTAAAACAGTATCCTTCTCGTGCTTTGTTTGACAGTCTTGAATGTCTAAGCTATTAATTTTTTATAGAATATATTGTTACAATGATCTAATCATTAGGAGATTCCATCAATATATTTTGTAGCCATCTTAACTTTTGCTCAGAGATCTCAATCATTCAAACCAATACATAGTTGGACTTGCCCTATGTGCCTTGGGAAATATTTGCTCAGCCGAGATGGCTCGTGACCTTGCGCCTGAAGTAGAGAGATTACTTCAGTTTCGTGATCCCAATATCAGAAAGAAGGTATATTTTTAATTGCTGGATAAGTTGAGTCTGAATGTTTTTCTCAAAAGTCAAATAATTTCTTGTAGCCTATATTTGATTAGTTCCACCTGTCCATGTTCGTGGTAATTCATCATCCATTTGTGTTTGAGCTTCTTCTTGACTAATGCAGGCAGCATTGTGCTCAATCAGAATTATAAAGAAAGTGCCCGACTTGGCAGAAAATTTCATTAATCCTGCTGCATTATTGCTCAAAGAAAAACATCACGGAGTGCTAATTACAGGAGTTCAGCTCTGTACGGATTTATGTAAAGTCAGCCCTGAAGCCCTGGATCACTTCAGAAATGTAGGTTTGGAATGTTTGATACTTGTATAAAGGCACTGCAATAATCGTAATTGAAAAGCATTTTAGTATTTTGCACTATATAGCTGAATAGTAATTGTTGCCATCTATTGTAGAAATGTACAGACTCGCTGGTCAAAGTTCTGAAGGATGTTGTGAACAGCCCATATGCCCCTGAATATGACATTTCTGGGATAACTGATCCCTTTCTTCATATTAGACTGCTCAAACTTTTGCGTGTGTTGGGCGAAGGAGATGCAGATGCCAGTGATTCTATGAATGACATACTAGCCCAGGTGTGTTGCTGTCCCAATTGGTGTCTGCACATTCCATGTTCAATCGGTTAAAGAAAAGTGCATTTTCATTCATTTGAAACTTGAAAAATGCATAAAGCAAGCAATATAACACCTTTTGAATGGCTTTTGAAATCTCAAAAATATTAGTAATACTTTATTATGTTGGTTCCTGTACTTTTAGGTGGCCACAAAAACAGAATCAAACAAGAATGCTGGGAACGCCATCCTTTATCAGTGCGTTGAGACCATAATGAGCATTGAAGATAATAGTGGATTACGTGTACTAGCTATTAACATTTTAGGAAGATTCTTGTCAAACCGTGACAACAATATCAGGTTATACAAAGTTATTTATGTTAATTTGTGGTATAATTATCTTGTTTATAATATCGATATTCATTTATCAAATTTTAAATGTGATGTATTTATGGTTAGACATATGTGTGTTGTTTGCCAACTTATTCACTAGTCTTTATATAAGGCGCATTACACTCATTAATGTGGTTCTTTCAGATATGTTGCATTGAACATGCTGATGAAAGCTATTACGGTAGATGCACAGGCAGTGCAGAGACATCGTGCAACAATTCTGGAGTGTGTTAAGGTTCATAAAATCGTTAGCCGACATGTGCAGCTTTGATTCAAAATGCAAGGCGTGAATGTTTTTTTAATTTTCCAGGATTCGGATATTTCAATTCGTAAAAGGGCTCTTGAGCTACTCTATCTTCTCGTGAATGAAAGTAATGTCAAGCCATTGACAAAAGAATTAATTGACTATTTAGAAGTAACCGACCAAGACTTCAAGGGGGATCTTACTGCCAAGATCTGCTCCATAGTAGAAAGGCACGTTTTAGTTTTAGATCATGAATTACACGTTGGAAGACCACCTGGGCGTTGCTTGATTGCATTATCTAATTGCCTTTACTTGATACACATAGAGACGCTGTGTTAATATCTTTGTCCCACTGTTCTGTTTTGTGCCTTTATATGTTCTGATCACCATCTTTGTTTCTATAGGTTTTCACCTGAAAAGATTTGGTATATCGATCAGATTCTAAAGGTTCTTTCTGAGGTAAGCACCTAATAGTAGATATGTAAATACCGTTTATAACTGAAGAAAACTTGGTCCATTGTCTGGATATCTCAGTGTTATATCATAGCTAAGCAATGTTCTTTTAGTACATCACTTTTAGATTTTCCAAATTACTGTTAGTATCTGCTTTATGAAGCCATTTCTACCATGCATTGTCGGTGTAATTGCTGGTATAAATGCATGACCTTTGATGATATATATAACATCACTGCAATAATTAATTCTTGTTTTTTTCTAAATAATATATGTAAACTACTTTCCCCCTTTTTTAGAATGCAAGTCATGGTTAGAGATATTGATCACTCTTAACAATTGCAAACTCATGTAGTCACATGTCTCATAACTTATATATCTTGCTTATAGCATAAACACGTGGTTGGGTGCATAACAATTGCATTCGTGTTTTGAGATCATGACATAACGACTAATTGAAATAATCTTATTGTGCAGGCTGGTAATTTTGTGAAGGATGAAGTGTGGCATGGTCTAATTGTTGTCATAAGCAATGCCACAGATTTACATGGGTATACCGTAAGGTCTCTCTACAAAGGCTTCCATTCTTCGGTGGAACAGGTAGTCGTTCATGTTGTGCTTTCCTATCTATACTGGTTATTTATGAATCTGCAATACAAAGCAACCTTTTTATTTCTTTAGGAAAGCTTAGTTCGAGTTGCCATTTGGTGCATTGGAGAGTATGCTGATTTGCTTATCAACAACAGTGGGATGCTTCCTGGAGAAGAATCACTGGATGTGAGTCAACAACTTTCTTCATTGTATTTTGGTGGAAAGGGTTTGTTAATGTGAATAGCAACGCTGGCTTCGTCAGAAAAAAATCTAGCATTTCTGGCAGTCATATTTAGTTGTGGTTTTGCCAAATGACAGTTACCTTCCCTGGTGAAAGTGTTTAAGTCCTCGCGCTTGCGTTGCAGGTATCACCGTCAGATGCTATTGACGTGGCAGAGATTGCTATGAAGCACCATACATCAGATCTCACTACTAAATCAATGGCATTGGTTGCGTTGTTAAAGCTATCTGGCCGTTTCCCATCCCACTCACAGTATGTTAGTAAATCTTTTAGAAGATCTTTTTATTAAAGAATTGTTAGCATATAGATTAGTGCCCCCAAGTACGTGATCAAACACCCATCCAATGAAGTGTCTACCCATGGATACTGTTGTCAACTCACTCCGTTGTTACATGAGTGATTTTTCATATATAACCTCAGTGGCATGACAACCTCTGTGTGAGTAGTGTTGATGTACATTATTACCTATAGAAGTTGACCTGTTAGACACTACTATTCTCTTATAGTTTTGTATACGTTAGCCTTTGCAGTTTTCATTGTTGTATAGTCTTTTGTTTACAGGAGAATAAAGGATATCATTGTTCAGTCTAAAGGAAGCCTTTTACTTGAACTGCAGCAGAGAGCCATTGAATTTAATTCTATTATTGAGAAACATCAAAATATCAGGTATTTGAATCTCACAGTCAATGATATTAAAGAAACATTGAAGGGTTTTAACCTTGATTCACTCTCTCTATTATAATTCCCAAACAGGTCTACTCTTCTTGAAAGGATGCCTGTTTTGGACGAGGCAACTTATAGTGGGAGGAGAGCTGGTTCCATACCAACTCTTTCAACAGGGACTCCTGCAAAGATTCCAAACGGAGTTGTTAATCCTGCTCCTGCAGCACCTCTTGTCGATCTTCTTGATCTGGGTGCAGATGACACCACCATGCCTAGTTCGTCTGGGAATGACTTTCTTAATGATCTTCTAGGCGTTGATTTGTCATCCACTCCATCTCAACCTGGTCAGTCAATTTAGTTACATTTGTTTACCAGTAATAGCATCATGATAAATATTGTTCCTCTCTTTGACTTGGTGCTTTTTGATTTGATACTTTTGATTTGTCATTCTTTGCTGAGAATTGCAACAATGTTTTATTGACTGTGACCCCTTGTTACCAATATAGGTTCAGGTCAGGCACCAAATCTAGGAACTGATGCCCTATTGGATCTGTTGTCAATTGGAATTCCAACTGACAGCAGTTCACCCACAATCGACAAATTAACTCCCAAAACAAATAACAAATCCTCTCTTGCTGCATTTGATGCACTCTCATCGCCTTCTGTTCCTGCAAAAGCTTCTTCTCCTGCTGGATCCGGTTCATTAATGGATTTATTGGATGATGCTAGCCCTGCTCAACAAGCACCCGGTAAATATGTTTCTGTTTCAAGTAAATAGTAATACCCTTGATGCTCAGATTCTCAATTATGTTGTTATGAACAGTTAAGAATGGACCGGCGTATCCTTCCGCGGACGCATATGAGAGTAGCGCTCTGAAAATAGTGTTCGACTTTGCAAAACCGCCTGGAAACCCACAGACAACACAAATCAAGGCTACATTTACAAACAAAACGTCCAATACGTTCACAGATTTCATATTTCAAGCTGCAGTTCCAAAGGTAATAATGAAGGATTGGGATGATATTTTGTTTTTGCTTTGGAGGCAGGTCATCTTATTAAAAATTTAAATGAAGAATGTTATCCATTTTGATGCTGATCTCACAACCTCTTCTTCAAACAACAGTTTCTACAGCTGCATCTCGATCCAGCAAGCAGTAATACTCTCCCAGCAGGTGGTACTGGCTCAATCACACAGAGTCTGCAAGTACCAACAGCCAGCATGGGAAGGTAAATATACCTTAGTTGCTGACGTGTTATGCCACTTGATTTACAGTGTTTGCTCTAAACTGATAGGCTGAATGGATTCTACCCTAACTCATTAAACACTGTTTTCAGAAAGCTATGGTGATGCGCATTCGGATAGCTTACAAGCTGAACGGCAAAGAAGTGTTGGAGGAAGGGCAAATAAACAACTTCCCTCGCAACTTGTGAAGGCAGCTGTGATTCATCTTTCGAGCCTGTTGAGTTGCTTCTTTCTTACCCATTGATCCAATTTTAAGAACACTTCCGACCCCAACAACATTGGATATCCGTAGAGCTCACGTTGTGGATCAGCGAAATTTCTCAACTACATTATCTCATTACCAAGTCGATTTGTGTACATTAGGATCTCGACAGTCTCTTGTATTAATTTTTCACCATCAGGCAGGACACAGTAAAATATAGTTGGTGTGAATTGTGAGGTACACATGAGAGGAGCTTAATTCAGTTTTCCATAAATTGTGTTTTCATTGCCTGAATCAGATTTCGGTCGATGTAATGTAACACTTCATCAAAATCACATTACAAAACATATTTCCTTATTATTTACGAAATAAATTAATTAATATTATTCTGATTACTAAATTTAATTCACAAAAATAACAAAACCCTAAACCTGCCATGCGCAGTGCTTTCTCAAAACTAAATTTCATGCTTTGTGCCCAAGTCCGTGGCTTGTGCATTTCACTCCTGCGCCGTCATCCCTCTCCTATCCAACGCAACCTTCGCCTCCTTTCGCTTCGATCTACACGACCCTGCTCCTCCCTCATCCCTTCCATGGCCAAAGACCAAGCTTACCTCGACAAAGTCATTGAAAAACGTATCAAACTGTTCACACAGATCCAACAGTCTCAGAATGAGCAGCGTCAGGCTATCGCAGGCGACCCTATCAAGTAGATTTTTGACCTTTTTGTGAATACCGATGGTAATTTGAATTGGGTCTTTTTAAATTTTGTTTGCTTTAATTTTATGGTATTTTGGATTGGTAGGATTACAATGCCTGACGGGTCTGTGAAGGAAGGGAAGAAGTGGCAATCTAGGCCTTATGATATTGCCTTGGAGATTGCGAAGAGCTTGGCTTCCAATGCGCTGATTGCTCAGGTTAATGGAGTGTTGTGGGATATGTATAGGCCGCTGGAGGGTGACTGTGAGCTTAAGTTTTTTAATTTTGATACGGATGAGGGACGGGATACATTCTGGCATTCTAGTGCCCACATCCTCGGAGAGGTTTGAGCATTGCTTTATTGTTTGACTGTTTTGATATGTAGTTTGCGCTTGTTGATTTGAATAGTGTTGACTGATACGATATCGTTTTTTTGATTGTTGAGCTAGGCGATTGAGCAAGAATATGGTTGTAAATTATGTATAGGGCCCTGTACAACAAGAGGAGAAGTAAGTATCTGTCAATAACATGCTACCTTTTCCAAATTTTGTAACGGTTTCTGGATTAGTAATTTGATGTGATTGTTTTGTTGCAGGGGTTCTATTATGATGGATTCTACGGAGATCTTGGATTGAATGAAGATCACTTTAAGCGTATTGAAAGTGGTGCCTCAAAGGCTGCTGGGGTACAGATTCAATACCTCATCGCTTGTGAATGCAAAGATTCTCCTTTCCACATAGGCAAACTTTAATAATATGCCAGCAATATAAATTGTTGACCTGTTGTATTACTTTCATAGACGTACAAACTTGTCATTAACCTTAAACTATAAACCTCTGCATATCAAGATTTCTGAATTCTAAACATTGGTTGCTTTAATAATCAAGGTGTTGTCTATTCTTTCATAATTACACTGAAGTTGGTGCTCTGTACCATAGCATGTAAGTTTTTCGATTGCTTACTAAGCTCCAATGTCATTTTCAGGAAAAACAACCATTTGAACGAATTGAAGTCACTCGTGATCAAGCTCTTGAGATGTTCTCTGATAACAGTTTTAAGGTTAGCAGACCTGATAAATGTGTTATTCTGCTACTAATATTTTTAAATGCATTACTTTTGTACTTTCCTATTTAGCACATGTTTCAAAGATAAATTCGTTTGGTGTCAATAAGGTTGAAATAATAAGGGACTTGCCTGAGGATAAAACGATAACAGTATACAGATGTGGTCCGCTAGTGGATTTATGCCGAGGACCTCACATACCTAACACTTCGTTTGTCAAAGCTTTCAAGTGTCTGAAGGTGAATTTCACTATCTAAATATATCAGATTTCACTATCCTGATGCATTTTCTTTCTTAATTTAACATGTTAGTTTTCAGGCTTCTTCAGCTTACTGGAGAGGTGACAAAAATCGTGAAAGCTTGCAGAGAGTATACGGGATATCTTATCCAGATCAGAAACGTCTAAAGGTTGTTCCATAATATTGATGACCATAAATATAACTGGTGAATATTTGCTATTTTGCTTCATTCGGGGAAAGCTGTTTATACAGTTTAGAATATGCACTATATTGCATTGAAACAAATTGGGTGATATATATTTCTTCCAGGAATATATTACCCGGCTGGAAGAAGCGAAGAAGTATGATCATAGACTGCTAGGTGTCAAACAAGAGCTTTTCTTTTGCCATCCTTACAGGTACTGTTTGATCACATATGCACTATATATTTCTCTACGCTCTATAGCATAGTCAATTATTGATCATTGTTCCTTTCCACACATTTCTAGCCCTGGAAGCTGGTTTTTTCTTCCACATGGGGCACGCGTTTACAACAAATTGCAGGAATTTATTCGATCTCAGTACTGGAAGAGGGGTTATGAAGAGGTCTATTTCTTTTTAACTTTAATGTTATCATTATGTTTTAAATCATGCCTGTTTCAGTGGGCGTTTGATCCTGTTAGGTCTGATGAATTATTTCTTCCTTGCAGGTTAAGTCTCCTAACATGTACAACATGCAACTATGGGAGACATCTGGTCATGCCGCAAATTACAAAGAAAATATGTTTGTATTTGAGGTAGAAAAGCAAGAATTTGGCCTCAAGCCAATGAATTGTCCAGGCCATTGTTTGATGTTTGATCACAGAGTCCGCTCATACCGAGGTATTGACTGTTTACATCAATTTCTTTCATTGAATATATTGTTCAGCTAGTCCCAATCCTGTATACCGTATACCGTCTGGCGTCTTTCATTAACCTATAGTGCACATGAAAAGGAGCCTGCGAAAACCTGTTTTGTGCCATTTCACACCATTGTATTATTTCAGTTTCCTTGCATATTTACCTTCTATGTTTCTTATAATTTTGCTTACGCATACGCAGAACTTCCATTGCGTCTTGCTGATTTCGGTGTATTGCATCGAAATGAAGCCAGTGGTGCGCTGACTGGATTAACTCGAGTCCGGAGGTTTCAGCAGGTGTGTTATAGTGATTTGCGTGAGGATTGTGTCATTAAATTACGTGTCTCATAAAGTATCGACAGACATCACAGAGACAAACTTGTTAGGTTGATGGGTCAACCTAGTTTATGGTGCTGTAGTTCTAACGTTTGTATTTTGTTCATGTCATCAGGATGATGCTCATATCTTTTGTAGGGAGTCTCAGGTTTGTTGACGTTGTGATTTGTTCGGGTTATCAGATCATTTAACTTGTTTTGCTTATTAATAAAAAAAATTCTTCGTTTTCCAGGTCAAAACCGAAGTCATGGCTGCCTTGGACTTTATCAATCACGTGTATACCATATTTGGGTTCACATACGAACTGAAGTTATCGACCGTAAGAATTTTACCCCGATGCTTTAACTAAAAATTTTGCTAAAATGCGATTGAGGGAATTTTTGTTGACTTGGAATGTTGCGTATTGAGATTTAAATGGATTTAGGGATTCATGCTCCTAACTTTTTTACTTGTATAGAGGCCAGAGAAGTACTTGGGAGAGCTAGCAACTTGGGATAAGGCTGAGGCCGACCTCACAGAGGCGCTAAATGAATTTGGAAAGCCATGGGAGGTAACCTTTTTCTCCCGAGACCATAAATATAATGATTGGATTCAACATCATCACATGAGTTTCTTGGCTGATGTCATCCTTTTTATGAGTAATTACTACAGATAAATGAAGCTGATGGTGCATTCTACGGACCAAAGATTGACATCAGCGTATCTGATGCATTGAAAAGGAAATTCCAATGTGCAACTCTCCAGGTCTCTTAAACTACTAATTCATCCTTTTGCGTTGTTCCAAATGTTGTAAGGATCATTGTTTATTGATCCAACTGTCACTTGCAGCTGGACTTTCAACTCCCCCAGCGGTTTAATTTGTCATTTTCGGCGGAAGATGAATCAAAGAGGGAGAAGCCAGTTATGATACACAGGGCCGTCTTGGGATCTGTTGAGCGTATGTTTGCCATACTCTTGGAACATTATAAGGGAAAATGGCCCTTCTGGCTAAGTCCACGTCAGGCAATAGTTTGCCCTGTATCCGAAAAATCCCAGGCATATGGACTGAAGGTACTTTATATGTTATGTGCGAAATTGAATGCAGTGAATGAATTCTACTTTTCTGGTGATTTGCTGATGAGGCTGGTACTCCCGCAGGTTCGTGATCTAATTCATGAAGCGGGTTACTATGTTGATGCCGACCTGACAGACAGAAAGATTGACAAAAAGGTATCTATCTTCCTAAATTTAATTTCAGAAGACGACTCTTAATTACCCATACAGTTACTGATCAGAATTCTTGAATACTTTCTCCTCAGGTTCGCGAGGCTCAGCTAGCTCAATACAACTACATTTTAGTTGTTGGAGAGAAGGAAGCGGCCTCTGGACAGGTTTATTTAACTACTACTAGTACTAACTTTATCAAGTTCATTACTAAATTTTCCCTTCAGCTGATATATATCCAATAGCTTCGTACCTCAAAGTATTTCAATAAATGATGGGTAACCTTTCAATTATATTATTTCAGGTGAGTGTGAGAGTGAGAGACAAGGCAGAACACTCGGTTATGAATACTGAAGATTTACTCACTCACTTCAAAGCTGAAGTCGCCGCTTATCACTAAAAGCAAGTCAAAGACGGGAATCTTAATTTCACTATCTTGTTTGGCAGCATAGTGGCAAGTATCACATTAAACGGCAACTACTTGCTCGGCCTAAGTAGTTTATTTCCTATAGTTTTTCATGCTTTACTCTCAAACCTTTGTGCACTTCTTATACTCATACCCTTATGTATCGGTTTTGCCTCATTCAGGCAAACGTCTTCAACACTCCCTGTTAGTTTCAAAAATTATTTTCCATTGTTTTCAGCATGTTTTAACTCTTCATTGCATATTCAACCAAAGCTAGATAAAATAAACAGTGTAATGTTTTATTTCTTGAAAGCAATTGTGTTACAAACGTAGTATCTTTGCATTTTGCATCTCTATGTTGTCTGTTCGTATTTGATTGCAGTGTAGTTTTGCTGACTATTAGAATGACGTAAATGTGTCATTGTCAGTATATATTTATGTATGCAAAGACAAGTCTCCATATTAATCAATCTCGGATTAGGTAACAAGTATCTACTGCATTTGGTTATATAAACTACTACAGATGCCAGATCTAAGGATCAGCAAGATGGGGGAATGGCTCTCCTTTGTTGGGATGGTTACTGTGATGTTTTCTTATGTAGGACTTATGATAGTGAGCAAAGCAGCTATAGAAAATGGTATGAGTATTTATGTGCTGAATCTCTACTCAGCAGCGCTCTCAGCTGCCGTCTTGTTCCCATTCAGTTTCTTCTTCCACAGGTCAGACCTCTTCGCTTATTTCCTTATAACTGTAAGTTTTTAGATTTAAAACCTTTGTTTCGAATGCTTCTTGGCGTTTTTTTCAGGTCTAACAGTCTCCCTATCTCATTTTCCACTCTTTGCCGATTTTTTCTCCTTGGCGTGGTTGGGTCAGTATGATCAATTCCTTCTGGAAAAAAGAAGTTTTTTATAGATTTGATTGACTTACGGATATTTTGTTTTTGGTAGATTTGTATGTCATATAACTCGTTACGTTGGGATAGAGTACAGCTCTCCAAATCTAGGCATGGCTATGCTTAATCTGCTTCCTGCGTGCACTTTTGTTCTTGCCATCATTTTCAGGTATCCAAAAATCTAAACTTTTTGAAATGATTCTTGTTTTAGTAGTATGGTTTGATGATGACCGAGCTAAGCATTTTTCAGGATGGAAAAGCTGGACTGGAAAACAGCAAGCACTCAAGCTAAATCAGTAGGAACTGTTGTGTCAATAGCGGGAGCTTTTGTAGTTACATTTTACAAGGGTCCGGCGCTGATAAAAGTTGGTCAGCGCTTGTCAAACTCTAATGGAAGCTCAACTCAAATACTTTGGATACTTGGTGGCATGTCTTTTGCAGCTGAGTCTCTTGCAATGTCTGTTTTTTACATTCTTCAGGTAAAAAGGAATAGAATCTTTACTTCAGTCTCTAGGCAAAAACAGATTCTTAAATATCGGTTTTTGGAATTTTTTCAGGCGGAAATAGTCAAGAAGTATCCGCGACTACTCACGGTTCTATCTTATTACTTTCTGTTTTTAACACTTCTTTCTCTAGTTACTTGTCTGATCATCGAAAGGGATCCTTCTGCCTGGATTTTAAGACCTGATATTCGTTTAGTCGCAGTACTTTTCGTTGTAAGGATCATTCACATTGATTCCACCATAACAAAATTATTCAATCAGGTATCTAAGAAATCTCTTTTATTTAACCAGGCCATCATAGGGACGATCTTTCGAGTTGGAATGACAGCGTGGTGCCTCAAACGAACAGGGCCTCTGTATGTTTCCATGTTCAAGCCTGCAGGGATTGTTATATCCATTGCAATGGGAGTTCTCTTCTTGAAAGATCCTTTCTATCTCGGAAGGTACCAAAAATGTATCAAAATATGCCAACCTTATTTTTTACTTTTTTTGTAAGAATATTTCTCTTTGGTTTCCTGAAAATCGTCAGTTTTGTGTCTTTTGCAGTTTAGTTGGATCGATAATTATTGTAACTGGATTTAGTGGTGTAATGTGGGGTAAAGCCAGAGAAGCTGAAATGGAGAAGGAACATTTTACAGAAGGTTTAGAATCTGGCACAAAAAGAACACCTTTTCTGCACCATAATGTACAAGGCCATCATACCTCGAATAACTGAGTTCTTATATACATACAAACTGAAGATAAGAGCCAATACAAAAAGGGTGCGGATGAAGTCCTCTGACAGTGTCGTCGAGACGTCATTTCCAAAGAGTTAAATGACCCTTTTCGACTAGTGTGACCTTAGGAAAATATCATGATCTAATGTAACCTTTACATTGAGGGAATTTTAATTTGGTGAAAGATATCATTTTTAAGTACTTTCTGATTCTTTTTCCTGCCGGAAATTTGGAATGTGTCTCTGCCAACCTTGATGTCACAGACATGGGAAGAACATCTCTAGTCAAAAATTCATTTTATCATTTTTATATTTAACAACAAAGAGACATAATTCAGTCTGATGTTTTACATCTCTAGGATCTGTTGTTCTTAACTGGCCTTAATGATGCATCAACTAAACTACTTCGATCCACGACCTGATAAAGATATGCAGCTGATCCATAAAACAAAACAAAAATGGTTCAAAAGTTTAGCCAGCAACTGTAAAATGAGTCCTTAGTTTTATTCAACTTTGAATGACAAAACCTGCAGACAAAATTAAAGATCCTATGAGACAAGATTCAAAAGGGACAGTGATAACATCTTGATATGGTACCTTGTCTTCTAATATGACCTAAGCATAAGTTGACTTATAGTTGAGAAATACCTTTCACTTGAAAATAGATGTGTCCTGACTCGAACTTTTCGGATAAATGTAAAGCTTGAGGATGAATATCTCTATCTTAGTAGTTTACTTATTGAAATAGAATGTAATGTGCAAACAAAAATGTTCATTTGAATATCAGTACACCTCGAAAATCCGATTGTATGATACTTTGATTCACATCCTAACTTGGAAGACCCTGATGAGTCTCTTTGAATCTTGTAGGGCTACATTGTGTGCCAGCCATGAACACTAAAATTATTAATTTAGACAGCATGAGATTTCAATAGAATTCCACAAGTTAGAGATTAGAACATGCTGACAAGTTCTTGCTGAAATTGAATTCTTATTCAATTGTCCACATCACCCTTTCCCTCCCCTTTTGATTGGATGTAGAGACATTCGAGTTGCTTTGTCTCCCCTTACAAATACCTTCATCTCCTCATGAAAGGTTAAGTTACTGGTAGTCCAATTCAATCAATTTATGACTTCTGAGCTCTAGACATGAATGTAGACATACCCTTATAACCAAGATTCAATCTTTTGTCACATTTGTGTGGAAAGGTTTCACCTTTCATATTTTTTGAAGACATTTGGATATTCTTGGATTTGGGTTGTTTTGGGTTTTGGGGATGGAGAGAGGGAGATGGAGAGAGTCTGTGCCATTTGCAGTAATGGTGTTGATGGAAGGCATTACTATTGTGCTTACAATTTTGGCTAAAACTGTAATGGCCAAAGGAATGAGTCCTTTTGTGTTTGTGTTCTATACCACAGCTCTCTCATCATGCCTACTACTTCCTCATTCCTTTGTTACTTTCCGGAATGAACACAGGTCCTCGTCGAACCCTTGTTAGCATTGGTGCAAAAAGATGTGATTTTTAGGAGTTGATTTTCTTGGTAAAATGCATTGACATTGATCATTTGGTCTCGTATTTGTCTGTGCTTATTCTTGCAGAACTCATCAACCAGTCTTCACCAAATCTCTCATTTGGAGGTTCTTCTTCTTGGGTTTGACCGGGTATGTCATCTTACCCATCAGGCATCAAGTTTAGACTTTAGTCCTATAGGCGCCAAATAGTCTGATGCAAGAGCTGAAATTTTCTAGCTTTTATATGATTCCAATCTGATTCTGATTGGAAAAATTCAGACTTTTGATTGATGCTGCTATTTTTACTATTTAAACTAGCATTTTTTCAAAGACATTAATGTGTGATCAATTGTTTCATCCTGAAAAACTCGAGTTGTCGAGGGTGAAAGTTCCTTAATTCCTAGTGTTATAAGTCTGAATGGAATTTGTGGAATTTGCAGGATTACAATACCTCAGAATCTTGCATTTACTGGACTAAATTACAGCTCTCCCATTGTAGTTTGCGCGATGGGAATGCTGATTCCCTCCTTCTCCTTCATCCTCGCTTTGCTCCTTAGGTACACACTCAAATGTCAAATTTATACATCTAAGCAAAATGTAAACTTTCTATATAGACATGTTTGACGATTTTAGAGCTGCGAATTTTTACAGGAAAACAAGTATAAACTGGGGAAAACCATACAGCTTAGCCAAGGTTATTGGTGCAATCATATCGATATCAGGTGCCATCTTTGTGGCACTTTACAAAGGTCCTTTAGTTAGAGGAAGCTCTTCTTCCTCATCTTACCTCTACAAGCTTCAAGCACTCAATAACCCTCCATCTCCACTCCTCATTTTCACTTCAACCACTGAGCATTGGGCTTTTGGCAGCTTCTTGCTTGCATTATCCTTTTTTTCCATCTCAGTGTGGAACATCATTCAGGTACTTTTATTTATTTACTCCCATCAAATAAATTCCTTCACATTTTGCCAAACAATCTCATTGAGTTTCATTTTTGCGCTTCTTTTATCAGTCAGGGACCTTGAGACAGTACCCGGAAGTTATGGCAGTGACTTCTTTTTACAGCTTAATGGGAGCAGCTCAATGCGCTATAGTGTCCATTGTCGCTGAGAGAGATTTAAGTGCTTGGAAACTGAAGCTCAACACTGAGCTTCCTCTCATTATTGTCACGGCTTGCTTCGGGAGCCTGATTCGAAGCCGTGTGCATCTATGGGGGATGAGAATGAAAGGACCATTTTATGTTCCCATGTTTAGGCCTTGTGGAATTCTTTACGCCACATGCATTGCCATAACTCTTTTTGCAAGCAGTCTTCATATTGGAAGGTAAAAGAACTTGTCTCTGTTACATGTTGCTTAGTTTAACAGTGTAAAAAAGTGTCTGAATTAGACTGGTTTAACTTCTGCAGTGTGGTGGGAACGTTCTTGATCGGAATGGCATATTACACTGTCAATGTGGGGAACTGTAAGAGAAGAAGATGAAAGACAAAATGGAGGAGATCTTGCTGATGAGCATCATAGTATTCAAGACAGTACTGAATCCTCCGATTCTAAAATCCCACTTTTACAAGATCAAGAAGGTTCAGAAGTCTAGTATCACTACACTATGTTCAACATATAAGTGACTTAAGGTATGTCAGGATTTCGGTTCTCATCTTGTGTCCAAGCCGCTATTAGTCCTTTTCCTGATCCACATTTTGCTGAATGTTTTTTCCATAGCTTGAGGCTTTGTTGAAGCTCGTTGGGATACTAGCTAAGTGCCTAAGTGTATCAAGTATAAATCTTGAGGTTCTGAGAAGATCAAGAATTTTGATCTCTTGTAAATAGGCTTGGTCACATTCTTCATGTCAAGTATGATTGAGTTCAAGTGTAAAGGGTTTGTGGGCATGTATCATTTGTTCGATTTCACCATTGTATTCTTGGTTCTCGCTTGCGATCCTCCATGGAAATAGCTTTGAGGTTTTCTTTAAATAAATTTATTGAGTGATAAAGTAGAGTTCTTGAGAATACAAGAACTCTGAAAACTTGGTAACATTTATTTTATAGTTCCAAGGGCTATGTGACCCTTAAGATTTCAGTACATGGATGAGATCTTTAGGCTCTATTTAGGCCTTGAGATTGTATTCTTCAATGTCTTTGAAGGTCTTGACCGCAAACTCTTTGATCATAACTGGCTCTTTAGGGTCATCAATCACCTTCTCATAGTCACAAGTCCACTTCACCAAGCTCCCCTCTCCTTTAGGCTCCACATAAATATGGCATTTGTAGGACTTATAGAACTTCATCAGATCCCCGTCAATTACACTGTAGGTCACCGTCTTTTTCTCATCGTCTACTGCTTCAATCTTCTCCTTGGACACCAAAAATGGGTTCCCTACACCACATTTGCTTAAAAATCACATTCACCCAATAAATAAAAAATCTTCATAGATAGAAAATCAGTATACCTTCAGTGAAAGTGAGGAGGCGGATCGAGCCAGGGGCTTTGCCATCACCTTCTAGGATATCTATGGTCTTGTAAAGCTCAGGAAAGGCCTTAGGGAAAACTGTCACTGAGTTCCTCAAAGTTTCCCACACCTTTTCAGGAGAAATCTTGAGCTCAACATCTACTTCCATTTGCTCAGCCATTTTCAGTAACTTGAGTGTCAAGGCAAAGCTCAGCAAGCAAGATTTGGAAGCTCAGATGAGGATGCAAAACTCTAGTCGCAACACCAATCATAAATAGTGCATACAGCTCAGAATATCAAGATTGGTTGAGGCCATTAAATTCATCAAAATAATACTTCCAACTGCCACCTTACTCATGGAATTTAATTTAAATCCTCAGAGGCTTATTTCCTACTTATCTTCACTCAGTTTTTCGACCTCGACGTGGCAAAATATTTCCTCAATGTAAATACAGTAAAACAAGCCCTTCAACCTTTAGTTACTACAAATATCATTCAGACCCACAATTTTGTTTCAACTGATGAAGTCTTTAGAGAGTGCTCTAAGTCCAAGAGCAAAATGGATCAGATCAGACCAGGTAAATATATACTTCTCCACCAATATTCTGGCTAATTGATTAAATAAGAATATCACATTCCCACATTGAAAATCTTTGGTTAGTAGGTGACACTTAATAAATGGAGATGATGACATTCTTTAAATGAACTCAGATTTATGAAGCTGGATTTACAGGTTGTAGAAACCATAAGATATCAGTCCTTGTGTCCTATAATTGCTGGACACTCTGGGGTTGGCATTGGACCCAATAGAAAGTATATAACTCTTGTGGAATTGAGGTTACTAAGTGAAGAAGGTTTTTGTTTCAACTACATTAAAAATCACAGTAATGGCTGTCAACCATAACAATAAAATTGACAATAAGATTGATCAAATGTAGAAATGTTGAAGTAATTAAATCTTATGTTACTTTTGTAACATTATAAATATTTTAAGGTTATATTTGTGACCTACATTACCAATACTCATATAAAATGGTTACATATTTTTAGCCAACATATTTATATTTTTATACCAAAAAGAAAATGAAGAAGGTTTCAATCAACCTGGTTGTCCTTTTGTTGTTCTTCTGTCTTGTTGGTGTTTATTCGAAAGACATTGGTAAGAATTATTTTTCTAAATCTCGGCTTTTTAATCATATACATGAAATATTAATTAGTTATTGATGTATTCTCATTCATGTTTTGAATAACTTATATTGTACATCTGATTTTTAATATGTACAGCTACAGGTGATGCAAAACCTCCAATTTGCACAGATAACTTGAACTGCGCAGTATGGTGTCCAGAATGCCTCATCTTCAGATGCATAAATGGAGCCTGCTATTGCTCAAGATGTTTCAACCTACCGCCTTCGCCTCCCGGAAAAAATCCAGGGCTTGCCCCTTTCAGTGTATAACAATGCTTGTACATTTATTCCCTTGATTAATGAGATGATATGCTTTTGATCTAAGGATTCAAACATGGCACAAATGCTTGCTTTTCGATTTAATCATCTGCTATAACAGGTGACAAAGTTGGTACAATTTGTTGCGATTTGGATATGACCTTTAAAAATCTAATAAAACCAATTTGACATTGCAACTTGTGTGCTAAATGTTAATACAACAACGAAGGTATTTTGGAAGGGGAGATAGGAGTATTTTTCTGATCATTGCAGTAGTCTTGGTTAACAGGCTTTAGTGTCCACTTCCACGTGTTTGCATTCTCTTTCTCTCAAATTCGAGCTGAATGGCAGGAGGGTAAGAAAAAGAAATTAATTCATATACATCAATGTAAACAAAAACAATTACAATTGAGGATATCAATCAATCAATCAAGAGGGTAAAATAGATAATTTAGAAATTGAAGCAAGAGGCAAGAAAGGGATTAATTTATATTTTGGGGCAAGTTTTACTTACTACTTTCCTCACACGCTCGTTGGCAGATGCTGTGCCGCCGGTTACAGACTCAGAGGTGTATGGACTGCTGACACGAACTTCATTCATCACAACTATAACACTCTTGTCCCAGCGTACTGGCAACCTGGAAAATAAGAAGTCCATGTACGCAATGTGACCACTATTGAGAATCTTCACATGAATATCCTGTATAAGACTATCACAAGCTACAACCGTGTAACGATATATATCACAGTTTTACAGTCTATCTGTCTAACAGTCCTTGGTAGTTACAAAAATGAATGACATCTTTGCTACATTTATGCAAAGGACTAATATAAACATTTTAGTCAAGAAATCTAGCCTTATTTTGGAAAAAATTCATGCAGATCAAATTAACAAGAATGCTTCGAAAGAGCACACATGGCAATTAAAATAGGCAAGAACATCATAGAGACGCGACGTAATGCACAAAAGGCATCATCAAGCATTAGATGTAGAACACCAAATAGCATTGAAATTTTATAACCTAAACCACATACGTCTTAGACAGCGCATCAAACAGGTTCTGCGCCTCGCTAGTAACACCTACTCCAATCCTCTCGGCCTCCGCTTCCGCTTGTCTACACCATCCATAGATCACCACTAAATACACAATCCAATCAAAACTAAATAAAGCCAACAATTGATCTATTAATCACTACCTCACAGCAGCCTCCTCTTTAGCAACTACACTACTCAAATCAACATAACACCTGCTGACATCAATTGGATCATCACCTTTCCCCAAAACCCTAAACTCCTTTATATAATTCACCTTCAGCAGCCGTACGTTCCGCTTCCCTCCTGGCTTGCTACTACCACTACTAACCTCTTGTAAACAGAAAAATGTCAGTCAAGGACAAAACTTTACCTAAACCCATCACGTAAATACCAAAATTATATAAAGTTGATCGATTTGCAAAGGATATGAAGCGCGAGGAGATTGGTGGGCCGATCGAACGCGATGACTTGTGCTTGGAAGTCTTCGTTGAACGTCGTTTTGATTTGTAGAATGCAGCCGATTGCGATGTCTTCCGAGATGCCCGAGTCCATGGCAGAGTAGTTGCTGATCGTAATCGATGATCGATTAATGAAAATGGATTTGAGCTCAGGGTTAGGGTTACGGATTTTGGTCAACGACAAAGGAGAAGACTTTTTGACTCATTGTTGTATAGACGTCAATAGAAAACTGGGCCGAGATCAACTACCTGAAAGCCCAATCCGAAATTCAGAAACCACAAACCAGAGAAACGCCGGAGGGAGCCGCGGCGTCTTCTCAGCCACTCGTATTAGGTATTCTGGGTTTAGCCGGGATTGTTGAAGAGAGAGATTTTGGCCTTCTGGGTGGATATTGGTGAGTAAAGCTGGCATGTTTTGCTGATAGTTGGGTTTTTGTGATGCTCGATATTTGGCTGTTTAATTGTGTCAAAATTAATAATTTATTTACTGGTTTGAGGATTGTTTTAATTCTGTTTTAAAGTAATAATCTTTATATTTCACGGTTTCTGTGTTATTATGTGCTAACTGCTAGCAAGCAAATCATTAATCTGAGACTTCACGTCTGCTGTGATTTTTTGGTACAGAGATTTTCGCTGACTATGTGTTCATCAAGACCATACATATAAAATAATGTAGGGATTCTTTTGATTTTTTGGGTACAGAGAAGAATTAAGATTTCCCCGTCTTCAGTAAGTTTGCTGGGGAAGCTAAATAGCACAACACAACTCGATTTAGAGATGGTAGCTGCGGACTACCATCCTTCCTGGTTTAGGTCAGTGTGTTTAATAATTTTATGCCATAAGCTTATCCAAACCATGATAATAACTTGAATACTAATTTTTGATTAATGGGCAGCATTGCTCCCATGATGGAGTTGACAAACCATCACTACCGAACTATTGCGCGGCTCATAACCAAACATGCCTGGCTTTGGACTGAAATGCTTGCCGCTGAAACAATCGTTTATCAAAAGGATAACCTGGTATATCATTGTAACATTCCCCTATCATTTTCTCAGTTCACCTCTTATTCTAGATGCAATACATGAAACTTGTTTTTAAATATTTACTGTTCCTTCTCATTTGGAAAGGTAGATGGTAACATATCACCTACTTGTTATCAGGATCGCTACTTGAAATTTTCTCCCGATCAACATCCTATTGTTCTTCAAATAGGTGGGAACGATTTGGGAAACTTGGCGACTGCAGTGAAGCTAGCTAGACCATATGGTTATGACGAGATCAATTTTAAGTAATCACATCATCCTTTTTTCTTCACATTATTTTTTGACAATGACACACCTAGCGTGATAATTATGTGGCATGTATTTTGTAGTTGTGGATGCCCGAGTCCAAAAGTAGCTGGAGAAGCATGCTTCGGTGTTACTCTCATGCTTGATCCAGAGGTATACTTTATTTTGTGGCCGAGGACGTCTGTTCTAACTTCTGGTTTCTTACAGATTTTCTGTAAGAGATGCTATAAGGATTACTAAACTGTACTTGTTTTTCGTTTAAAAGCTCTGAAAGTAATACATGTTGAGTTAATAAACATGTCCAAAAGAATAGAGCGTTGTGAACAATGTTTTCTAATTTTACAATCTTTTGTCCACAAGGAAAGTTTGTTGGCAAAGCTATGTCTGTAATTGCTGCCAACTCAGATGTTCCTGTCAGTGTCAAATGCCGCATTGGTGTAGATAACCATGATTCTTATAATGAGCTCTGTAAGTAATTATTTTAACTTCCAAATTTTCTTTCATATTTATTAGATTAAGCAACTTCATATGAAGTACCATTTGTTCCAATTTTAATTCTGAATTAAAAATTCCATTTGTACTCGCTCAGGCAATTTCATATACACGGTTTCTTCTATGTCTCCAACAAGGCATTTTATTATACATTCTCGGAAAGCACTTCTCAATGGCATAAGCCCTTCAGAAAATCGCAAGGTTCCTCCCCTTAGGTATGAAGATATTTGTCCCTTTTTCTTGTTTATTCACTTACACTTTTTTCAGTATTTGAGTCGTACTAATAATTTGTTCTAATGTTGCCCTAGTGATAAAATTCTGTCTTCTTGTGATACTATTTTCTAATGGTAGTTATTGAAAACAGATATGAGTACTTCTTTGCGCTTTTGCGCGACTTTCCTGACTTGCGACTGACCATAAATGGAGGGATAGTTACTATTCACGAGGTGACCCCAGTTACATATTTGTTCCTTAGCTTATATAACAGCCTATTTAGAATTTGGCAACTGATGCGAACTATAATAAACATTGAAGAAGATGATTTGGGCAACTTGAGTAAAATCCACCGATTATGAGTTTTTAGTAGTTTTTATCTTGATAATCATGATCTACATACTTTCCCGCCAAGTATATTTAAAACAATAACAACAGTCATCTCAACGTAATATCGGTTGGCACGCAGATGGCGGATGAAATAACTCAACGGTGCTTAGACTTTATAACTATTTTTTACCATGCTTTTGTTTTGATGATCAAAAATCCTGACTAACCGGCACTTGTAATATATTATTTTACCAATGAGTTTCCACATTATGTTATAGGTTAATGCTGCACTAAAAGCAGGAGCTCATGGTGTAATGATGGGCCGTGCTGCGTACAATAAGTGAGGATTCTGTTTTGCGTTACCCCTTTTTTCTTACAATTAATATGTGAGACTAAACTCATCACATTAAATAAGCATGCTGGCATCATTGTACCCTGGAACTTCGTTGAATCTTTCATTTTTGATCTACTACGTTGACATTTGGAAGTGACATCATGGAGGCTTTCCGGTGCCTCAGCATTTGTTCATTCATTTTTGGGCATGATATAAGTAACTTGTTTGATGTGAAATTTGATTTTTATACAGTGGAATAAACACACAGATACATTTATTGTACTGGTAATAAAAACTGTGAAAGTGATTGTGTATACCACACTTTTTCTACAGTCCATGGCAGACTCTTGGACATGTTGATAGTGCGGTTTATGGCATGCCCAGCAACGGAGTTACACGACGTCAGGTAACCACTGACTGGTGAGCATTGCTCTTATTTAAATGGATATCAGCATGCCGATTTTTAATAGCTTTTTGTGTATGTGACAACCTGGAATAGATCCTCGATATATATCAGCAGTATGCAGATTCAATGATGGGCTCATGGGGATGTAATAAACCTAGCTTACGAGATTTAGCAAAGGTAAGTCAGTAGCAAATTTTTCACGGAAACTAAATCATTAGTTCTAAAAAGCACATTTTCAGTAGTTCCAAAATATTTATTCGTAGTTTTCCTTATGATTGTGGAACAGCCAATTCTCACCCTCTTCCATTCAGAGCCAAGATGTGGTTTATGGAAACGACATATGGATGCTGCTTTTAGCGAATGCAAGGTTAGCCTTCTTCCAGCCACACTAAAATCCTAGTATCATCATTCTTCAGCAAATTAATCATTATATGAATTCCTCATAAAATAATTTACTGAAGTGGGTAATCTTGCTTATCACTTATAATACTTTTGGATGCAGACTATGAAATCTTTACTGGAAAAGACCATCCCTGTAATGCCTGACTATGTATTGGATAAAGCACCCATGCCGCTTCCTCTCATTTCAAAAGACCCATTTGCAAACATCCATGATTTTCTTCCTCCTCCATACACCTTCCCCAAAAGGGAAATACAATCATGTCTGCTCAAAGTCGAAGAAGAGCAGGAGTGACACATCTATCTATTTTTCCAAAATCTACAAAAGACCTGGATCTCAGACCCAGTTAGTGTGCAAATCTGAATACATACTGGAGATAGTTTGGTTGAACCCAGTCAAGGTCATCCATTGTCATTCAACTCTAAAACATCCTATTGGGGATGTGCCAAATTTGGTATACATATTGCAAAGTTATATGATACCTTAAAAGTGAACTCTTGTGATGAATATTTTCCTATTGTCAGTTTATAAATATATAAAATTCCTAGACTGTAAATTAAGAAAATTGTAATATTCGATTGTGTACTTGACACTAAAAATTATTATTTTGTCAATTAATTCCTGTATAACTTGCATCTTCAAAAATCAAAATTGATGTCCAAACATTTCAGACATAGTATACCATTCCAACCTCCAAAGTCGAGGCATGAGGCACATTTAAAGGATATGCCGGTCCTCTCGAGATCTTTCGCAGTAACTCATATCCATAGTTGATAGCAATTTTCTTGATAATACTCGAGCCTTTCTTGGCTCTCACGTAAGAATTACTTAATATATACGCCATGCCTGCTTCTCTAGCTTCCATCAGATCATGTAGCTCTTGCTGCGCATTTCGGTCTATTTGTGACTTTTTTGGTAGCAGGAATCTCACTCTTTTCTTTCTCGGTTGGGTAGTGGGAGTGACTAGTGATGCGGAGCTCTTCTCGCTTGATACTGAGTTGCTGTGGCTGTCGGGATATTCATATATTTGTACATGTTCTGCAGTGGATAAACGTGTGCCAACCACGACCATATTATCTTCAACAAGGTTAGTATCTTCTTTTATGGAATCTGAGTCTTCTTTTCCTGAACGAATAAATTCTGCTATGCTGCATACTAAATCCCTCTCGAATTCTGTGTCATCCAAGTGCACATCACGATATCCGTATCTGACAATGCAACGGTAAATTCTGTATTCTCTAGGACCAATGCGACCTACAAGGAACCTTTCTTCGGGTTTCACATGTGGGACAGGAACATACTTTATGCAGATGAAGACGAGCACTTGGTGGAATGCTGGAAGGTTGGTAACTAAATGTGAGAATATTGCAGGGACGCCAGAGACGAGCTCAGTGTGTATGAGACCAATGCCACGCACTCTGACTATTTCAAGACTCGATCCCAAACTGAGTAACCAGTCCATTGATACTTTATTTTCCATATCAAACTCGTATTTCTTTATAGCCCCGTAGTGCCAGACATACATGACGAGAAGAAAGGAGCACGCGAGCGCAATTGGAACCCATGCTCCTTCGAGGAACTTAACAAGAGAGGCACAGAAATACAAGGTCTCAATCGATCCAAAGAAGACAATAAAGCCGATTGCAAAGAAGATGCTTCTTTCCCAAACCAAGACTATAACTAAAGACATGAGGCAAGTCGTCACCAACATGACTGTAATCACGGCAAGACCTGTACAGAAAGAAGAGAAAAGGAGAATTCAAGGCACAGATCGAATTCTCAAGTTTTTTACGTCTCACTTTGATTTAAAAGTACCTGAAGCATTGCTCAAACGTGCAGTGTCTTGAAAACCGATAGTAACGGCAAGACATAATATCATCAAAAACCAATTGATCTCGGGAATATATACCTGTCCATGGATTTTTGACGAGGTGTGGACTATTTTGACCTTAGGGAAGCAACCCAATGACGAGCATTGCTTGATAACAGAAAATGTACCAGTGATGACAGCCTGGCTTCCGGCAACAGCAGCAAGTAAAGCTATTGCCATTACAGGCCATCTCAAGTTCTCTGTTTTACAAAACCAAGTAAGATAAAATCAATTGATTAACCAATGTGGATGTATTACTGACAGACTAACCTGGTACCGATCCATAGAACCCAATATGGTTAGCATTATCTATCAAATGGTGCCGTGATAGATATGCAGCTTGACCCATGTAAGCGAGGATCAAACACGGATACACTATTGAGGTGAAAGCAATCTGCAAGATCAGGAGAACACGCTCTTAAAGAACTAGATAAACACGTCAAAGAGCATGGAGATGGAACTTCAAGGTGGATATTCTCTTTGAAAAATGCATCAGGTTTCAACTCAAACAATTAAGTTATACTCCAAGGACATTATATGCATTAGCACAGTTAGCAACTGACGTGCATAGTTGATATTTTTAAGAAACTTCGAGACACCTCAAGAATTATGAACCTTAATAGACAACTGTGAGAAGTGACCTAGATCCGCAAACATTGCTTCAGATCCTGAAATAACAAAATTCAAGTATCTTTTGTTTGATGAAGTTGGAAGATTATTCATAAATGGAAAGTGAGTGTCAAGGCTTTGTAAAGATCAAACCTGTTATGCACAAAAGGGTTCCACCAAGGGACAGCCAACCACTGCGTTGCGTTTTCTCAAAGAACCTCCACACGTAATAAGGAGAAAGAGCTTTGTATATATGCGGATTCCAGCAGAAGATATTGTACACGCCTAATGAGCCAATGCATAAAAGCCATACCAGGATGATAGGTGCAAATATGTGCCCAACTTTATGAGTGCCGTAATGTTGAAGCACAAACAAGATTATTAATATAATGCACGCGACTAGAAGCTCAATGTCTGCAACATTACCAAACAAAATAGAACAAGGTTTCAGAAGTAGAAAATTAGGGTTCTAAAAGAAATGCAAAAATGAGCAGAATGTTTAAATATAACATTTATGGTGCTCCTGCGACACTGTAAGCCCCATGCCAGACACCGCGGAGAACACTGCAGACATGAAATCAATAAATCATAATTTCATCCTAACTCAGAAAATTCTAAAAGTTAGGGACCTAAATCTCGAAAAACTAAGCACATTTCTGGATTAATAAAAATCAAAATGGCACCAGATATAGAAGGGGTAAGAACGCCATCGCCAATCACCATACAAGTGCCAATCAACGCCAAAAGAAGCAAACATCTTTGCAGCACCTGATATTTTTCAAGAGTTGATTTCAACCCCAACCTCAAAACCTTTTTAGGACTTGTCACAAATTTGTCCATTTTATACTCAGACAAGTCTTGATCAGCTTTTTGCTGATTGGGAAACACGTTGACATGAGCATGTCGACACAACAACGAATAGAGCGCAAAAGTCCCGCCTTCGCCATTATCATCAACTTTCAAAACAATAAATACATACTTTAACAAAGGGACAAGAGTAAGCGTCCAGAAGATAATTGATAAAACCCCATAAATCTCTTCATTGGTTTTGGAATGATGAATGTCCTCAGCAAATGTGCTCTTGAATACATATAGGATAGAAATGCTTAAGTCTCCGTAGACAACTCCTAAGCTCTGATAAGCCAATGTCAGCACAGCTCTCCATGACTCCTTGCTCTGCAATGAGTGCAACCACAAATAGCACAACAACAAAATATTCAGAATTGGATCCTGGAAGTCAACAGGAAAATCCAAAACATCAAAAAATGCATCAAAAGATTCAGATGGATCAGAATTAGCTATATTCAACTGGGTATTAGTATTCCCAAAATCAGAAGGTCAAAAGATTAAAACTTGATAAAAAAACTCAGTTGGGCATTCCCACTGGAAGTCTCGAAACATGATAAAAGATTGGAATTGATAACAATAATCAAATGGGCATTCCCAAATAATCGCAAAACCTAAAACGCAATACCTAAAAATTAAAACTTGATTACAACTCTCAACTGGACTTTCAACAACAAGAGATTCAAACCTGATCACAATACTCAAAGGGTATTCACTAAAACACCCAAAAGTCATATGAAAAATTCAAACTTGATCACAATACTCAACTGGACATTCCCTAAAACATCAAAAATCCAAAAGACAACAATAAAGTTTCAAACTTGATCAAGAAACTCAACTGGGCATTCCCTAAAACATCCAGAAAAATCAATAAAAAAACAGTCTCACCTTCGATAGCTTTACTGAATCTTCTCCTCTTTCCAGACTCATCGCCTTTTCACCAGCTCAATAAACTCTGCTGTAACCTCAGTCAACTACCAATAACGCACGCAAGTTGCCAGGCGGTTTTACCAGCCGTCAATGAAACAGAAAAAGCTCCATAAGCGTCAAAATCAAAACATTCCTAAGAAATGTAAGTTGAGACTTGTAAAAGTGTCTTCTTTCACTCGCAACTTCAATAACTAAGGGTGGGTTTTGAATCAGGTAGATGATGAATCAGTGAGACCGAGTGAATCCATGCTTTCGTCCATTTAACATGAGATTTTGGTGAAATCAAAATAAGCAACGTGAGACATATTTAACACGATTCATATGCGGAATCAAAAGAGACATTTGGTATTTGGATTTGAAACAAAATATCAGATTAAGATTGAATGATGATTAGTGTAATAAATTAAATGTAAATTTTATAAAGACATAAATATGTAATTTATGTTAGTATTATACGCATTATATTTCCAAAAAGATAACTCTAGATATAATAACTAATCATTTCCAAAATACAAAATATTATTATCGATAATTAAAATCGAAATCATAATTACAAAATATCAATTTATCTCCCTTGATTTTCTCCTTAACATTAAGGCACATTTTCTCATTTTCCAAAATTGCTGGTTGGGCTCTTTTCACTGTTTGGTGTACTAATTGCATTAAATAACTTGTTGGAACTCACTAAGATGTTGCATTATTCATCCAAAATGATGATCATATTATATTAATTGTAAGTTAGATAATAAGTCACCTTGTTATCTGAAATCTGTAAACAAAAAAGAAATAAGAATAGGACTGGCTAATTTGACAACTGAAAATGACATTCTTCATAATCACTAGGCAACCAATTGAAGCATAAAGAATCTGTATTTTTGATTGCCAAATGGACTTCTGAGAGCAACAAAAGTAAATACTGTGTAAAACCAACAGACATTATTAGTTTGATAAAAGACTTCCATCATAGTATTTTTTGGAACAATGTAACTCAGAAAACAAAGCTGCATAAATATGGTCGACAACTAAATACTAATTTAGTTTCGACAAGTACCACCAACTTTTCCTTTCTTTCCTCATTTGCTTTTCTTTTCAATCACCCTCTTGGCAAAAGATGGTAAGCAAAATGCAGCCGAATGAATCTGAAATTAATGTAATTCGAGTGAGTAGATGAAGTTTATTGATCCAAAAATCGAGGGTATTTATTTAGAAGATTATTTTGTACCTCTGAGTTGTAGAACTTCAAGGGTATTATTGTTTGGGCACTCTCGATTTCATCAATGGGGTTTACTGGATGCTTGAAGTCCACAGCTGGTCCTTCAGTTGAGCACAACATGAACCCTATAACTCCACTGTAACAAGACAGAAGAAAAGAAGGGTGCAAAGGTCATTACAGTTAGAACTGCCAAGGTACTTGCAAAGGTGTGAAATCCAGGGGAAGAACAGCAGCGGGTTAAGGTCATACCTGGGGTACGTGGGAACAGTAGTCCAAGCGTAATTGACAGAGCCCTTAAATATTTCACGGCAGTTTGAAACAATATCTTCGATAATGTCCATGTGAAGCCATATACTTTCGGCCTGAGTACATACGACTCCTCCTGGACGAAGAGCCTTTGACACAGATTCAAAGAAGGGCTTCTCGAAAAGCTCCTTAGCAGGTCCTAAACACAAACATATTTAAAATTAATTTACTTTTAAATGAATGTAAGTAACATGTGAATTTACTGATGTCAGGTGCAAAAAGTGTACCAATGGGGTCAGAAGAGTCAACTATGACAGCGTCGTACGTGCCTTCTGGAACAGCCTTCAGAAATGCAACTCCTAAAAGTAAATCACAAGTTCAAAGTCTGAAGTTGGAATATGGAACTAGAGAAAAGGAAGCAGAAAAACCACTGATGATTTACCATCTCCAATGAGGAGATTAACTCGGGGGTCAGCATAACCAACGGCAACCTCCGGGAAAAATTCCTTGGATACCTATATATGGCAGTAAAAAGTCAGTCCTTTTAAATAGTGATCACTTAGAGTTGAGAAGATGGATTTCTGCTCTAATGTCAATGCCAAAAAGACGGAGTGAAAAAACCACAAATGGGCACAGAAGTATGCAGTACTCATTACTCACATCAACCACCATAGCGTCAATCTCACATATATCTATCTGCTCAATTGTAGGGTGACGTGCAACTTCCCTCAACACACCACCATCTCCACCTCCAATGACCAGAACCTGAAACATAAAAAGTATTAAACTTGTTTCAAATTTCCAATCCGTTTGGCACATAAATATAGGCACAAAGTATATGAGCTCCAATAAGCGTAAAATAAATTGTATGAGGATGAATTGTTGGATCAATAAGGAAATTAAATATGTGCAATCAAGCAGAGAGGTTAAACATTGTACCTTCTTAGGATTGGAAATTGAGCAAAGTGGAAGATGAGCAATCATCTCTTGATAAGCACACTCATCCCTCTCTGTAAGTTGAATCACTCCATCCAAAACAAGAACTTTCCCGTAAGTTGAAGACTGCAGTACATCAAAATGTTAACCCAACTTCTACACGTCCACAACTTCCAAACAGAGGTATAAAAATTTAGCCGCACACATATAACTGAGTTTAATATAGTACCTGAAACACCATGACATTCTGATAATTTGACTTTCCCTGAAACAAATCTTCTCCACTTTCAAAGAGTGTGCCTCTCCTGCAAAATGCAGAGCACGACTAAGAATTCCAAATCATTCCTTACAATTATAATTCCAAACAGAGTAACAAGCTTCCATTCGGTGACAGCTTAATTACCAATAAAAATAAAATTTTACATTTAAACACCAAGAGATCGGAAGCGAACCACAAAGCTACACATGTTAGTAGCATAACTACAAGAATCCAAAGCTGAAAACCCGACTCATCATCAATTAAGTAACTCAAAAAATACTTTAAATTTCAGAATTTGAATAAAAAACCAAAACTTGAACAAATCCTCACCAGGCCACATTGGGCTGATTTCAGAAAACCACCCAGAAATCACCTTCCCAACTCCTTGTGGCACCACCTCGTTACCCTCCTCCATAGCCACACCGTTAGTATCCTCCTCTCCGACCCTCTTCACAGGCAAATCAACTCCATTAACAGTCTGATCCGCCATGCTCTTATTAGAAAGCGAATCAAACTGGGTGTCAGTGAGAGTGGAGAGACGCGAATATGGGAATGAAAAGGTGGAAGCTTTGGAGAAAAGGGTGTGGGAATATGTAGGTGGGAAAGCGGATTCGATTCGGTGAGTAGTGGGTGGTGATGGGTTGTTGAGTGGAGTGGAAAAGTTTAGATTTTTATAGGGGAATGATGCCAAAGTAGACTTGGGGGTTTTGGGGATTAGGGTTTTTGTGGAGGCATATGAGAATGAGTTGATGATGATTGAGATTGAAGATTTCATTTTATTCTACTCCTATATTAAAAAAATAATATAGTTTATTAAGGGAAAAATTAAAAGGGAGACATGATTACATGAATAAAGTTGGTTATTTATAGTTCAATGGATTAGATTTAAATTCAAAATATCTATCAAATCCAACTATACAATTTAATTTAAAAATAATTAAATCTCAATCGATAAATTAATCAAATCAGTCCTATCGAGCATAAAAACTCTTCTTGATCTTTATAAAGTTTACTAAAAATAAAGTGGATAGTTGGGCATCTTTAGTTGAGCATTCTTTTATATTTCCACACAAGTAAATTAAACAGCTTTTTTCATTCATCAAAATCTTTGTTCATAATTGGACATGAAAAAATACAGAGTGCAGATCTTACATTTTATCAGGGAAACGTATGCCTTAGCAATTACATAGTTCCATCCATTCGTCACCTAATCATTATGCTGGAGTGCCATTTGAAACTGGGCTGGAACTCGTAGAACTGGAGCTTGAATATCACCAAGCTTCCCAAGTTGACCACATGCAGCCATGCTATCATCTCCTCGACTAAGACGCATAAGAACTACACAGCCTGCTTTGGCTAGGATATCTCGAAACTGTATCATTTTATCCTCACTGGTGGGTTTGAATTGAGATCCAGCGTGCGGATTGAAGGAAAGTAAATTAATTTTGCATGGAATTCCTTGAACAAGATCAATTAACCTATTTGCGTCATCTGTGCTGCAAATATATAGGAAACAAATGTTACAAGAAGAAACATTTGTAGCTTATAATCATGATATAGTGAAAGTGAAATGAAGTGCATCCAAGCTCAAAACAAAGCCATTTTACCTGTCATTTATTCCAGCTAGCATAACATATTCAAATAAAACTTTGTATTTGTGTTTGTGGCGAAGCTCTTCACGAAGAGTCTCAAGGAGAATGCTCAAGTTATACTTTCTATTGATCGGCATTATCCAATTCCTAACCTGTAAGGTAATCCCAAATGAGAACCCGCTCAAAAACATCAATACTAAATGAAGCGCAAAAATGATAATTTACCTCATCAGTAGTAGCATTTAGACTAACCGCCAGGGAACAACTAGTTTCATGAAGATAACGTTTTAGTTGGGGTACAAGTCCACTTGTTGATACAGTCACTTTCCGGGGACTGAAATGAAGGCCTTGACCGTGCACCATGATATCCGTGGCCTTTAACACATTGTCAATGTTCTGCAGGGGTTCTCCCATCCCCTAGCAAGTATTTTTGCAATCAAGATGAATTCATACAATGAAGATGATGAAAAGAATCAAATTTAACGATATGTAGACAAGTTCCCTTGAATAGGAAAGGTATACCTCACAAACGTACCATAAAAACAACATTTTTTATAGTTCCCACTTCATCCCATAGCATACGTTGGGCATACACAGCTTGTTCCACGATCTCAGCAGCAGTAAGGTGTCTCGTCAAACCCATCCTGAAGCGTAAAATAGCTTAAGTTCCAAGTACCATGGAATCAACTAAATTAAGTACAATACACGGGATAATGAGCAAAGAAACTCTCACGTCTCACCTGCCTGTGAAACAAAACTGACAATTCATGGCACATCCCACTTGACTTGAAACGCATACGGTTGTCCTACTCCTCTCTTTCTTGAAAGGTATCACAACGGTTTCTATAACCAGCCCATCTTCAAGTGTAAATAAAATCTGAGACCTCCTGAGAGTTTCAAGTTCAATAAGATGGTCCTGAACTGTTCGATTACACTTTATTGATAATTTATTCTGACTTAAGAGAGAATGAAAAATTAGCATTACCTTTCTAGTCCCATCTGATGCAGTCTTTATGTCTTTCAATGATAATGGTTGAAAGCTAGCATGCTCACTTAACATCCTCTTCAAATCCTTGTTCAAACCTAATAACAGATAATTAGTTTGTCAACACCAAAGGACTTATGAATCCTAAACCAATACCTAAACGACAATGGCTACAAAATTTACTAACATTACCAAATTTCTGGTTTGTTCACTCTATAAGAAATGTTCTAATGCGCATAACAACAAATTACTAAATGGGCAACACCTATCATCAACCTGTAAAGTGTCAACGCCAACCTTGCAGTTCATCAACAGAATGAGCCCAAATACCATTCCCATAAAGTAGCTTCCACAACATCAACGCTTGGCCAGGCCTGAACCCATGCGACTGCACCCATCTCTGTAAAACACATACCCTCAGCTCAGCCACTACTCCACACATACAGTCATCAAAACAAAACGGGACCGCCCCATTTCTAAACACAGAATATATCAATATTTAAAGACCATAAAATCCCTTAATGCTTAACTCACAAAATATAATTACTTCTCTAAAGCAACACAATAAGGTTACAACTTTTGCATCTGAAAACAACAATTTAAAATATCTGAATAATAAGCTTTCTTATAGTTGTTAAAAATCATGTCGTGTGGAACATTCTTAATAACAAACAGCGACATTTGAACATAAACATATTTATAACGGCATTGTTATCTAACTGGCATCAAATGATCAATTTTAAATTCACAAATTTTGTTTCTCATGTTGTATCTATGTTTCAGAAGTATGCACTTATCCAAGCATACCTCAAGCTCAGCATATCGCATTCCTTTGAGAATCACCTTCGATTCTTTATCAACCTCAAGCACTCCTATCTTCTCAATCCCTACAAACAAAATCAAATCCCTACTAGATTTCACAATTCCAATTCATATCAAATCAGCATTAATAAAACTAAAAAATCTCACCAGCAGAAGAACCTGCCAAATCTCTGGTCTTTCCCCCATCTAAATCGACCTCATACGAAGTCACAGATGCAACCGACCGCGCGATGGAGATCGAACGGCGAGAGTAGCACGGAAACGAAAGCATACTAACGGACGGCGAACTTGAGGCGGATTTGGAGAAAATCGCGGCCGTCGTAGTTCGAGAGAGGAGCGAGTTGCCGAGTGCGATTCGCCTCATCCACACGCATCCAATCGTCTCCATCTTTGCTTGAGTTTTGATAAACCACTGTCAGAGTGTCAGGGCCCTTAAACCCTTCCATCCTAATTCCTATGGCTCTATACGACGTCGTTTGATGTTCAATGTGATACGGTGCGCCCTGCAGTACCAGACTCTTTCACTAATGGGCCGGCCCAATAAAGCCTACCACTGCCAAAAGTCCTTTTATTAAAACATAATTATCATTTTGTTTGAATTTTTATAATTAATATTGGCGTAAAACTAGCGTTCTAGCAATCAGTCATTTAAAATTATACTAGTAATTGTTGCAATAAATCTTGTGCAAATAATATTCAAATATTATTTATCCTAAATTTAACTTAAACTTTATCTAATAAAAGAGGGGTAAAATTGGAAAGAAAAAGTGGCTTCAATATGTAACCGTCAATTAAGTGCCTTGCGTTTTAAATATAGAGAGATATTCGTATCGAGTATGGAGTTTGAGCAATGCTTTGGTTTGAGCTACGCTCTTATGAAACGGAATAATATATCAACCTAAAGGCCACTTCTCTTTATTTTTGTTGCAAGACCTCTCGAAAGAAACAAACCAAATTACAAAATAGCAAAACCGAACACAAGACACGTACGTAGTACAAACGAAGACAACAGCACAATACACCAGATAAATTATTCAACAACATGACAAGCTCTCATACTATCCCTTAAGTTCCCTTGGCAGCAACATGGTAACGACATATCCTCTTCTTAACACAGTCAACTAAAATCTTCGCAGAGTCAATTCCTATAGAAGATGAAGATATATTTAGTTTAATAAGTCTTCTAAATGAAATGTGTATAGTATAGGTCTAAAGTTTTAGAACTTACCGGCGAGATAAGCGCCGTGAACATATCCGTTGTAGTTAGTACTAGTGTGTTCTCCGGTGAAGTAAACTCTTCCGACAGGCGCCTAGGTCATTAAATGGTTTAAAGGAGTGAGCTTGTTGGGTAAGGAATTAAACGTTATGCATGTGTTAAATAAATGAAAAGGTTGGATGTTACCCTAAGTTGGTCATATTCGTATCTAGTGACACCAATAGGCCAGTTTGAGAAAGTCCCTTTATAGAATCTGTTTGACCACCATTTTGGGACTAAAATGTCAGTTGGCTGTGGGATGTTTTTCCCAAACATGTCTCTCAAAACACCCATGATCTCTTCTTGGGTTTCTGAATCTGGCTGTTGCTCGATTCTCCTCGATTCGTCATCCGTTACAGTGACCAAAAGTACATTGGACCCGGGGTACTCAGCCTCAAATTGCTACATTTAAGCACCATGTCAAACTACTTTTTCTTAAGTGATGAGAATAGTCATATTATGTTGCCTTGTACATACCTGCCATATTGGGTAGTATCCTCTTTTTTCATGTGCATAGAGGAAGAACTCTGTTCCATTTCCGGTTGGCCAAAATACTGACGGAAACTTTACAAAGATTTTGGTGTACGTACTCATATCAAACTGATATATGGCAAGGAGCTTCCATGGCTAAAAATGCACAAGAAAATTTGGTAAAGTTAGCTAGCTAGTAAGTGCCTTCGTCGCATATATGGAGTTCTTTAATGTAACATTAATTATAACAAACACTTACCGGTAGATCTGGCACAAAGTCGATGAGTTTAGTCTGCAAAACTCCAACACTAACCGAAACCATAGCATAGTCTGATCGATAAATTGCTCCATCCTCAGTCTTCACTATCACGCCACTAGGCGAGTGCCTAATCTCAACCACGACCTATTCAACATATTATCTTGTTTGTAAATTTTAGATTCTTTAAATAAGAAAAAGGTTTAGGCGAGATACTTATATAACTATAGCCGATAGTAAATTATCTCATTCGTTCATTTTCTTAATTTAACGGATGAGATTAATGACAATAATATCAACCGTCCCCTGTTTTGCACAAACATGTCCCCTTAAATAAAGCTACAAACATGTTTATAAAAGAAAATTGTATGTATACCTTGTTTAATAAAACCCTTGGATCGTGGACAACTCCATTTTTGTAAGTAAGGAATTCTTGACCTACATGATGAACAACTGATTCATAACCTCTTGGATCCGCAACAAAGTAAAGATCCTCTCCAAAGTTAGCGAACGTTGCTAGTGGCTCGGTGTTTTGCAAACTGGTTACCCGCGGTGGCTCGGCAAACTCGTAGTCATAAGTGTAGTAGTCATACGCCATCTCAAGTGGTGTACTTGGAACTCTATAACATAAAACAAACCCTTATTAAATTCCATATATAACGTTAAAAACACTTAAATGTTTGGTTATTTACTAACTAGCTAGGGCTTTTGAGAAACCAATATATATACTAACCTGTTTTTGAGCCTTTGAGCTGCTAAAATCGAAATGTCTTCCAATTTACGTGCTGATAAAGCTGTTGAAACGTGCGTTACCCCTTCACTGACCTCGTCCGCAAGATCAAAAATCTTTTGGGCAGTTGCTTGCTTTACTAAGCCAGTTCTATATAAACAAAGCATTAGTAAATGTACATTTTTAAACGTGTGAACAAGTAAATGGGCCACACTGACAAGTTATTTGAATATATTCTTCGAAGTTACTCTTTTAGTGTTTAGTTGCATGCAGTTGGAGACTTACTGAACGTAGGTGTTGCAGACAAGTTTTCATAGTTAGAATAGAAGGTTTTGAGTTTTAAATCGTTGGCCATAGTCCAAATAGGGTTCTTCTGACTACCACCAACTCCTTCAACCCAATTTGCACCAATCTCAATAGATAACCCAGCAAAGTTTTGCTTGTGAATCCTGCCACCTACTCGGTCAGTCGCTTCCAAGATCAAGAAATCCTTTATTCCAGCGTCTGAGAGTGTCTTGGCTGCCGATATCCCTACACATTTATGGTTCCAACAGTTAGCTTGTGTTTTTCAATTAGTGTACTTTTAAATGATAGGGATATGGAGGACTGACCGGACATGCCAGCTCCGACGATGATAACGGAGGGATTCTTAGCAGCTCCGGTGGCGAACAATGTGAAGCAACACAAGACTACATAGGCAAGAATGGTGTGAGTACTCAGCCAACGGCTGAATATGGAAGACATTGTTTCTAGTCGTATGGACGGTCTACTCTTGCTACAAGTTTGCACACTTCACTCTACTTTATGGATCTTATTAACTCCAATGGTGGTCTTATATACAGGTTTTCAAGGGCACCCCATGGGTGCAACCAGGGGCCAACATAAAACTGTTAAACTGTAAAGTTTAATATCATTTAACTTTGTCTGTATTCTATTGCAGAAACTAGATATATTTAGCTAAGTTTTACAGATGCACAAAAACAGTTTGAAATAATATTATTTTCCAACCACAGTACCACACAATAAATCACTCATCAAAGATAAATGAATCAGTACGACTAGCTAGGAAGACACCAATCAGGCGATCACACTTAAAAGCTACATGAATCAATAGTACTAAAGGGAACACCAATATATCAATCACAAGAATGATAATGAAGGGAGGTTTGTTTTCCACATTAGTAATTATTAAAATTAGGGCTTTTGTTTCTCTCTAGGATTTTGTGGAAGTGAGAGGCACTTAATATAATATTGTCATTACCTCGTACAGTGATTGGTTATACTACTACGGAGTAATATTTTATAGCACATTAGGGTTCGAAATTCTAATAATAGAATCATGTTTCTTTTCAAGACGTGGCAATTCTTAAGGTGGTATTTTAAAACGGTCAACTTGGACAACCTTTCCACTGCGGCATTGCATATTCTTAAGAAGAATAAACCTAGTGTAATATACACAACAGAAATGAATTTAAGAACATGATTAAATAGAATAATAGATGGATTACCAGCAAAAAAGGCACTTGTGTACAGACAGACCAGTTTAAGAATCAAATACCAACACATGGTCCAGCTTAAAGAGACACTGGTGAAAAGGACTCGAGTGGCTACAATGAAGCATTGGTAGATAAGGTTGTGTTGTGTCTCATCATCTCAACCATATGATGTTTTTCAATTATCACACATGTATATAGCTCATCAGTAACAAACATCTCAATCTATGGATGACAGAAATCTTAGATATGAATCTTTCTACAAAACTCTTTTACACACATGACCAAATTCATTTAATGCCACAGTTGTACACAATCTCCAATCTCCACATATACATTTTAGAAAAGTTTTAAAGGAAATTTAATTAAAACCAACAACAATCATTGACGATGGTGTAAAATTAACCATTGGTACAGTTAGGGCTTGCAATTTCAATCGTTTTACAAGTTACAACTGAGATCCGTAACGTTTTTGTTCTGTAGCATTAATAAGTGATGGGTGTATATGTAGCTGTAGATTTGCATGCAGCAGTCTTTTTCGAGCATTTGTCACATTGCATAAGAATAATGGCGTTCGTATTTGTATACACTGCACTACACGATACGTATAGGTGGGATATTATGGGAGCTGTAAGCACAATGTTTCAACATTTCCCTTACCTAACGACTTCAATTCAACATGTCCATACGAACAGGTCCAATCACACTTTAATAATTGTGATGCTGGTTAATGATAGGAAAAGCACATCATCCAATAAGCTGGTTGGTCTTAAAGCAATGAAGAACGAGCAGGACTACTCCAGCTCTAATGGACTGCTAAACTTACCACATGGTTTATCATTTTACTGTTATGCCCTTTCTGAGCAACGTACACTTTAAAAACGTGCCAACGCAGAATTGTTAGACTCAATCACTCAACTTTATATTCCAAATGAAGGTGACTAATAATAGAAATGTACATGCATGTTGATATTTTCATAGTGTAGTTGATGTCAGTGATAGGTTTCTATTTTCTTTGTATCTGGACCAGGTCAATTTCTACATGAGCTTCAGTTTAATTCCTCATGCGGTGCCATGTAGTCCCTTGATCAGGGCCTCCCTCAGTTGGTGCTGTTGAACCTCACTATCTGCCTGTCTCGAAGAAACATTGCAAAATTAGTATGTTTGTTTTTACTTTATTGTTCAGTGTCATGGAAAGTCATAACTAAATTTATTTGAAGCAAAATCATTTTCTTCCTTAGAGCAAATTTACCTCAACAAGTAAACTGCTAAGAACAAGCCCATGGCATGAGCGGATATTGATTTCTTCAATCTGCAATACCATAGAGCTTAGCACCTCCATTAGCCTGGAAAAATCACCTGGTTGCTGATCAGCCTCAATCCTAATCAGAAATTTCCTTTCACAGATTTCATGAACTTTCACTTGCACCTGAACTCAGCGGTAAACACATTATATGATAATTCGTTACCCAATTGATTCCCATACAAACTAGCTTATGGAGATAGGAATAAACCTCAGAGTTCTTGTACTCGAATTCGGTCTTCTTCTTGCCACTGAATTTATTACCCTGATCCGCAACTTCACTTTGCTTATCATTTTTAAACTCCTCTTCGAGTTCCTTCACTTTTTTCTTTAACTCGATTATGTACTCAATTGCATCACTAATAATAGAAGCTCTATCCATCTGCAGAATGAGTAAAAGTTTCAAAATCTATTCTCTGCAGTATGATCTGTGGAAAAATATTGATAAGAACCTTGGAAATTTTAGGAACTAAAGCGCGCAGTTGAAACTCTCCATCTTTGATCCTGCTCCTGCGCTTTCTCTCAACTTCAAGATTTTTAGCCTTGGACCCTTCTTTGAGTTTGGGATATTTAGCATGTTCAGAAGCTGCATTGGTCCAAGCAAAAGCAGTTCCCGTTTGAGACTTCAAGGAATTCCCATACTCGCTGAACTTAGGCTTTTTTGAACAGGGTGAGTTCTTTAAAGATGATGGCAATGAACCAACCAGAGACAGAGGCCCAGAGGCTGAATTGGGCAAGGAGTTTGATGGGTTTGAAGTTGAACCAGTTGATGATCCTGGGAGAGTGGCGATTGTGTGAGGTCTCGTCCCTCTAATAACAGGTTCTAGTTTTGGACTCGAAATGGTATCATCATCAATGAATAAAACACCAGGCGATGAGTTTTGCAGGCATTGGCCGAGTTGAGTCTCTGGAGGAAATTCAGCAGCAATTGGATTGAGATAATTTTCCTTACTGCCGCATGTCATGGAGGCATTATATTGAGATTGTATAAAGTCCACCGTCCTTTGATCTTTGTCGACCTGAAAATAAGGTCACGATGTTATGGTCTCCCAAAGTTCACATTAGAATATAAGAGGGTTGGAGAACAATGCAAATAAATCGTACAAGTTTATCAGCGAATAGCTCAATCATTCCACCTTCAATCGGTATCAAAACCAATGTTGCATTGTATTCAGAAAGCCACATTGGTTGATTGTTCATTGCAACATCAGTATGTATCCTTTCCAACAACGAAAACACAACTAGTCAGCATTAAATAACAAGGAAAGGACCTGTAATAATACCAGAACAAAATGCAGTACATACCCTGAATATAAGGGCATTGTTTCAGGAATCTGCGCCAAAGTTTCACACGCTTTAGTCTGAATTGGGTGCTCCTGATGAACATCTCTACAAGCTCCCATTACTCCGCTCTGATCTCCATTTCCCTCCACTTTCACAATCTCAGAAACATACCCACCCGCACAGCAGCAATCCACAAACTCAACAAATCTAAACCAAGCAAACAAACCACAACATCAGAAACACTCTATATAAACAATTCATATCCTTAAAAATATATAAAAACAAAAACCGAACTCACGCACTTCATAAAATGATAAGGAAATTTCACAATATAAATATAAGAAGGCAAACCTTGACGGATCATCATTCAGTTTCCACACAACACAATAATCCCAGCCATGTTTCTCAACAAAAGTTCTCAGCCACTGAACATCCCCTTCCAACCATCTCATCTCCCCATCCACTTTCTCCATTTTTCCACACCAAATCAGCCCTCTACTTATCTCAAACTTTCAAAAACCTCAAAAAAACTACTTTTCCACTCTACTGAGGTTCTTTAGTACTGAAACGTTTATACATTTCCTACTAACACATTTTATCAAACAGTTGGTGTGCAGGGCAGTTTGATCCAAAAACAATAAACACTAACCACATGTGAACAGACAGTCTCTGCAACAACAAATCTGTACCTGCAAATCTTTGTCTGACAACTCTTATCAACTTCACAACACTCAGAGTCTCTCTCAAACACGCCTGTTTTGACTGACGAATGGAAATCAGAACGCAGACCAATCCTGCGTTTTCCCCCCAAAAAAAACTACTTGAGAATATTCGTAACGGCTCGTTATGGAGAAGAAACTCCGTACTTATGGCCCACCGATTTGGGAATTAGGTTCAAAACTTCAATCTTGAATTTCCACTTTTGTGAATTTGACCTCAAGATTTAACTTTTATTCAGTTTTGTTTTTTGAAATTTACCAATTTTTTTATTGTTTTTAAATTTAAAGTCATTGGAGGTTAACATATAACCAGTGTTGTGAAACCCGACCCGGTGGTCGACCCGGTTATGTCACTGGGTCGATGGGTCAGAGGGTCAACCCGGGTTGACCCTGGGGTCAATGCATATATCAATATGTAATTTTAAATATATATACAAAGATATTACCATGCTCAAACTCAATTAAATTCGGAAATTTCAAAATCTAATCAAGCACAAAGTATTGTATTTTGTCTCAGCCAATTGATTAAAGAAAGTCTGAATTTTTGGATCGAATGGGTTCTATTTTTATGCATCTGTCTCTGCTAATTACTTGTACCTTTGGGCGATGTGGGATCTGGATCCGCGGACCCTTAAGCTTTTATGTCCGCGGACCCTCAACAATTAATTTAATTGTCGAGGGTCCGCGGACATAAAAGCTTAAGGGTCCGCGGATCCAGATCCCACATCGCCCGAAGTTACAAGTAAAAAACAGAGGCAGGTGCATAAAATAGAACTCATTCGATCCAAAAATTCAAACTTCGATTTAAGCTTGCTTAAGCTCAACTGGGCTTGTATTAAGCTTGAGGAATCGAGTTTAAAAATTCAAACTTTGGCTTGTTTTAAGCTTTATTGAGCTTATATTAAGCTTGAAATATCGAGCTCTATTGAGCTTGAAATTTGAGTATTTAAAATTTTTTTAAACCGACCGGGTCAAGGGTTGAACCGACCGGGTCAGGGGTTGAACCGACCGGGTTGATTGGGTTAACCCGGGTCGATTGCATTTCTGGGTCAATTAGAAAACCGACCCGATGTAGTCCCCGGGTCCCGGGTCAACCGGGTCAACCCGCCGGGCCGGGTCGGGTTTAATAACACTGCATATAACCCTTGAAACAGAGAAAGTAAAAATGTAACAAATTTAACTGATTTAAATCCAGTGCTGCAACAACACTTTGAGTTTGATCAGTGGCTGCTGCGGCGCTAGCCTCGTTCAGGTTTCGTATGACCTAATGGAGAAGGACTAAAGCCTGGTTGCGAACTTTTTGATCTCTTATCAAACTCACTTTCAGAGCCAGAGAAATCCTTAGGCCCGGATGAGGTGGGTGCGATCCGGGGTAGCCTAACTCCATGTCCCGCTCTGAGTTCGGGTGTGGAATGTTGGAGTTAAAGTTAGGGTGTGGGGATGGAAGACTGCCTTCGGACGGTCGAGGTTGGTTTTGTTTGCGAGACTGATGTTTGAGAGCGCGTTTAGTACGATAACGTCCGATCAAGCAAGCTAGGACTCCAATGACAAGTATAACTGCCAAGACAATGAATACCATTCCATATGATCCGTTGGATGATGAACTTCCACTTGCTGATTTGTCCTGTATTTGCGGCTGCTTACTGGCCGCAGGAACAGGGTAGATCATAATAGCCGGTGTGGAAGAATTGAACATTTTTGTCTTCCAAAATGTGTTTCAAATGTAACTAAGGGTGTAGGACATGAACATCCATGCACATGTTTAATGCATTTATAGTAACTTTGTTGAATAGCATGGAAAATGTTCTTAAAGTGACTTTTAAGGCAGAGTTTGAGACATTCATTTGGCATAAATGAATGAGTGATTCTCGCCAGATTTCCTTTGCAATGAGACATCCAATATTCGTTTCTTTATCTGTGTTTTTTCTGACATTCCTTTGCCTAGTTTTACTGTTGCTCATATTTTAAAAAAATGTCAAGAATGATGGATAACTATGTCTAAAACAGTAAGTTATTTTAGATGGTTAACAATTCAATCCAAACCATATTTAAATCAAAAATATTCATCAAATGGGTGAAGTTATATAGAGATAATAGTTTTATGTAAGACCGAATGACGTAATCTTAGTTGTTGATTTAATCAAATCAACGGTTAAAATTAAAATTAATTTATAATTAAATTGGATGGTTATTTGGTAAAAAACACGGGCGGTTGGTGATTGACGGTTATCAATATCAACTGTTGGATTAATAAAATCAACGGTTGAAATCAGATCCTTCCGTCCTACTGAAATAGATATATCCTCCTAAAACCCTTTTTACATCAAATTAAAAAAATTAATCTCGATCAATATACTAATATGATATTTTACAAAATTTATTGTATAAATAAATTTAGAAGGTGATCAAATTGAGTGTGCCATACCATAACGGCGACGTTTAAAATAGACATCATTGCTATCGAAAAAATAGACATCATTTTCCTCATTGAAACAATCGAAAGGTCAAGGACCTAATCATAATTAACTTAAATTTCCACTCAGCTTCTTCTCCGATCTCGACACTACCATTTCGTCCACCATCTGAAACCCTAATTTCAACGACGATGGACAACTACCGTAATTTCAATCCAAACGTCGTTCCTTCGTCACCAAATCCTCCGCCGCCTCCGCCAGAATCCGTTCCGGAATTTAACCATCAATTGCAACAACATCAACGTCCGCCGGCTCCTCCTCCACCGCAAGCGCAATGGTATCCGAACCAGAATCAATACCAACCGCCGCTTCAGCCTCCTCCGCCTCCTGGTATGCAAAATCAGTATCCGATTCCTCCACAGCACTGGAATCCGCATCCGTCTGAGAATCATGCTCCGCAAGGCTATCCGCCTGTTCAATATCCTAACCAGCAGTACCCTCCTTATAACCAGTTCGTGCAGATGAATCAGCAGCAGATGCATCCTCCTCCGTACCATGGTAATCAGGTTCATACTCAACCTTATTCTGCAGGCCATCAGGTATGGATTTACACATCTCTTTATATTGCTTGTTGGGTTTGAGCTGGCAAGTGATTTGTAGTGTGTGCTTGGTTGATTTTATTTGTTTTCTCGATTTGTGGATTTTGACTTGTGGATAAGTATTTGATAATGTCTAAACTTATGCTTATTTATGCATTAGGAATGGCAAAATCCTAATTGGACACATCATCAAGGATATGAACATCCAGGTATGTTTCAATGATGCGTTGTTTCTGAGATACGCATTGTATGATTGGTACATCATCGCTGGTCATCTGTAAT